>OY740769.1:100791761-101391761 GCA_963513935.1 Aphrophora alni | reverse complement strand
ATTAATATAGTTAGTTAATTTGATTAAAATAAAATTCAGTTTAGTGTTCAAAACAAAACAAAATCCTTCGAAGTTAAGAAAATTTGTTAAGCATGATTTAAGCATGTCTTTGTTGCAAAGATGATGGGGTTGTAATTCCAATTTATTCAAAAAAGCACTGTTCCTTACTATCATTTTTTTAAAGTTCATTTAAAAATAAGTTTAGGCTCTTAAAAATTATATCCATTCATGTTCACTGCCTTAATTAGTCTTTATTTTCCACTTCCCATTCAAATTTTTAACTTCTCCTATTATTCTTTATAAAATGTGGACCTATGAAATGCATTGCCTTTTTAAATGCTAGAAAGGGAGTAATTTTAATTATTTCAAAGCTTGGCATCCTTTTAATAAAACAATGAGTTTAGCTTCTTCTTATTAATTTTTTTTTGGTATCTCATTGGGATTTGCAACACTTTTCACTCCCATTAAAATTTGTTTGTATAATTCGATTTTCACACTACAATTTACTTACAAAATGTTTTCATATGCTATTCTAATTTAAATTATTTTTATTTCATGCTTTTATTTAAATTGTAACAAACTATACCATATTTTAAAACATACTGAATCTCCCACTAAAATGATTTGCCTTTTTATATTTCCATGCATAGTGATTGTATGTTGTACTCTAGCTCTTCCCCTTTTATGACATCACAATTCATTTGAAGAAGGCTGATTCTCCATAGCAGTTGGATATCAATGATTGTAGGTTTCAACTATCAAATCTATTGGTTTTTTATACAAATAACTCAATTGTGTTCCCTGTAACTTTTTCTCCCTTGTTTATGATTACTAATGTGTTTTCAAGTCTGTTTCTGCTGGAAATAAATATTTTATGTGAGAAGTATGCACTTAGTTTGCTTACTAATAATCAGTATTTGTGCTACTATTTAATTTACCTATTTTGGTTGGTAACTTATTCATTCTCGTTTATTCAAATATTATTATTAAGTGTTTCATTATTATTTTCTTTATCCTAACATATTATTTAACTTATTTCCTATGATTTTTTTACTAAATATTTTCTTTGGCCTATTTCAGTTTCTATATATTTTAGGTTATATTTACTTCTCTGTTCTACTACTATTCTAAAATGTGTTACAATATCAACAATTTTTATAAAATCAAATACTAGTAGGCCTACTATTTTGTATAATAAATATCACTTATTTTTGTTAGAAATTAAAAAGAAAATGTGCCCAAGCGTCTCAGTCTTTATCAAGATTGTATCTTATGCATATATTGTTTACACTGATGACCGATGGTACTTGATAGAATTCTATTTTAACAAATAAAACACAATTTTTCTTTTGTAAAATTCTACAATTTATTTGGTCTAGCCGACCATGGTTTCGCCAGTTACGGCATTGACGAGGCTCAGTCTTGTAAGAGCCTCGTCAATGCCGTAACTGGCGAAACCATGGTCGGCTAGACCAAATAAATTATAGAATTTTACAAAAGAAAAATTGTGTTTTATTTGTTCTTATGCATATGTTTTTTCACGTAGAAATACACTACAACGAATCCTACAAACGTCCTTATATTGCTCTTTCCTAACAAAAGAAAGTCAGATGAAATTAGAGAGGTCGTTGCAAAGTGAGAGTTTGCTATTCCTCTACTCTTTCACATCCTCTTATGCTCTTTCTAAGCCTAACTACTGAAGACTTGCATAATTAACTTATGCCACAGAACTGCTCGGGTCCAATGAGTTTAGCTGAAGACACTTTGTTAGTCAGCACATCGAGGAACACAACAAAACGTAACATTGTAAACCCTTCATTAATAAGAAGAGCCCCTCTTGCCGTGATATGATTCTGAAACAATCCCAGACAAAATTTGAACTGAATTAGTTAAAATCCAGAGTTTTCAAAGCTGCCAGACTCTCTGTGTAGATACATATTATATCCTTATACTTATCCTTGTATCCAAGTCTCAAGTTTTCTCGGACTCATTCCATTAAGGTTGTAATTTTTGACTGAAACACTGTTGGTTCCATTCCCAATTCCCAGGACACACATTCCTGCTCAGGTCTGCCTCGTTGAATTCCAAACCGTTTTCTCCTCTTTATTTTAGAGCCATCTGTAGGCAATTCCAACTCATCCATGGGTAAAAGCTTCCTTATTTCTAGTCATTCCTAGTGGTCATGTATTATCACTGTAAATAGTTTTGGGAAGAAATATCACACCTTCATATGGTCAGAGATTATTTAATAACTTTTTTAAACTACAAATAAATTGTCATTAATTAAGTAAAGGAAACAGCTTTTAACTCCATTGTAACAACAGAGACAGAATTACTTGTTGTACATAAATTTACAAAGATAGAGAGAATTTTATGTAATTCTTTCGATTTTCATTATTTTGACTCACCCACACTAACATCTTTTTGGTTTTAACATAATTTTAAGCTATGAACACAAATCTAGATGCACCTACCCATGTAGCCAGTATTTGTAATACAATTCGATCACTTCATCCTGTTTTCCTGCGTTTATTTGGTCAATTAATAATTCTAACTCAGTAAAGACCAATGCAAAGTATTTCTCGTAAGATAACTTTTCAATTTTTCCACCAGTCTCTTTGTTTAGTTCTTCAATCATATCGTTGACACACGTTGTAGGATATTTGTTATTTAAGTTGAAGCCACAACCTAATAAACAGATTGAAAAAAATATGTTAAATTAATAATAAGTTTACTATATTCATTAAAAGATATTAAATTTTATAGATATTACAATAAACAGTCTTATTCTATAAATTATTTCTGTTGTCAACATTCCTTTTACATGTGACAAATCTTAATAAGTGAAGTATCAAAAGAAAGAGAATTTCCCATAGCACTGACAAATCATGATATGTTCATCTCATAAATATCAACTGTTTGTTTAAAAAGTGTGTTTAAAAGAACCAATATAATAATACTCACTTAAAACAGCTGATTAGGTGAATCAGCTTTAATCTAAATGAAGATAGGCTATATATACCTAGCCTAGAAAAGTGTGAAATATTTGACTTATAACAGCTGATTAGGTCCATCCGTTATAATAATTAAAGACGAAAATAGATTAGGCTTTAGTCTAGACCAGTGTGAATAATTTTTCATGTGTTTTAAACGTGTTTTAAACATAATTTAATTTTCACCTACAAATTTAATTACCTTAGCGACCAATATAATAATTGTAATATATTGAGGGTACATTTTGTACTCGCAACATACTAACTAAAAAACTGGGGTGTAGAAATAATTACACTAGATTGAAATTAAAACATGGTCTAATCTTCTTGCTGGCTGGGAACAGAGTAGGACGCTCAAAATGGTATGTTCTTGGATGTTGCTATGTGAGGGTGGGGGTTAGGAATAGACCAATCATTTATTTGATATATCTTAATTACATATCCTCTACCTGTACAGACTAGATAACAAAATACGTACTTTCAACTTGACTCAAGGTCAATGTGCATTCAATACATTCCACTCCTCCCTCCAATTTTACAAATCTACCTTTTTTTAATTTTTTTATTACAATAACAAATTTTATTATTTAATCCACATTACAAATTTTAATTAAAAATTTTACTATTCCACTAATCATTTAACAACATAAAAATAATTATAAGTCCTGCCAGGTAAACAAAACACTTACATACCAAAAAATACTAATTGAACAAAAACAACATTTTTAAAAATTTTTATAAACTGAATTTAACTTTTAAATTAATGAAACAATTCCTTTATATCAGAAAAATAAAACTATTACTGATCTTAAAATAATACATTTTAACATAATACATAACTCTACTGTGATAAATGATTACAATATTTATTTACAGGTTTCCTTTCCCTCATAGGATATCTCCGAGTAACAATTGGAGAATTAACAATTGGTGTTATTGACTTCCTATCTACACTAGGCCTACCGTCATTTCCTCCCCTCTCATCCCTGTTAGGACTGGGAGTCTGACAGACAGCTGATCCTTGTTGATCTGTATTGTCAATTTTTAAAGTATGACCTACTGTCTCTTGTGAGACTGGTAATACCGGTTCAACAGGTTTTTCATTTATTTCTGAATTTAAACCTATCAGCTGATCAATATGTCTTTTCCATATTATGCCTGACATTAATTTAACTAAGTAAGACACGTTAGACAGTTGTTTAATTACTGTACCCTGGATCCATTTATTTTTAGTTCTGTAATCTCTTATCATTACTGTTTGATTTGGAAATAAATTTCTAGTTTTAGTACCACCAGCATATTCTACTTGTTTCTTTTGATTTTTACGTACTAATTCTGGAAAATTTGGTCTTAATAAATCTAATCTAGTCCTTAATTGCCTGTTAAACATTAGTTTAGCAGGTGACTCATTTGTTGTTAAATGGATCGAGTTACGGTAATTCAACAAAAACTGATTTATGGCTAAATCAAAGTCAATATTTTCCTTTAATGCAATTTTTAACCTATTCTTTACATGTTTTACGGCGTTTTCAGCTAAACCGTTAGTTTGAGGATGATACGGTGAAATTAATGTGTGTTGTATTCCATTATTAGTTAAAAACCTTTTAAAATCATTAGATGTAAAAGGGGGACCATTATCTGAGCAAATATGTTCTACGATACCAAATCTTGCAAATAATTCTCTTAAATGTTTAATTGTTTGGTTAGCACTCGTATTATTAACTTCTAAAACTTGTAACCATTTACTGAAAGCATCTACTACAACTAAATACATTTTGTTTTTAATTGGTCCTAAGAAATCTAGGTGAATGCGTTGCCAAGGTTTTTGTGGATAACTCCATACATGGAGTTCACTCTTAGGCGGATTTTGCCTTACTAAAATACATGATTCACAACTATTTGCTAAACTTTCAATGTCTTGATCTAAACCAGGCCACCAAAAATACGACCTAGCTAAAGATTTCATCTTTACAATTCCTAGATGTCCTACGTGTAGTTCATTTAATACATACAATCTTAATGACTTAGGAATAATTACTCTATGACCCCATAACAGAATATCCCCTTCTACTGACAATTCATCTTTTCTACGGACAAAATCATTTATATCTACTTTACATTTATTTAACATATCTGTAGACCAACCGTATTTTAAAACATTTAAAATTACCTTCAATATTGAATCTTTTTTTGTTTCTTCTCTAACATCTTTAAAATTTATAGGTATATTATCTTCAACTATATTTTGAAGATAAGTACCAATTACATCATTTTCATTTTCTTGGGTACTTAATTCTAAAGGTTCAGAAATAGGCAACCTAGATAAACCATCAGCGTTTCCATGATCTTGTGATCTTACATAACAAATATTAAAGTTATATGCTGATAAGAAAAGAGCATACCTTTGTAGTCTACTGGCAGCCATAAGAGGTAAACCTCTCTTTGGTCCAAAAATGCTCAGCAACGGCTTATGGTCGGTTTTTAAAGTAAAATGTCTTCCCCATAAATACTGATTTAATTTTTAATACCCCAAACAATAGCTAATGCTTCTTTATCAACTTGGGAATAATTAGTTTCGGCTTTACTAAGTGTCCTTGACACATACACAATTGGACGTTCTATTCCTTCAGGTTGTAACTGAGATAAAACACAACCAATACCATAAGCTGATGCATCACATGCTAGTGTAAGATTCAATTCCGGATTATAATGCGCTAATACTTTTGGTGATACTAATACATCCTTAATTTGCTTAAAAGCTATCATTTCCTTATTACCAAATTTAAATTCTACTTCATCTTTTAGTAAATTATACAACGGATACAATATATTAGTTATGTTTTTTACAAATCTTGCATAATAATTGACCAAACCAAGAAAACCCTTTAATTGTGATACATTTTCCGGAATTGGAGCTTGCACTATGGCCTTTATTTTACTTTCGGCTTTATGCAATCCATGTTTATCAATTACATAACCTAAATATTCTACACTTGGTTTAAAGAATTCACATTTATTTCTTTCAATGGTTAATCCATTTTCTTTTAACCTACCTAACACTTGTCTAAGCCTATCATAATGTTGCTTTGTGTCACATCCAATAATTAAAATATCGTCTAAAAATACTATTACCCCTTCTATACCTAATAATATTTTTTCAATTATTTTCTGAAAAATGCCAGGGGCCGATGAAATTCCATAAGGAATTCTATTATATGCAAACAATCCCTTATGTGTACTGATTGTTACTAATTCTTTTGACTCATCGCTTAACTCTATTTGTTGATAAGCTTGTCTTAAATCTAATTTAGTAAAAGATTCCCCTTTATGTAAACTGGCAAATAATTCTTCAATTCTATGTAAAGGATATTTTTCTACCCTTAAAGATGGATTTAATGTGACCTTATAATCCCCACAAATTCTTAGTTGTCCATTTTTCTTTAATATAGGAACTATTGGAGTTCCCCAATCTGAATTTTTAATAGGACATAAAATATTTTCAGACACTAGGCGATTTAACTCTGCCTCTACCTTAGGCTGCATAGCAAAAGGAATAGGTCTAGGTTTACAATATTTAGGAGTAACATTTTCTTTTAATTCTAGCTTGATTTTTGATTTATTATATAACCCTATTTTATCGTTCATAACTTCTGGAAATTCCTTACATAAAGAATTAATTAATTCTAACCTGTTAGTATTATTTTCACATTCAACATATTTCAATGGAATTTTTATTTCTACTTGCAACTATTTTAGCCAATCTCTACCCATGAGTGTTGGACCTCCTTTTTTAATAACATACAAACTTAATTTTTTATTTACACCCTTATAATTGACATTAACTTTTATCATACCAAGTGGAATTATTGGTGTTTTCGTGTAAGAATGTAACCTTACCCTAGTTGCTTCTAGTGTAACATTTCTAAAATTGTTTTGATAGAAAACATCTGACATAACTGTTACTGGTGACCCTGTATCGAGTTCCATGACCACCGCTCTATTGTTTATTATAACCTTTACTTTAACAGGTTCACAAATTTGAAATTTAGAATTATTATATAAAATCTCTACTGAATCGAAATCATTATTAATGTTACTTACATCTCTATTAAATGAATTGTATTTTGATCCATTCTCATAATTTTCAATAGTAGAAGTTTCAACAAAATTTTGAGCATTAGGCCTGAATTTATTATTTTTATTATAAGTTTGTTTATATCTGCCCGAAATATCTGACTTAAAGGCTTTCCTAAAATTATTAGAATTTTGGTTTGTACTTACAGCATTTCTGCACACAGATTTTAAATGACCTTGTTTACCACATACAAAACATTTGAAACTTTTAAATTTACAAACACTGACATAATGACCCATTTTTCCACAACACGAACATTTCACAAAACTCTCTTCTTTCTCTCCCCTTTTTCGATTGAAAGGTTGATGATTGTACCTGGTTCCGTTCGCCATACGGTGTAGTCCTTTGTGAAAATTTCCTGTGTTGTTTCCTGTTGAGAAGGTTAGGGCGTTGTTTTCTGCTGCTTCTTGCCATGTAGCTATGTGAACAGCTTTATCGAAAGTCAATTTCGATTCTCCCAGAAGTCGTTGTTTAATCGTTTCACGTCGTAGGCCGCTTACTAGACGATCCCTTAAATAATCAGTCAAATTTTCTTTGAACTCACAATGGGTAGACAGTTTTTTTAATTGAGCCACATATTCCGCTATATTTTCTTGTTCTAATTGGTTTCGTAAACTAAATTTATATCTTTCTGCAATAAAAGATGGACGCGGATATAACTGTTCCTGTAGTAATTTCACTATTTCATCGTATGTTTTAGACGCCGGTTTTTCCGGTATACACAAATCTCTCAATAAATTATAAGTTTTTACACCAATCACAGTTAATAAAGTATTTACTTTCTTTTTTTCATCAATGTCGTTGCATTGAATAAACAATTCGAACCGTTCAATGTACGATTGCCAACTTTCTTCTGCACTGTTAAAATCGACCATGCGACCGACCGTCGCCATTTTGTTTTCCAAAACCAAGCACGTTCACTAAACAATGTATGCCTTTCCACACACGTATGTACTTCTTAAAATATGTGTAACGCCTTCCCGTATACACTCTCGATATTTAACAATTTTTTTGTGTTACGCCTTACCGTACACAACTCTAAAGTAGTTAATAAAGTTTTCTAAACACTTTACTGAACACATGTGGTTTGTCGTTACAAACTCTATATTTTCTGGCTTTACACACTGCCGTTAAGTTACTTTTAATCCTCGTCGCCACTGTAATATATTGAGGGTACATTTTGTACTCGCAACATACTAACTAAAAAACTGGGGTGTAGAAATAATTACACTAGATTGAAATTAAAACATGGTCTAATCTCCTTGCTGGCTGGGAACAGAGTAGGATGCTCAAAATGGTATGTTCTTGGATGTTGCTATGTGAGGGTGGGGGTTAGGAATAGACCAATCGTTTATTTGATATATCTTAATTACATATCCTCTACCTGTACAGACTAGATAACAAAATACGTACTTTCAACTTGACTCAAGGTCAATGTGCATTCAATACATTCCAATAATACACACTTAAAATAGCTGATTAGGCCTCTCAGCTTTAAAAATTATGCTAGGTCTAGTCTAGACCAAATATTAGAATTAAATATAACTAATACCAATACTTATTTAATAAAATTTTTATATATAATTAGTAAATTACACATAATCATAATACCAAATAATTACTAGGTAAATAAGTACCAAAACCATACAACGAAGACTGAAACATTTACAAACATTCATAGAACTTCGTGGATCTTTGGTAACTTTGGTTCGAAACAACAAAAAAGTTACATTCAGATATGTAAGTAGTATTTAAATATTTTGGAATAAAACTTGGGAAAATGGCTGACCCTAACCTAATACTAATTTCCTTAATTTTTTAAACACAAAACATTTTTAAAGAGCCATACCAAATAATTAAATTAAAAACATAAATATTAATATATTTAAAATTATGAAAAGGGAAAGCAATCTTGAAGGAGTGAGTGAGAGACATCGCTCCAAAAGACTGGCAACAAACTAGATGTCTGGCCGAAGACAATAACCATGAGACACTTTCAAAGAGCATCCAATCTCAACAACTACAACCACAAACAACAACCAGCTCATCTTCAAAACATCAACGGTTGAAAATAGACATTGAAAAAAGTGTTACAAAATTCATGGACAAATGTATGACATAATCGGTCGCTTGCAGCCACCTGCAGGTTATTATGGATTATTCTGATGAGGTTTTAGACCAACCACTTGGAAATGTTGCAAATGCATCATGTGACCCAGAAATAATGATCATATTACAGATGATGTTGACATAAATATCACATCCTTATGGTCAAATACTAGATGGTGAATGCTCCAGATGTACAATTACAATTCATAACATAAAATGATTTTGATCCAAGTTATAATTTGCCAATAACAAATCAGGTGGTATGTGTATTTATTAGCACTCTCAGGTCAATTTGAATGTGTTGTGTACTCAATAAGTTCTGGCGCATTAACTCGACTATCCTATTTGAATCCACAGAGTGACTCATATGGCGATTCAGGGTAGAAGCCTAGAATACCTCATGTTAACATTCACAGAACAGCAGTAAGGACTGTCATTACCCAATTGCAATATTATTGTTATCATCTGGCAGTCAGAGGTATTTCCAATCTAATTCATTACTCAGGAAAACTGTTTGAACAGTAAGTCATTGACAGATATGTAAAAGTTGAAGGCTCCTGTACTGTTTATGTAAGGAATATGAGCTGAAAATTACAAAGGTTTGACTGATTTTATTCACAGTATTGCTCAGCAAAGTGGTATACAGTCAACTCTCGATTAACCGTAATCGGATCAACCGCGTTGCGGCTTAACCGCGATACCAATATATACCAATATTGACCAATATTCCAATATTTATTATGTACAATGTGCAGCTGTGTTGCGATAATATTCGTAGTTGGGTCGGAACAGTAGCAGGTGCGTGTCGACCTTCAAGTTATTTATAGCCTGTGAGTCACGTGGTGCCGGCCAAGGTCATGTCCCTCGCCCCACCTACCCCTCACCAGTCGTAGTTCAGTACGTTTCGGCTCGAGTTCAGTTCGCAGTGCGCAACAATGGCAACCAAACGTAAGCGTGTCGTTTTATCCATTCAAAATAAGTTGGATATTGTACAAAATATAGAACGAGGTTCTACTGTGAAACAAATGTGTGTCCAATATAACATTGGTGATTCTACAGTGCGGGATATTGTGCGTAACAAAGATAAACTTTTATCATTCGCTTGTTCGTCTGATACAAACTTTGGTATGGCAAACCGAAAAACGATGAAAAAATCCACGTTTGAAGAGCTTGACCAGTGCATGTTAGAGTGGTTTTCGCAGCAAAGAGCTGAAGGGACGCAAGTATCGGGGCCAATATGTATGACTAAAGCCAAGTTTTTCCATGATGCACTTGGTATGGAGGGTGATTTTGACGCGTCATCTGGATGGTTTACGCGATTTAAACAGCGACACGGTATCCGTGATATTGGTGTAAAAGGTGAATTGTTAAGTGGAAATACCGAAGCTGCTCAAAAATTTATTTCAGATTTTGAAAAATTTGTTATGGATGAGGGTTTGCTCCCAGAACAAATGTACAATGCAGATGAGTCAGGCCTGTATTGGAAATGTCTACCGACCCGGACTCTAGCTTTCAAACAGGAGCGATGTGCACCAGGATATAAAGCCTCTAAAGAACGGATGACGATAATGACCTGCGCAAATGCAAAGGGTACACATATGTTGCCTTTAGTCGCCATAGGAAAAGCAAAAAAACCTCGCTCCTTCAAAGGCACAGAGGCCAAAAACTTGCCAGTTCATTACTACAACAGTAAGTCTGCGTGGATGAACTCTGAGATTTTTAAACTGTGGTTTGACAACAACTTCGTGCCTCAAGTACGTAAATATTTAAAGTCAAATGGACTCCCGGAAAAAGCTGTTCTTTTATTAGACAACGCGCCCTCGCACCCGAATGAAACAACTTTGAAATCATTAGATGGCAACATTTATGCAAAATTTTTGCCTCCCAATGTCACTGCGTTAATACAGCCAATGGACCAGGGCGTAATATCTGCACTAAAGAGAAACTATCGTTCAACTCTTCTTCAAAGGAGGATTGAAGAGGGCAATGACCTTAAAACTTTTTGGAAAGATTTTACAATTCTCGATGCTATTTACGAGATACATTCTGCTTGGGAAAAAACAAAACCATTGACAATTGTACGGTCCTGGAAGAAAATCATGCCAGATACTGCACATATTTGTGAAGAGGATGAATTTCTCGAATTTAATGAAGCTGATATTGTTAGCAGAATAACGGAAGCAGTAAAAACAGTCCCAGGGGGAGAGGATGTGGACAATGACAATATTAATCAGTGGTTGAACTGTGACGTGGAAGACCAAGGCTACGAACTGTTGTCAGACCAACAGATTGTTGACAACGTTAAGGGTGTTGGCGGGGAGGGAGGTGAAAGTGAAAGTGATGAAGAGGTGGAGGGAGGGGCAGCTGCTCGCGCCGCCGCACACGCACAGCAGTCAGTTTCGCATGGGATGGCCTTGGCAAACGTTGAGTCACTGCTCGAGTACATTGAGAGCCAGGACGATGCTCTCATCACTGATAAAATTGTTTTGCGAAACCTAAGAAGTAAAATAAAGAAAAAGTGTTTCTCAGCACAAAAACAGAAAACCATGACTGATTATTTTCAGAAACAGTAAAGTTAGACTAAGCCTATTCGAAATATGTTTTTTTTTACTTTTGCAGTACAGTAATTTAAATATTTTCCCGTGAAGTAGTTTTTAAAAAAGTGTGTTTATTTTGTGTGTGTAAATAATTTGTTTACTTTTTGTGTATGATAATAATAATAATACTCTTTTTACTGCAGTTTATGAGGTATGTATGTTAATAAAACTCATTTAACCTGTTTATTTTAAAATTTACTATTGTTTTTACCGTTTTGCGGGTTAACCGCGATTTTACTTATCCGGGAAGCCTTAACCCTATATTATCCCGGATAATCGAGAGTTGAGTGTATTACCAAGAATTTCAGTGGTTTTGTTATAATATTTTATAGGCTCTCCAACAAATATACTTCAGAACTACCAAGAGGTTACGTTGATTGTGGCTCGTTTTGGCAAGCCTGATATTTTTATAACATTTAAATTTAATCCAAAACGGCCTGAAATAATATGTGAATTACAGAAATTTGAACAAGTTCAAAATGGATCAGACCTGATAACAAGAGTCTTTAACATGAAGTTAAAATCTTTGTGCAATGGTCTTCTAAATAAATATGTGTTAGGGGTTGTAATATCTTATGTTTTAAGTCTTAGAATTTCAAAATAGAGGGTTGCCTCATGTATACATTTTACATATGTTAAGGTAGTCTGACAAATTAATTGAAAATGTACATGTTCGTTGATTACAGCTGAAATTTCTGATTCTCAAACAGATCCCATACTTTACAAGATTGTTAAGAAATGTATAGTCCCATAATCCACTTGGACAAATCAAATCCAAACATGCCCTGTATGAAAGATGGGCAGTACACTAAAGAGTTTCCTATATATATATTTCAATGATCAAACAAACCATAATGTCAATAGGTATTTCTTATACTGGAGAAGAGATAATAGAATCAATTTTTAGTGGGAGAGTCAGTTGTAGATTGGATTGTGCCGTGTAATCGATATTTAACACAAAAATATGACACAATGTCAAAGTTTGTTCTTCGGTAAAGTTTGTTAAATATTTGTACAAATATGTAACAAGGGTTTAAATATCAGTACGTTTAAATAACAATCCAATAAATCAACAACAAATCAGTATTGATGAAATCAACCTTTACTAGGATTGTCAGTATGTCAGTCCCCCGGAGAGTATGTGGAGGCTTCATGAAAGACATCTTTTTGATCATTTGCATGTCATCTTACGCCTACCAGTGCACTTAGAGGAAGATATTTCACAAAATATTGCAGTGTTTATTTCTATTTTATTCAATGTTTATAAGTTTTGTTTTTGTCATGTTGACATCTGGATTGCATTTTATATTTTATTAGGATACTTACCAATATTTAAGATCACGATATTTTCTACCAAAACACTAGTGACAATGAGTCCTCCTATTTTTAAATTTCTTGAGTACATGTCATTTGGCCATTTTAAACTCAATTGCAAGTTCTGGAAATGAAGAAAAACATTCTGTAATGTGGTGCTGGTGTGTTAGCAAAGATATTTTGTTATTTTCACTCATACATTTAATCTAAGTTTTAATAGATAGCTGGTAAATTTAGGCTTCAATTAAATATAGGTTTGACTAATATTAAATTTCGAAATGTTTGGTTATACATAATATTCGGTTGGGAATTTTGTAATTTAGGCAATTTAAATTTATAAAATTGTTTCACAGATTTGCCGCTAGGCGTCGTGGTAATCAATCGTTCTTTTAAAATAATATTCCTATTATTTATTTTTTATTAAACAAATTTATTTATGGCATCATTTGGAGTTGTTTTAATTGATAGAGAAACCACTTGTAAATAATATTCTCAAGTTCGTTATTTTTTGCTTTCTAGATCACTTTCCTTGAAGAAATCTCGTCCTCACTTTCTAATGGGAATACAAAGTTTAACATCTTTCCACTGTTAGTTTTAATGTCAGAAATTGTAGAAGTTCCTACACCAAATCTCTCTGCCAGTTGATTTCCAGATATGGCTTTATTCAACTGATTTATAATTTCAACTTTATCACTCAATGAAAGAACAACATGTTTACATTTTGAACTCACATAATCCGTAAAAACACACACACACTGGGTCAGAGATATAATGCTAGTTTACAACCATTCAAGGCAGAGTTACACAACAAACCGTAAAGAATTTAGGAGTTGAGACGGAATGGAAAGATTAGATTAGAGATGGGGTGGAGACCCTCTTCGAGAAGGTCTCCCTGCACGTCAACCATCGGCTTATTGTGCCCCCTATGTGCCGTTCCTGATGGATTAGAACCCTGTTCCTCGAACGAGCTTCAGGATTTTCTCTACCAAGTACGTGTCCTCTTCCTCTCCTGGTTGCAGGATACCAAAGAGCTCCCTCCTTCTGCGCTCCAGCATCCCACAATCAAATATGATGTGTCTTGCTGATTCCACGGCCTGCAGGCAGAGCCGACAGCTTTGGTCGCCTTCAAAGACTCCCACTGTTGCAAGATGTTTCCTGAACTGGCCATGTCCAGTGATAAGTCCTACTGCTCTTTTAAGCTGTAGCCTGTCTAACTTGATCAATGACTTCGTAAGGTTGTTACTAGGTCCATTGATTAGCTGTTTACTCTGTGTGAGCCCTGGAGTCCTATGCCATCTCTGGCGTAGCTCTTCCTTGGCCCAGTTATTAACTGCGCTTTTAGCCATGTTGCGGCTGATACAGCACATTGGTTCTGGCCCCATGAAGGGTGTGGATGCTCCTTTCTTAGCAAGGGTATCTGCCATCTCATTACCTTGGATGCCACGATGACCTGGCACCCATCTTAATTCCACCATGTTCCTTGTGGAGAGTTTCATTAGTGTTGAGAGGCAGTCCTTCACCAATTTCGAAGTGATTAATACTGAGTCTAGCGCTTTAAGTGCTGCTTGACTGTCAGAAAGAATGAGGATTTGTCTGTCTCGAAGGCCTTTTGACAAACCCAAATGGGCACAAGCAGTGATAGCTAGTATCTCTGCTTGAAATACCGTACAGTGCGTCCCAAGACTCACACTAATGTTAGTCCTTGGTGATGAGCTGTATACTCCATAACCTGAGTTTCCTTCCATAAGTGACCCATCCGTGTACCAGACGAGAGTCCCTCTGGAAGAACCTGGTTTGTTGTTTCCTTCCCAGTCTTCCCGGTTACCTAAGGTTACCGTGAAGGGTCTGTTGAAGACATACTCAGTTTGCATTGCGTCTGGCGCCATGTCTAGCACCGAGTTTTTAAGTACGGTGTCAACTATGTCAGAGTGTCCTGCTCCAGGCAAGCCCTTCCGCCACTCATTAACACACGTCAGTCTATAGGCGGATTTCCTTGCCTCTGACATTATGTAAATGTCAAGAGGCGGGAGTCCGAGAAGAACCTCCAGAGCAGCTGTTGGGCTGCTTCTGAAAGCTCCAGTTATGCACAAGCATGCAAGTCTTTGCAGGCTTGTTAGTTTGCTTCCTGCAGTGGTTTGGCATGACTTCTTCCACCAGACCACCGCTCCGTATGTAATTTGGGGTCTAATCACTGCTTCATATAGCCAAAGGGCTATGTGAGGCTTAAGTCCCCAGGTAGTACCAATAAAGCGTCTGGCTGTCATTAGCGCCCATTTCGCCTTATGTATTAAATTGTCCAGATGTACGTTCCATGTCAGCTTTTGATCAAGGGTTATTCCAAGATATTTTGCCGACATGGACATATTTATCCGTGTGTTGTCCATGGATATCCTATCCAGGGCTGTTAAGTTTCTCCTCCTAGTGAAGGGGACGGAATGGAAAAGTCATTCGTCTCATGGTAAATTTAAAACATTTAAATTACCGCGTTAAACTCCGTAAAGTTGAAATGTGATAGTGCGGTGACGTCACGCGAGGCCAAGGCAAAATCTTGCATGTCTGAGCGTGAAAAACCAGCCTATGGCAGTTCTAATTTTATTAAAAAACTAAAATATTAAGATAAATAATTATACAGTAGAATCAGACGACTAATAATATCAACAAATAAATGTAAAAGCACTTAAAACAAAAAAGTTATTAAAGAAATTAGAGGGGCTCAAAAACCTAAAATTTGCAAAAAGGGGAAAATCAAAAATCAAAAGTAATAGAGTCATAAACCATAGGACACATAATAATAATCAGCAATAAAAAAGAAATAATAATAATAATAATAATAACAAGGGGAAAAAGGACTTAGAAAGTCATTCTTGGAGAATTTTTTAAGATTTTAAAGGTGAAAGGGGAATAAACTAAATAAAACTAATAATAACAAATGGAAAGACAATCGTAGGGAATAATAATATGTGGTCAGAATAAGATTTAAAGTTAAAGTGGGGGGGAGATATAATAAAAACAAAAGGTAAAAAGTTAAAACCCAAAAGCAGTAAAATTAAAGGTTAAAGGGGAGAAATAAGTAATAGATAATGTATAATAAAGGTATATAAATGTAAAACAACAGAGCAGAGTTGAAAATTAATAATGGGGGGGGATTTTATAAACGATAAATACGACGATCAAAAAGTCACTACATCAATAACTCAATAACTCGCATCAATAACTCGCTACGATGAAAAACTAAAAAGTTATTTCCGTTATAGGACCAGGAGAATAACTTTAGTGCAAAAGAATTTTGAAAAGGGACTTAAGTAAAAAGTTAGGTTGTGAAAAAATAGACATTCGAAAAAAGTGCGGTAACTCGAGAAATACGCGGCCAAAAACGTCGAATTAAGTTTGACAAGACCCTCAAGAACAGGAAGAAGATGAATCCGAAGAGAAATTGAAGATCGGGCCAACCGTTCAAGAGTTACAGCAAAAAGTACGAAAAAGGGTTCAAAATCACAATTTGCAAGATCCAGCAGGAATAATCGCCTCAGGTAGCGTGATGTCAGAGATCACAAGTACGATTTGCCTGACCAACTGTTAGCTCAAATAAAGTGAAATAATAGAAAGAACAAAATATCTATTAAAAGGGTTTTTAATAGAAAATAGTTTATAAAAGTAAAACAATAGATGAAAACTAAGCCTAGGAGAGCTTCTAGCATAAAAGTTTCGGAGAAAATCAGCCGAAAACTTAGAAATCTACAGAAGAGACATTTCTTCACGAAAGGGAGAAAAATTGGTTACCTTTTGCGGGAACATTCCCACAAAAAGGGAGAGCCAAAATTGTCGGTCGAAAGACCGATACTCTAGTTTCAGTCGCCGAGCAGGAAGGACGTTACTTTTGTCACTCTACTAATTTCTTCTAAATTCAACTTAGAAAAACTCTAATAACAGTCGCCGAGCAGGAAGGACGTTATTTTAGTCGCTCCACTATTTTTTCTAAATTCAACTTCGATAAATTTCAAGATAAACATTTCATGTAATATAAAGTAACTTATAAAAAATTTAACTATTTTCGAAAATCAATAAACAAGAAGATCCATCTACAAAGAAGACTAGTCAGCAAGGATTTGTAATTACTACCAGCAGTCCACAACTTTAACATAACCAGGAATTGGAGAGGAAAAAACTTGAAGACATCGTAAACCATTTACAGCAAAGAACTTCACAACTTCAAGACCTTCATGTTAAGTGTGAAGGTACACTAAATCTATAGAATAATTCGTAAAAAGTAAATTCATTTAAATTGACAATTCATTGGGGAAATTTTAAATATATTAACATCTTTAGATTCCAATTAACTCAGCTTTGGTTTAGAATAAGGTTCAAACTTAAATACGACTATTTCAGTCCAGGAAAAACTATTTGTAGTCCTAGCTGAAATAGTCTAGCATTTTTCGATTTTGTATTAATAAATAAGAAATTTATGTCATATTAATTGTGTAATAATATTGTGTTTGTTGTTCTAAAAAAGTTTAAAATTGTTTTAATGTGTTTGATGGTCAATAATATATAAAATTTTTATTCTCAAGTGTTAATTCTTTTCATTCACCATTCTGGTTTTTAACATTTCTTCTTTAAATAATTAGAGATTAGAAAATTCATAATTATAAATGTGCTCTGGTATAATATAAGAAATATAAATAATTAAGAATTATTATCAGAATTCAGGAGCCGATTTCTTCCAAAAGGCACTTCCCCAGAGAGAGAGAGTGGGTAAAAGTAAAAAGTAAAATCAATGAGCAATAGAAATAAAATTCAGGGAATTTTCGTAAAATAAAATTGTAAGTTATTGAGAACAGACTCAGACTTGCAAAAGCCAAGTTTTGCAATATCTTTGATTAAGAAAAAGTGTAAAAGTGAGCAACTTGGTCTTGTCCGCGATTGAACAGACACGACCGCCCGACGAGCGGCGTTCCAAAGCGAGGTTAAGATTCGCGGTAAGTGAAGGCACAAAGAGTTCGAAACGCGGCAAGTGGCCTGTCCAAAGTAGGGATCGAACGCGGCAGAGTGAGAGAAGATAATACAAACTGACACTGTTAATCTCTCAATTAAAATTGACCTGGATAATTGGGGATCCGGATGATTGGAGGTCCAGATAATTGGAATTCTATTGTACTTAAATTTGTTTAATAACTAGCAAAATCTGCAATAAATTTAATATTTTTCTTAGAATCAATTTTCAAAATATTTTTCGTTTTTTTCTTCATACTAAAATTGAAAAATTAAAAATATTAATAAAAGCCCATCCTTCTAACAATTACAAAAGTATTAAAGAATTATATTAACCTTCATTCCTGGTTGTTTGCTAATACTGTGAACTATTGCAAGAGCAACTATATGTTGAACAAAAGGTAAATGTTGACCCAATTCTGATTTCAATGGAAGGTGAAGTTGTAAAGAAAACATTGCACAGCCGTCAGGACTTAACCAAACATTTCCTCCTCGACCTATAACAGTGGATATTTGTTTTAGTCTTACAATTGATATATGAAAAGAGCAATCATAAAATAACATACTCCAACAATGGTTAAATGGTATTAGCAAGGAGGAAGAGGCAGTGTGGATGAGAGAAGGCTAATTGATTTTAAATCTTCCAATTAATTGATTATACTCTTCGGAAAAATAATGATAATGCAAGGCCAAGCTGAGCTTCCTCTACTGCTCATCAAGACCAATCATATAGAAGTGTGTTATTTAAATATTTATTTTACGTACTATAATAACATCAATCAAAAGTTTGGATGAAGAAGAAACCATTGAAAAAGATGATAAAATGGTTAGTTTGATTTTGTTGTTTTATAACTATTATTACCATTATTTATATAGGCGGCAGTTGAAGTTACAATTACAAATGATGCAAACATAAACCAAACAATAAACAAAATATCACAACTACACAACACAAAACTAAAACTAATCGTCCCCAAAATGTCAATGTGGTAGTTATTAGTTAAAAAATGAAAATGAAACATGGATGCCACTTTTCGTGAAAAAAAAAAAAAAAAAATTATATATTTAAATAAGAGCTTAAAATTGCATGACTTGTGTCTTTAACTAGTAACACCTCAGCATAAATTGTATTTGATTAAAATTAAGCTTTGTTTGGATAATTTTTTGCCTTTTTTACATATATTCCTGAACAGTAATATTTATTTACTTTCAATTTCTCAGTTGGGCTCAGACCATTGTTCTTCAAAATTCACTAAAAATTTGAATTAAATCAATAATGCCAATTTTGAAAAATTATGTATTTATTTTTTAACAACACCATTTTTTACCAATAACCAACACATCAGAATTTTAGGAATGATGATAATCAATATATTTTGTTTGGGTCCTTAGAGAATACACTTGAGCAAAATTTAATCAAAATTGTTATTGTCGATTTTGACTATTTTGAGAAAATCATAATTTAGTGTTTTTTGTGACAACTAACTTCAAATTTTAAGTTTTCACTCAAAACTGAAAATAAAGTACCAAGATATGGCCAAAACATACTATTAAAATCGATCCGCAAGTTTGAGATGTAGATATGTTTGCACTACACAGACGACGTCATTCCAAAAAACACTTTTTTGGTCTCAGGGCTCACAAAATGGATTTATCCAAAAACATTTTGCTATTAATTTTTTGACTCATAACATAATTCTGTACATTATGTATAGATAAAATGATGAAAGGAGCATGGCAAAGATGTGGTATCACTGTTATTTAAGACAGGCCCATCTGGCATGGTCAGGAATTAGGCTGCCCCTAGACTGACGACCAGCCATGGAGGGTTAAGACGTCTTTATGTGACCACAATGTTCCCCTCATCTCCCTTCCACGGGTCTCTTCTTCCCATAGGAATTTAACCCATAGAAGGTATGAAGCATACTAAGTTTCTTTGTACACATGTTATAAAATTCTTTTATTTTTCTTCTACCCAAAGTCAGTCTCTTCAGGAAATCAACAATGCTGTTTGATGGTAGTCCACATGCTACAACTTCAACTATGAACAACTGTTTAGTGAAACTTTTGAATCGAGCAGCTGCTTCCAAATAAAAATATTTATTCATTTTGTAGAGATGTTGCTGAGGGATGTTAGTTTCCCAGGGTACTATGAGCGCCACCATGATGAGTTGTTTTGTGCTCAGGGAATAAGCTGTGATGTCAGGGAAAAGATTAGTAATGGCTATTTCCTCAGGGAATTGGTAGTGACTATTTGCACAATCTATTAAAATCTTCCAATCAAAAGCCAGCTAGAAATTTGAAACTGGCCTGGAACACATTCTTGAAGTTTTACTTCCTTCTCTAACATAGTGAATTTGAGTCTGCAATAATAGATTTTGATTGCCCGCCTTTCTTGCAATTGCTATTCTTAAACTTAGGGCTCTCAGTCCACTGACAGAACACTATCATGTCTATAGGTAAATCTCCCCTCATCAAAACCGTTTCTACAGCCAACAGCATTGCGTGGTGGTGATATATCACATAGTGGGCACTTAGCTTCAGAAATCATCCTCTCTAAATACTTCGGATCAGGAAAGTGTTTTGCAATGTGTTCGCATGAACTTGATCATTTGCGGGGTCCATTCAAAAGAGGAAAGTTCTCCACACCAAATCAAGGGGTATACAGAAATCCCCAAGTATGGTCCAATCCTGTTGAGTTTCAAGGTTTTGACCATGGACTAAAAAGTTGTGTTCCTCATCTTGTGCTATGCAATTTCTCATGATTAGTGAGTCTGTTTTATTTCTCTTTTCCATTCTAAAAATGTGAAGAAAAACACGGAAAACATTTTAATTTTCTGAAAATGAATGTACATCTTTCAATTTTTAAAAGAAATTACAGTTATTTTGGTTTTTAATGCAGTAAGTTAAATTCAGAAGTCACAGTTGGTTGAAATAAATTATGATTTAAATAAAATGTATGATTAAAATGAAATCGTGATTAATAAATAAAAATTATATCTTTCTTATATTCAAGTTCCTAACTAAAAATGTATATGATGAAAAAGTAATATTTCCATTGTTGGAAATTTTCCATTATGTGTTTATTTGGTTCGGTTTTGGAAGTAGGCAATTGACTAATTTTATTCTCTTGAATTGCAACTTTACTCTATATTGAAACATTTACACAGCGTCCGACGTAAAAGGTTGTATGGTAAGGTGTTAGTTGGACAATTTTTGTATATTTAAAATGTTATTATTTTCTTCATTACATAATTTTATTGTTGATCTGTCATGTTGCAGACAAAAAAAGTGCAAGAAACAATTCATTATTTTATAACAAGAACCACATTCCCTAAAAATGGAAGTAGAGGAAGCAGAGTAGGATAGCTATAGAGGGAGAGCGGAACATGGCATTAATCTACCTATAAATTTCAATACAACTATAATAATTGACAGTGATCAAGTGGCCACGAAACATACAAATATTTAAGTTTACTGATTTTATTGATATACATTAATGAATCTTATCTTTATGTAGTTTTCTGTTAATTATGGTGTTGTCTACAGGGGTTGTGTTTATTCAAATAATGTTTTATGTCTTAGTTTTAAATATTGCTTCTTTCAAGTTCTTTTATACAAATAAATTAGCAGCAATTATTTGAACATACCTCAGCAACAAAGGAGGTATGTGTAAGACAATTTACAAGGGAAATTTAATCTCAAGAACTCCACAGTTTTCCATAACTGTATGCCAAATTGCTCCACATTCTTGGAACGTTTTTTGTTTTAATCACCCTGTTTACGTAAGCAAAACTGGTGTTAAATTACTCATATCAGTGTATATTTCAGATATCGGGTTTTGACACTTCCATATTATGATATAATTTCTGTATTAGTTTTTACGGTCTTCGTTTTTACGGAGGCCTACTACTATGGGCCTTAGCCTCTTTCATTTCTATTTCTATCAAACACAGTTTTTCTCCATTCCTTTATGTTCAATATTGCCTCAATATCTTCTGTTACAATTTCTTACCATCTTCTTCAGGGTTTAACCTGCTAATCATTTCCCTTCTATTTGACCATTTAATATCTTTTTGGGGGGTTACAATATCCCATTGTAGTATCTACGGTTTTATATATTTTGATGGTGCTGTTTCTTTCCATAATCTGTAAATCTTATAGTTCACATTTATTCTCCAGTTTCTGTTACTTTTAATTGGTCCCAATATTAGTCTTAATAGTTTCCTTTGAAACATATCTAGAAGTTCAGCTGATTCCTGCTTCCAGGACCCATGTTTCACTTCTATATGTTGTCTTGTAAATCCTCATTTTGTCAACTCAAAAGAGTGAGAAATGACTTTTTTCTCTAGTTACCTAATTACACGGTTTGAAATATGTGCAAATGAGGTATTTACATCACTATAAAATCGTATTCATCTATATGAAAATATAGCATTTTGTTCAGAAAAATATAAAGAATAAGACTTCATATTTCTTGGATGTTGATAAATCAGGCAAATTTTGTTTAGATACCAATAGCTGTGTCTTTTCTGAGTTTATAAAACTTGAAATATGGTTTGAAATAGACTCAAACTTTAACAAATTATCCATTAAAAATATATTAACATACAGCTCAAATTTTGTAGTGATTAGAGAAAAGTTTGATAAAAGTTTTGTGACAAAAAAAAAGATGTATATTTGATTTTAAAAGAAAATCAATATCTTGTAATTTTATTAAAATTTTTTTGTATAAATCTTAAAATTTCTTACTTATATAATAATTTAGATTTTATATGGATAGGAGACACAAGATTACCTAGGAAAGTGGTTCTTGGTATTAGCTAATAGTACACAAATAAGAAAAGACACACAAAAACAACAAAAACCACTAAAGTTATAAAATATTTCATAAACACTGTTCCCTTTCTCAATCAGTAGAGAGTATATCATTGCGAAAGCTTTTTTTTTTCCTTTTTTTTTTTTTTGTTAATACCAAGGACAAATTTCCCAAGGTACGCCTGTATCTCCTATCCATACAAAATCTAAACTAATAGGCTATGTGCCCTATTAAACTTTAACCTAAAACCTTTACTTAAATAACAGAAATTTTGTATAAAGAAAATGTTTTGTTTTATTGCAATTGATCCTATGAAGTACCCTGATTTAAAAGAAACATTTTGTAAAAAAACTGCTTGGTTGGAGACAGTTAAAATTTGTGAAATGTTTGAATTCCTATCAAATCTGTACCTGCCATTGTTCAAAGATCAAAGTATAGAAAACAACCAGATAAAGAAAATTCTGTCTCAGCATCTATGATGCCGCAACTTAAAGACCAACATACATACATGGCAGAAACATATTATAGCCCCTCTGATTTGCTTCAAAGGTAACTTGACAGTATATTAAAATTACAAAAAAAATCTGGGTTTTATCAAAACGAAGTTACTTAATAAAAGTTTAAAATGAGGGGAAAAGTGAGTTTTAACTTAGTTCATTTTTAGAAAGTGGCTTCTAATTGAAAAACCCTACTAAGAGATCTTCTTTAATATATGTACAGGGTAATCAACATTTAAATTCACTTTTTTAAAATAATAAAACACTATCACAAAAAGTAACAACAAATGAATCTACACAAAGACCTACCAACTCCTGTAGTCTGCCGACATGGAATGATTGCCAGACCATGAGCTAATGGTGGTCCATGGATTAAATGCATAGATGTAGTAAGCACTTCCGTATAGATTACTAAACGACCTAGATGATTAGTTCGAAGATTCTGCACAAAATATTCATTTTAGATTTAAATAACTAGAAAAATAAAAACATATTTATAAATATTTTTTTACTAAACATTTACAATATAACTTTTAAATAATTATTGAAATAAAAAAATTAATGAATAAGTATAAACAAATTTCAATTTGAACCTGTTTTATCAAGATATTTTAACTTTTTAAAATTTGACCTTTCTAACATCAGAAAAATACAAAAAAACAGGATAAATCAATCATACAGCTCAAATTACTGACACAATTTTCGAATGGTTTTCATGATTATTCTCTTCCTTTAATGACCAAGTCGTGCACTACAAAGACAAATTTCTGATTAACTGTTTTAAATCCTGATATAATTTGTAAAATTCTCAATAAATTTAACAAAGACAACAGCTTACAAAAGAAAATTATGGTTGCGAGTAACTTTGTAAAAAACTAAAATGACAATGTTAAGCAGTCAAGAAACTTTGATTTTTTTAAATTATTCGTGAACCTTAATTGTTTTTCGTATGCAAGTCGCTCAAGGACCTGTACATTTAAGAAAAAATTGATAGGTAAAACCAATTTTGAGATGGCAATCATAATTAATTTTCATGATTTCACCAGCAACTTAGATATAGTATTTTTTGGGGAACGATCACTACAAATTGTTTAAGTTGTTAAGAGGTTAAATTTCAACAAAATCATTATGTGTTATAATCTTTTTGGTGAAGCATGAGGCCACAAGTAGTCTCCTCTTTACACAGTGACTCTAAATGAATCTATTGTAAAACATTTTTTGGCCTTTACGAAAATCGAACCTGGTTCTTCTCACTTGGCAAGCAAAGAGTGGTATACTCACTATACAAACTAGAGGCCTGTTACAAGTATCTCTACATTCTGAGTAATAAAGAAATTGTCAAAAACATATTTAAAAAAGAAGAAGCAGCCAATATATATCGACATACTAAATTTGATAAACATCGGTCTAACTGTTTAGGATGCAGTGACCTGCACAGATAACAGAGACATAATTCTAAATCTTAAGATGGATTTTATTGATCTATCACAAAAACTTTTCAATACAACATACATGTATGAATTATAATTTAATAATTAAAAAAAACTTAATTTACACTTAAAAGTCATCTACATAATTATATAAAAGTTAACACGTTAACTGCCACGCCGACCCGATCGGGTCGGCACAGTTTCTGTGGATAGAGCAATCAGCCGACCCGATCGGGCCGGCATCTCAAATATGTCATTGTTGTTGTTTTGCTCGACTGCAACACTACAGCGCATTCTAGCAGGGACAAGCCGTACTATTTGGACATTGCACATCCTATGTTTAAAAGCAGAACACTCGGTTCCCAGTTTAGATTTATTTTATAACTCTCTTTTCGCTGTTGAAAAATACAAACTTTCACGGTCCTATCGGATTGGCACTTTTTTTTGAAAGATAGACCAACTCTAAGTTATATGAAAACTGGTTTCAAGCTGTTAATATGTAAACAATTAATATAATGGTATACATTAGTTATTATAAAAGTGTTAGTAACATATTTTGGTTGATGTAGATTGTATTTTGCCAAATTAACTAATTTTCCCGAACTAACAAATGTTCGGCGGAAACAAGTTGTGGCCCGATCGGGTCGGCGCCTTCACTTTTAAGCGAACGTGCGATGAAAATTGAATGTGCCGGCCCGATCGGTCCAAAACTAACCTCAATTTCTCCGCATGAATAATTGAAGAAAATGTATATAAATAGCCTTTGTAACAATAAAAAATCGATATCAGCAACAATACACCAATAATTCAAGTTGGCATTACAGGATTTCGTAGAACCCTCTTATGGTGGCAGTTAACGTGTTAAAACTCAATGACTGATCACGAAATCTCTGAATCCAAGAGGACTAGAGCTATGAATTTGTTAACATGGTTTGGGGTTAGGTCTGTAGATGTGTAATAAGAAAGGGTTTTGAAAATTTCCACTCCAAGGGTGTTTTTTACCCCTAAAACATATCTCTGTATCCAAGAAGCCTAGAGCTATGAATTTTTTAACATGGTTTGGGGTAGGTCTGTAGATGCTTACTAAGAAAGGGTTTTGAAAAAGTTCCACTCCAAGGGTGGTTTTCACGCCTAAAAGAAGTATCATATATATCTTTGTTATTTAAGGGTCGATTTTGATAAAAATTGGTGTGTTATTGTATTTGGGCAAATTTTATTTCCATAGCACCACCATTAGGTTGTGATAAAAAAAAAAAAAAAAAATTCTTTATAAAACTATCTCAACTATCCCCAGGTGAAACTGGGGCCATCAGCTAGTACATCATATACTTACAAATAAAATAAAATTAAGATGTTTTCAATATTACAACTCACCTCAAAATAAGCAACCGTAGAGAAAGATTGAGGACATGAATACATGAGAATTGGCATAAACACTGCTGTGGCTTCAGGTGGATCTATACCTTTACCACAAAACTTGAGTGTAATGTTTTGTAGCTTTAAGATGTCGCCTTCTAGCCGTGGCTTTAATTGATCCATCAATGACTGTTTTAACTGTATAAAAACAATTTATTAAATAATTTTTTCATGTATTAAGAATTTATTTGATACAAAAATCAATGTAATTCTTTCATAATAACTTAATAACGATTCTCATAAAATTCTTGATAGAATAAATTATAATCAAATCTGGGTTTTAATAAGATGAAGTTAGAATTAATTTAGGTAAAGAAAATTTTTAAAATAGAGAAAATCTAAAAATTTAACTTGATTAATTTTTAGACAAAAAAGGGACTTTCAGTTAATTTTTAGAGAAACAATTATTTTAGTGATTTGGTAAAAAACGTGACTTAAGTTGAAAAAGTGACCTATTATTGAATTGTAGATTACCCCCTTATCTATGAAACCAAGAATTTTTAAAATAATGCAGTACAAATAAAAATGTGAAATAATTAATTGCACACTAATTATACTGTAAAATAAAATAGGGAGTATGCATGCAGAACTTAATATAATATAATATGTCTGTATAACTTTAAATTCTCAAAGTAAAAGTCTTCAACTCATTAGCTGATTTCATCCTCTGGCCTAAGTACCGATGTTAAATTCAACACTTTTAGAAACATAAAATCTGTTTTTATAAATATCATTCAAAACGTCATGTTAATAAAAGGTTTAACATTTTAAAGTCATGTTGGTAATTTGTGCCATTTGTTAACCAACAATAAAAACATTAATGTAAAAGTTTAGCTCTGAAACTTTAAAAACATCAATGTAAAACTTTAACTCAGGAACTTAAAAAACACAAGCATTTTGAATTACATTATATTAACCAAAAAATAAAAAATGTAAATTTGAGTTTTTGGGCTATATCCAAACAAAAATTGCCTTGAGAGTTGGATAATATCTTAATCAATTCAACTGAACAAAATATAGAATGTTGTAAAAAATTGTGAATTATTATTTTTTTAAATTCTCACTGTTTTGTAAGATTAGCTCTGTCAAGTGTTAATTAAATTAACAAATTAAAAATGCCAGCTAAATTAACAAACTCTGATACATCTAGGTCAATTATTAAGCCTAATTATTATCTAAAATGACATATAATAACAATTTTAAATAATGCAGTTTTCCATTTTTTAAATTTAATTTAGGAAATAATTCTGGACATTGAAATAAAGAATAAAATTCTAAAAACATATTCCCCCCCCTAATTTTTTAAATTTTTTTCCATAATATAATTTTGATATAAATGATATAATGATACCATAGCTCAGTTAGTAAATAAACTATCACTTCAGGGTACTACCTCATTAACCTAACCTAACTTAATCCAACAACCTAACCTAACCTAACCAAACTTCCCATTACATATCCCATTTTAATTCATGTCACATTTCATTAATCAAACATATATATATATATATATATATATATATATATATAATTTATTATTACATATATTTTATAACTTATTAACTATTTTTCTTCACTTCCGTTTGATATTATAATTCTGATATATATATATATATATATATATATATATATACTGTATATATAAAACCATAAGAATTGTAACCCATACAATTTTAAAATACCCAGTGCATATATGTGTTATTAAAGTGCAGTTCAAATATATATAATATCAAATGGAAGTGAAGAAAAATAATTAAGAAAAGAGGTTCCTACGGTCAAAAAAGGTTTCCTACAGGGGAAAAAAGAAGGTAAAGAGGATTATTGGTATTATTGTTGGAGAGGACATCAAACTATACACACCTTTAACAAGGGCTCTGAATGTAATTAATAGTATATTATATAATTCAAAAGAAGACATAATTTTATCACCTTAGATAAAAGACTCAGTTATAATAATCACAGTTATACTTCTACAAAAACATTTGGTAACTATAAATAGTAGCAATCTGGTAAGTGGCCAGCATCAGTTAAACATTCATCAAAAATAGGTATTTTAAACAATACCATCTTGTGTTTATAAACTATAAACCATAAAAAAAACAAAAATAAAGGAAATAACGATCAATTGACTCTTAATCCAAATTGATTCCTTCTATTTTTCAGAATATTGTAAAATCATCGCGTATTCTGAAATCATCCAAAGCATATCACCCATATAGACTTAAGTATCACCAAATAATTAAGTTGTTCTTTAAAACTTTTATTTCTAACTATTGATTATTTTCTTGTTATCACTTGAACATTTTAGCCATATACATAAAAAGGGACTAGCTGAGAAATAAAAAATAAAAAAAAAGTAAGAACAATACCCGAGTAAAACTAAAAACTAAATACAAATTAAACCTGTAAAATAATTATCTTGTAAAATCATAATTGTGTTAATAAACAACAGTCATTTATATTATCTATCTCTAGTCTAGTGTTAATTTATAATTGATTTTAGCTTTTAGGACAAGTAATGGGTTACTACAAAATTACAATAATTTTGAATTTTCATAGTTTTTCCTTCAAATATTCGCCCTAGTACAACTCTTCTTTTATTCGTAGGTTTATTTATAATGAAATTTAAACTAAATACACCAACTGAAGTATTTATCAAATATGCTACACTTGTAAAACAAAAAATATAGTATATAAAATTAATTTATCCAAAATTTATAACAAAATCAATGCACATATATAAAGAAAAAGAGAGAAGAAAAAATAAATAAAATTTACTTAAAGAATAGATATTCGTATATTCTTAGAAAAGAGAAAAAATAGAACCCCTAATATTTACTGCCTGTTTAAGGGTGCCATTACAAAAAAAAATTAATCACAATAAACATAGAATTCTTTTGCGGTTGTAAACGGTAACAAGATAATTTAATTCTCCCTTTTGGTTTTAACTATATATATATATATATATATATATATAAATTTATCACTATAAAAATCATACTGAATAAGTACCTTGAGAGAGCAGTGTGCACTATTCACTCATTATATACCCACACATATACAACTACAAATATAAATACAGTAGAACCTCTGTTAACCGGCCTATTTTGTAGTGTACTGGTTCGATGAGAGTTTCTGAAAATAAATTGTACTTGAAACACCAAAGCGGCGGCTAGTCAAACGACTTTGCGATAGCGGTATCCCATTGTCGGCGGCGTAAAAACACCACGCCGGCAAAAAGTTTAATGGGCAGCTTTTTTTCCACGAATCAATTTAATATACATTATGGAAAATATAACATTTCTTTTCAGTTTTCTTCTTGTCTTTGACTGGTTATGTTCTACGTACAGTATATACAGTAAATAAAAATGAGCGAGTTACGAAAACAGAAGCGTGTGTTGGTTTCGTTTGAGACGCGGTTAAATGTGTTAAAAAGACTTGACAGAGAGGAATCTGTAAAAAAGCTTTGTGACGAGTTTAACGGTAACCTCGGATTAACCGGCGAAACGGACAACTGTCCGGGTGTCAGTCCCAACTAGACCGGTTAAGAGGGGTTCTACTGTACAAATATACCTGTAGGCGTACATATAAACCAAACATGAACAAATATAATAACAAAATTTGAAAATGGAATAATTTTTTATCAGTTTCAGGGAGTATTTATAAAAAACGGAATAGAAATAAAGACTTATTAAATACATAAAACAACAAGAGAGCATTGCAAAAATAAATACATGACTATTACAAAATTTACAATTATATTGTAGCATTCCTTGAAATACTCTACTATTAACATTGGATGTACAATAAATCTTCCACATTCTTGTAAATTAGCAACCAATCTCTGACACCTTTAAGAAATATATTTACGGTGTTCAAACAATTAATTCCTTCAGGTAATTTGTTTAAAATACTCTTAGCTAAAATTTTAATGTTTTAAAAAAAAAAGTTTTGTTAGGTTTAAGAACTTCATAACTGTTTTTACTCCTAAACCTTTTTTTAAAAAAATTGTTATCTATACATAAGTTTTCACTTCTCAAATAAAATATTTTTAATACTTTATATATTCTCGTACATGTTTCTTAAAGGTAGAACGTTAAGAGCCAAAAAGCATGTGTAAGAAGATTATCGTCTAGTTTTTTTTTTAAACAAACAATTTTTTGCAGAATGTTACACTTATTCTTAAAATATTTCACTTAACCTTTTCAAAATGGCGTTTATTAAAAATGTTTGTGCTAAATATATTGCAAACTGTTGATTTCACAACTAAATTACAAAATAGTTAGCCCTTTAATTCTCTACAAGCTATATATCTGTATTTGTATTGTATGTGGAAGGATAGCTGAGATAATAATTTATTAAATCGTAACATTTGTAACATTGTAAATTGATTACACTGTAATTAAAAATTGTAACTTTTAACAAATAATCTGTTTTTTTAAAGCTTGTTATTTCTGCAAGTAATGAATTTATTTTAAATATTAATCAACAATAGTAAATTATACTTGCAAATGATCACATTCTCTATTGTAAATTCTTATGTGAATTACAAAAATAAAGATATCATCCTGTTCAGCATTAAACGGGTTAAATCTTGTAAATATTTTGTAAAATCAACGGTTTTCAAGACATTTAGCATTCAAAATTTTAAATAAACACTATTTTGAAATGTTTTGCTGAAATATTATAGGATTTGGTGGCACATGTTCTGAAGTTATATCTTATGTTTGAAAAAATACAGAGGAATAGACAGAAAACGAAGCATTTCAGAGATATATTTATAGCAAACTTTTTCTATAGATTAAAATCAAATGCCCAATACCACAATTTAATAAAATAATATTTATTTCCTTAAGGTATTGAATTGTGGTATTGGGTGTTTGATTTTAATCTTTAAGTTTGCTACAGTGTGCTCAAAAGTGTAGTAACCTTTTTCTATATTTTAATGTTTTTAATCACACCCCAAAATTTGGCACTCTATTTGTTGGATACTCTGTATATAATCATGAGAAAAACATTGCAGTCTTGTTCTGAAGGTTATTAAACATGAATATAACGTTCTTATAGGTAAAAATGCCAAGTGAAGGAAATGAATTTAAAATTAGGGGAATTGTATGTAACCATATTGTGAAATGAATTTCAAATTATATATTTTTTACCTTTGATGAAAGATGTCATTGAATACTAGTTAAAAAAATTTTTTTTAAGTGAAAATAGTTTAAAATAGAGCAAAACTTCTATCAATAATTTAAAATCACAGCTTATAAAAAATATACAGATTTAATTTAACAGATTTGTAACAATTTCAAACTAAATTAAAGATAACTTGAATACATATAGAATATTCTAACCTCGTGTGTGCCTAGAAAATATGCTGTCGTATACTTAAAATCTTGAATCTTAGGACTGCAATGAAGACCAAGATGTGAAGATAAAATATCTGTCAGAATTTCTAATCTAACTGGATTACTTTTTTTTAATGTTTGCATTTTATCTTCATCATTTTCATACTGCATTGGGTCTGCCTCTAAATGTACCTGTAAAATAAAAGTATGTCAATGTATTTATTCCTATTATACACTATCCTTCCATTATAACAAAATATTTTGAACAACTATAATTAAAACTACAAATAAATGTTAGATTGAATAAATCAATAGTAAATTACAGATTTTACTTTATATTAAACAGATTGATTGTGATGTATTCTATGTGTGAATGAGATAGTAAAAATATTTTAAGCACAAAGTTTTAAACTTAAAATGATGTACATTTCGGGATTGATTCTCCTAATTGTCTATTTTATTAGCGTGGCATGATAGCCATGAGGGATCAAAGATAGAGCCAAGCAACGAGAAAATCGAATCACCTATCTCCCAGTCACATGAATTTTAGGAATATGCCACACGGGCATGGCGATACCAAGATTTGCACCTTTTGTAGTTTTGTATTTGTTTAAATCACACTTTTTAATTTTTTCAATCAGCCTTCCCTTGAGAAACTCTGTTCTCCTTCGACCCTGGATATTTTAAAGTATAAGAGGGCTCTAATAGTCTTAATTTAATGTTCATTTCTTCCTCTTTTTTACAAGGCAATGATGACTGGAAGGTTTTTCATCTTTAACTAAAGAAAAATGTCTTAATTCTCGCATCAACAGTCGCAAATTTTCATAGGTTGAGTTTATACTTATTGAACACCTCAGGTGGTCTATTTGTTGAAGGTATTTCAGAATGTGTATTGATAACCGATTTCTAGGTATATATGAAACACCTGTACATAAATTTTATCCGGGTTTTAGTCATTGAATCATCTACGAAAACCTTCATTATCATTTGAATAATTTTTGGGAATGAATGTTTAAGTTTTAAGCAAACAGATACGCTCTGATTGTAAATGTGATGGTCACAAAGTGTACACAATGACTCTATGACATTTAGCATCCAATTAAATAGTTCAATAGATTAGTGATAGTCGTACAATTGCAGATTGGTCCCCTTTGAATGGCTCACAAGTTGAATCAAGGTTTATATTGCTGATGTCTGATAAAACTAAATGAATATCCACTTTGATAATTCAATATACAGAACAAATAAGTGTCCACCAATTATCAATTATTACTTTGTTCAAAATATATCAGTACAAAATATAAACGTTTAAAATAATGACTATACCTGCGAAAACACCACTTTGCCTCCAGATGAAGGTGCCTGAGCAACAATCAGACTAGGTGTCTGCCATGTTTCTTCTACTCCTAATACTCTAACAGTTAATATGTGTGGTTTATTATCTTTATCCATCACTTCAATAGATTCTGGGATCCCACTTGCAGTGTAGCTACAAAACACGCAATGATATATCTATCAATCCTGTTATTCAACATTAAAAAGAAAAATTAAAATTCCATTTAATATTTATTAAAATAAAAAACGAGAAAAATAAGATATAAACTATAAACTGTCAGACCAGTTTATCGTACCTGATTAAACAATAAATAACGTAAAATGTAAAATAACGTAAAACAATAAATTTTACTCATTTTACTTCTACAACTTATAATTCATTTTTTAGTTGTATTTTAAATGCCCTGGTTCATTATTAACTGTCAAAATTAAAGGAAGGAATAGCAAAAGTAAAAATTTATTTATACAACACACGGAAGAAAGAAATTAACAAACTGTAAAATAAATATCTCACTCACGTCTACTCTGAATATTCAGCACTTTTCTACTGTGCCTTTATTCTATCTATAAGGATTGGAAATAAAGTGATTGACAATCAATCGGCTGATTTCATGATAATTTAAACATTTGAAGTTGGCGGCTCACCAGTATTCTTAATATTAATATTAAAATTTGTATTTTAGTTACAAAACATAAATATTGATGATAGTCCATAGAATCAATTTAAAATTTTTCCTTTAAAGAATACTGTAAATAAAAAGTCACCAGGAAAAAGAAGAAAAGAATCTAAGTAAAAATATCTGAAATATATTACACACATATGATAAAGCAATAAATTATTAGTTCACATGTTTTTATAGATAATTTTTCCATAGGTTTCTCTGATCATTTAAAAAAATATTCTTTTGGATTGTCAAACTGTACAATAATTTATTTTAATAATTTTGTCTTGTAGTTTTATACCAAATAACTATAGCATCACTATAAATTACTTTTGACTAACAATAAACATCACATCAGATTTAACTGAGTAATAACAAGTAATGTGTGACCGTCTACACTTCTTTTGACCAGCTGGAAGCTCCGGGTGGCTGGAGACCGCGTACACTTTAGCCGAATCTTGTCAGGATGGGCCAAGGAGTCGGGTTAGGACGCTAATGAACGCACACAACGCAAGTTAAATTAAATGTTCTCTTTTATTTTAGCGCCGAATTAGAAGATTACAGAAATAATTATAATTTATAAAAAAGACATAACAGCTAAATAAAGCCTTAATAGTTGCCGAAAAGCATACCGATTAATTATATAGCACGTGGCCGAAAATGGACTGACCACGTCCCGTAGCGGTCTGCCGTTCAACTTCCTTCTCGTGGCTCTCGGAACAGACTCTCTCCTGGCTAGCTGGTTCAAGCCCTCCACTCCTCGTCTGTCCCTCCTTTCTACGTGATATTGCACTGCTCAACAAAATCGCAAGTGCCAATTCATATTTTATTATTTAGAATCCCTTCCCATTACATCCAAATTTATACTTATTATAGTTTTTATTTGGTGGGCTCCTTGGCTGGGCCACAAATGGATAATAATAAGTGGAAAAGAATTCTTCAAATAATTAACAATGAGCTAAACTTTGTTACATTGATGGCTCTGATAATTCTTAGATATTAATTTCTCCTCTATATATTTTAAAAGAGATATTTTAGAACATTTAAAAGATAATTTTAATGTAGATTTTTCCCTTGTTATTTATAAAAGAGAAAAGAGCTAAAAATAAACACCCCCTAGAATAATAGAAATTGCTCGAAAATACTCTAATAGCAACAGAAACGGCAACAAGAAGCTGGTCAAGAGAGATCTGATGATAGAGAGGGATCTAACCTAAGATAATATGAAAAAAATGTGTAGATCTAGCTAGGTTCCCTTAAGATTGCCAAGTCCGTACTTATTATATGTCAGCTTTGGAGGGTTTTTAAATATAGACACTGTAGTTTGGGATTTCTGAACACTACTTTGATCAGTTGATTAGTACCATGATAGTGTCCCCTCATATAGCTTTAATAGCTTACTTAAGTAAGCGTGTGGCAATTCTGAGGTACCCTCTAACTGGATCTACACCATTATCCGTGTAGTCCCCCCCTCTCAGAGGCTCAATAACAATTATGGGCCTGGTAATCCTGAGGGACCTTAGATGGATCTTCACATTTACATATAGTCTTAGGTTAGGTCCCCTTTCTATCAGCTCTCTATATTATAAGAAATAAATAATATATCTATATTGACGCTGTAATAAATGCCTTATCTTCAGTAAGTTTAAAAGAGCGGAAATGAAAAACAGTGTAGAGCCATGCAAAGTGAGGTTAAGCGTAATGACGCACCAGTGACTTAGGTCCGGAATGAATGTGCTGCTGTCGATACTGGACGTATTGCCACGCTACGCTCCTCTTTGCGGTTTAGTGAGTTCGAGTAGGGTTCTTCTTGCCCCACGTTGGAACGCCACTAGCCACGCTGCGCCTCTTTCTGACTTCACGAATTTAAGATTCTTGTTCCCTTTTTTGGAACACTATTATCACGAACTCTTAAACTCGCTGTACGATCACCACCGACTGGGCGAACCACCTTTCTTTTCAGAGCAAGCGCGGGCAAGGCCAAAGTGCTCACTTTTACTTTTTTAAATCAAAGATTTTGCAACTCTTGGCTCTAATAAGTATGAGCTTGTCCTCATAAACTTACCAAATTTTAATTAACGCAAAATTCCCTGAATTTTATCTCAATGCTCGATTATTTAGATCTTTTAAGATTAACTCTCTCTCTCTCCAAGGTCGTGCCTTTTGGGAGAAATCGGCTCTTAAGTTCTGATGATAACTTTTAAAATTTTCAAATTATATTACCAGAGCACATATATAAAATTTATGTTAAAACAAAGTTAATAGCATACACAGAATGGATATATATTAAAAACACAACAAAATTTAGAAATGAATTATTTGTATATTATTTTCTCTTTTGCACAGAAAATTTTATATTCAAAACTTTTTTAATCACACCAAACAATTTAATTGAACAATAACACAACTATTTATTTATTTAACAACATTAATTAATGTAATATTATCTATATATTAAACAAAAATAAAAGCGCTTGACTTTCCAGACAGAACCACAAACAGTTTTTCCTGTACTGAAAAAGTCGTATTTAAATTATTAATTATTATCAACACCAAAGCAGAGGTTTAAAATGAATTTAATTTGTAACAATTCCCCTAATGACGTTATATTTGAAAAGAAGTTAATATTTGCGAATTATTCCTTAAATATAAGATACCTTCACACTTTAATAGAAGTTCTAGTTGGATTTGGAATTTGTTGTATTATTAGGATGATAGTGATGTGATGTTTTCTATCCAGAGTCTGTAAGCTGCTATGTAGTTGAATGCTGGTCTCGAATTCTTCTAAGTCGCCTTGAAGATCGATTAAAGTTGAAATTATTCTAAGTCCAATTAGTAGAGCGACAGTTGAATCTTCCTCTCAGCTCAGAGTCGGTTGCAGAAGAAACGTCCTTTAAGCGTCGATTCCAAATCAAAAGTAATCGTCTTTCGACGGTTAAATCTCGGTCTCCCTGTCAGTGGGAATTAATCCACTTTTCTGGAGCCAATTTTCCTCCCTTTTTGGGAAAAAGGTATTTTCCATATATTATGTGTTTTCAGGCCCTTTTGGTCTGAAATATTTACACTATATGTTTTATTAGTCCTATTTTTTGACTAATGAATAGTTTTCTTCCTTAATTATTAATTAAAACACCTTTTAATTAATAATTTATAGTATTTTTTCTTTAACGTTATCTTTGATCCATGTTGGCAACATGATGATTCTGACTTTAGACTCTGCTTGAGGATGCGCGCGCAACTTTTCATGTTTTTGCATGAAAATCTCTACTTTTGACGTTTTTTCGTTCAACTCGCTATAACTTTCGAACGCTCGAACCGATTTTAAAGTTCCTTTCGGATTCTTCTTCCTTTCCATCTTGTGGGTCTTGTGGAACTTGATTCATCGCTCTACTACGCTTCGTTCGCGAGTTATCGCCCTTTTCCCGAAGTCTGATTTTTCCTCTTTTCAAATTTTGAGATAAGTCCTTTCTCAAAATTCTTTTGACGAAATCTTGTTCCTCTTCTACTACGACGAAAAACTATGTTTGTACTTTTCCCATAACTCGTTTGGTTGTCGAGTTATTCGCCTTTGAAGTCCTTAAGTTTGTGTCGTATGAGTTTATGTTCATAAAAACCCCCCCATTATATATTATTACTTCTGCTTTGGTGTGTTACCATTTTACATACTAAATACATATAATTATCATGTTACTTTACCCCTTTAACGTTTATTTTACCCGCTTTTGGGCTTTGAAGTTTTACGTTTTGTAATTATTATATCTCCCTTATTTTATCTTCAAATTTGATTCTAAGTACCTATTATTGTGCCCTATTGTGGTCTCTACAATAGTACTTATTATTATTTTTTAAATGATCCCCCCTTCAACTCAAAAATTCCAAAAAACTCCCCAAGAATGACTTTCTAAGTCCATTCTCACCTGTTAATTATTATTAATTCATATTTTTTATTTGTGATTATTGTTACTTCCCCACTTGGTTATGACTCTACGATTTTTGAATTTTGAATTTATTCTTCTTCCAAATTTTAGGTTTTTGAGCCCTTCTAAAAACTTGAATAACTTTTTTGTTTTATGTGATTTTAAATTTATTTGTTGATATTATTGGTCGGTTGACTCTACTGAATATTTATTTATATTAATAATTTAGTTTCTTAATAAAATAGGAACTAAGGCAGTTTGACTTTTCACGTCCGAACAAGCAAGTTTGCTCTCGAACTGGCGTGACGTCATCGCCCCACCTCGTCCCCACTCTACAAGGTTTAGCGCGGCAATTTAACTTGTTTTAAATGGACTTGAGACGTTTGGCTTTTTCCAAACCGTCGCAAAATCCCCCCTTTGAACTAAAATTTTCGGTTAAAATGAAAAATTCCTATTTTTCATTTTTTAAAAATCTAAAATTTTAGTATTAAACCCCTTTTTCGACATATCACATTTCATATTAACTATTTATTTATCATCTCTATTAATCATCAACATAAAGTTTGACATATTAACCTAACAACTTATATAAACACATTTATTTATATCTAAAAACCATCTCCTCCATCATTTCATATTTTGATATACTCAAAACACATTTTATTCATTATAGTATAATATTTATATATTCAAAACACATTTTATTCATGATAGTATAATATTTATATATTCAAAACACATGTTATTTATTATGGTATACATACAAATTTGCTTAACCGTTCTTTTAGTCCATTACAGCCGTTTCATCTAAACGTCCTTGCTGTAAATAAACACATTATCACACACAAAACATATTACATTTATATAAGGAATAATTCGTCTTATATGATTATATTTATCTGCTTTGGTTGAATTTAAAACTATGCCTACCTATATATAAAGTACTTGGTAACTACAACGGCTACTATCCTATTTGCAGTTAAAAGAAAAATTATTTAATCTATCGGAAATTTCCCTCTAATAAAAAACAAAACAGTACACATTTATACTTTCATTCATTCCATTCCCCCTCAGCTAATTTGTTGAACACGCAGTCTGTCAATATTGGTTAATCGACGTCCGGTTCTCCCCTTCATCTCCTCGTCTATACTTTGTTTATTCAGGTGCGGCTTGCAGATGCGTGTTACCGCTAGGCTCCTGACCTTGTACACTTAGGAATTTATTGAAGCTTTATCCTGTTATTCACTGACCTAGGTTACATTCTTTTAAATCAGCTGACAGTCCGTTATTTCCCTTTTACCTCACTCGCTTCTACACTTTACATATTACAACTTTTAAACATTACAATTTATACAATTTATTCATGAAATTTCTTCAAATCTTTGATGTCATAACGACCTTTAACTTTTTGAGTGTCGATATTTATTACTTCATATGTTTTTCTCCCCATGACTTTGCTCACGACATATGGTCCACCATATACGAGCATTAATTTTTCGGTCTCGCTTTTATCCAAATTCGCTCTATTTGCATTCAATACGAGAACACGATCTCCTACCTGAAATTTTGTTTCTCGTATTCTTTGGTTAATTCTCTCCGCTCGCCTGGTGCCGATTTGCGTCATCCTTTGAAGACATTTCTGCTTCTTTTCTGCCCAAGTTTCACTCTGTCGTAGCTCTTTGTCTCGTGGGAAATATGACTCCCATACATAATTTGGATCCCTATTCAACTGTATTTGTACTGGTGCATACCCGGTAGTTTCATTTGGTGTGTTGTTGATTAATTCTTCTATAAAAGGTAATTGCTTCCGCCAAGTGGTTTGAGTATCGTGACAATAAGTGCGTAATAATCTCCCCACTTCTTTGTTGACTCTTTCTGCCAAATTTACCTGAGGGTGTCTTACCGGGATTAACACATGTTCTACTTTTTGTTCAGCAATCCACTTCTTCCAATTTCTAGATGTGAATGCTGCTCCGAAATCAGTTAAAATCTTCTGCGGTTTCCCAAAATTGTTCATATAATCTATCATATGTTTGATACTGTTATTTGTGGTTGGATTTCTTACTGGATATAGTTTTATAAATTTTGAAAAGGTATCTATTATAACTAAAATATGTTGTATATTTCCAAGTCCTTTTGGCAATGGACCTAAGTAGTCTATGGCTATCATCTCGTTGATGTCCCTAGGAACAATAGCCTTAGACATTCCTTGCAAATATTTATTCGTTTTTTTCGCATATTGGCAAATTCTACATTTTTTGATTACCTGTAATATTCTATACCCAGCATTTTTTATATAAAAACATTTATTTATCATCGCTAACAATTTGTTCCTTCCTAAATGGCCATATATTCGGTGAACTTCGCTTATGAACTCATTTTTGTTTATTTCGGGGATAATTATTTTCCATTTATTATTAATCTCCTGATATACAATATCATTAATTATTCTAAAATTATCTCTCTCCTGCAAGTTTATTCCTTTCATTGTTAATTCCTGTAATTGATTATTTCTAAAATTTTGCATTATATCCTGAAATTTTCTTGTTGTGACTAATTTTGACTGACTTAATTTTAACCTAATTTTATTTCCACTTGGACAATTTTCGTTTTGACCGTCATACATCCTGCTTATGATGTCACAAGGAACGTTTATTTTTCCGGCACAGTGTTCAATTTTGGCATCATACTCTTGGATTGCCAGTATCCATCGAGTTAGACGAGCTGTAGTTAATTTGCAGCTTCTTAGGAACTTTAAAGCTTTGTTATCAGTTATCACCGTCAGTGGTGCCCCTACAATCAATGGCCTAAACTTCTCCAGACCATGAACTATGGCTAACAACTCCTTCTCACAGATGGTATAAGCTAACTCCGCTTTCTTTAAAGTTCTGCTCACAAATCCTATAACTTGTAACTCGCCCAACTCATTTTTCTGGTACAACTGGCTGGCAATTGCACCATCACTCGCGTCGGTTTGCAAAAACGTTTCCTTGCCTTCCACAGGATGCATGATTGTTACAGATTTCTTAAATAATGATTTAGTTTTCTCAAAAGCGTTTTGCATTACATGGTCCCACTTAAATGGTTCATTTTTTCTTAATAATTTTAACAATGGTTTAATTTCATGGGAATATCTTGAAGTAAACCTAGAATAGTAATTCACAAACCCTAAGAACGATTGCAGTTTTTTCTTATTAGTCGGTCTCGGAAAATCACTGATAGCTTGCAATTTTTCCGGATCCGTACTTATACCTTGTTGCGAAATTACATATCCTAAAAATTTTACCTCCTTTTGACAAAAATAAGTTTTGGTGGGATTTATTGTTAGATTTCCTTCTTTAAATTTTTCAAAAATCGTTTTTAAATGTTCCAGGTGTTCTTCAAAAGTCTCAGACATGCATAACAAGTCGTCGACATAGCCCAACGTGTAGTCGTCGACTTCAGTACCTAATGTTAGGTCTATTGTCCTTATTAGTGCTGCCAAAGAATTTTGAAGTCCAAACGGTATCACTGTATAGTTATACACTTTATTGTTATATAAAAATCCCGTGTATTTTTTAGACTCCTCCGATAGTGGGACTTGCCAGAAACTAGATGTTAGATCGAACTTAGTTATGAATTTCTTGTTACGACCCTTCCTTAGAATTTCTTCTATAGGCGGCACACTTTCATAATCCGGCTGTATTATCTGATTCAGTCTTCTAGCATCCATACATAGCCTAACGGTTTTATTCGGCTTTAACACTACCACCATCGGATTAATATACGGTGTTCGGGATCTCTCTATAACTTTATACTTTAGCATTTTATCTATTTCCTCCTGTACTTGTTTCCTATAATTTATTGGAATGGGGTAATTTCTATTAACATAAGTTTTATTATCCGTGATTTTTAGTTCATGAACATATTTATTAGATTTTCCTGGAATTTCGCTAAACACAGTATTATATTTTTCCACCAAAACTTTTATTTTTTCTTCTTGATCGATTGTTAAAACACTATTTCCTAAACCTAAAATTTTGCCATTTTCTTCAAACATTATTTCTTTTACTTGAAACTCTTCTTTCCTTTTATATTTCACCTTGGGCCGTCCTCCTTTTATTTTATACTTCGTAGAATTTTTGAATTTAACTTTCTTCTGTCGATACCTTAAATTTCGTCCATTTTGTCTCTCCGGATCCGCCATTTGTATCCTAGCTCTCCAATCACTCCCGTCTCTGGCGTCGAATCTGTCTTGTGTAAGTTCCGAATCGTTTTCAGAGTTATTTTGCAAATTTTCGTCGTATTTTATTATTTTATTATTTTCGTCGATTATTGCCTTTGGCACATTTTTATTTCCTTTATTCTCCGCTCCTTTCAGCCCTTCATCTTTATTAATTAATTGGTTACCTTTATCCCACGCTTTTAACAGCACTTCATCATTATTAAAATTTGCATTTTTCCTCTTCGTTGATTCATTCCTTGCACTTAACTTGTTTCTTCGCTTTTGACCACTTTCTGATTTGTCACTACTCGGTCTAGACACGTCCTTTGCTTTTGGTTTTATGTCTACCGGCATTTTGGTAGACAACGTATAAGCCCCTGATACTCGCTTGTACGAATTTGAGCCTCCTTTATTTGCAGCTGACGACTCTACCATTTTACCGGTTTCGCCGCCATTTTGATGTTCGGTCTGCGCGTCGCTTTTGCTCAATCTTGATCTCCTATTCTCCGCTTTTCTAAGCACTACTTTATCATTAATTTTTGCAAAAAACTGGCTCACCCTATTCTTACACCCTTTGTCACCTCCGGTATAGTCACATTTCAGTCTAGACATGTCCTTTGCTTTTGGTTTTATGTCTACCGGCATTTTGGTAGACAACGTATAAGCCCCTGATACTCGCTTGTACGAATTTGAGCCTCCTTTATTTGCAGCTGACGACTCTACCATTTTACCGGTATCGCCGCCATTTTGTTGTTCGGTCTGCGCGTCGCTTTTGCTCAATCTTGAATTATTTTCTTTAAGAAAATCTACAACAATAAATTCATTTTCCTTTACCAGTTGTAGGAAACCCTTTTCCATATTAATTCGACTTCGATATTTGCACATTAAATCACAACCCATTATTATTTTGCTTTCCAGCTTTGGTACCACCATAAATACCCCTCTTATTGATTGGTTATTTATTCTAATCTCCAATAATGCCTGTAATTTAATCTTCTGTCGCTGGCTTTTTATCGCTGTCACCATTTCCGTATTTACAACTGGTAATTCCAAGATTTTATCGTTCCTATTTTTAAGCACATTTTTATAAAAATCCTCTTGAACACAGGACATTTGAGCTCCGGTGTCAATGGACATATTTACTTTTATATTTTCGATTTCTATCCCTATTTCCGGACATTTTTCGTAAACTTCACTATTTAAAATTTTATTATCTCTTTCCTCCATTAAATCTTTCTTAATTTCTGTGTTTAAAATCCCCAATTTAATTTTATTTATTTTCAGATCCCCCCTTTTATGTTTGCTAAATTTGGTTTTATCGTCGATCTCAATTCCGTTTGTATTATCCTTTTTCTGCCAAAAATTTTGCCTTGAGATCTCGTATTTTAGTTTTTTGTGACCTTGGGCGGGAATTTTTGGTTTGAAGGACCAGGGTTTCGAGGTATCTGTGGTTGAGGTTTATTCTGGGTTTGACCATAGGATCGAGGGTTAGGGTTTTGGGATGGTTTTGAGTAGTCTTGATTCCTTTGCCTGAAATTTTGATCTCTTTGTGGTCCGTCCCTCCTTTCGAAACTATCTGGTCGGCGAACTTCTCTCGTCATTCCGTCTACGTTTTCAATGGTCCTCAAAAATTTAATGGCGTCCTCCAAATGCTCACTAGCCCTTCCAATACACGCTAATTGAACTTTCTGGTCGAAATGCCTCATTAGTTGGTATATAAGGAACTCTTCCGGAATTTTGGGTTCCAAATACTCGGCCTTGCGCATCATTTTACAAAAATAATCAACCCTGCTCATATTTCCGTTAGGATTATATCTATGGTTTTCTATCTGATTCCTAACTACTTGTTGCGTTTGATAACCCCAATAATGCTCTAAAAACAACAATTTAAACTGGCTATATTCTTCTGTATCTCGCTTGATTATTTCCCACCATTCCATGGCAGCTCCTTTCAATTTTTTCTCCACTACTTTTAGTTTATCACTTTCTTCCATAACCGGATTTATTTCTTGAAATACCTCCTCAATTTGTTTTAAAAATTGCACAGGATTATCTCTTGAATTTCCCCAAAATTCTATAGTTTTTGACTCTAAATTTGCCCTATCTAAATAAATTATATTTTTAGCATTACCACCGGTTTCTTTAATTTTGGCAACTTCCCTAATTTTAACTTCTAATTTTTTAACTTTCTCCCCAATTTCTATAGTCGACTTTCCTTGTTCCTTTAAACTGTCCGTCATTTTTTTAATTTCCCCTACGCACTCTTCCACTTTTTCTTCACAAGTTTCTATTCGTCTCGTATTTTCGGCCATATTACTATCTATAGATTCCTTAATTTCCTCCATATATTTCCCTATTTCCTGTTTACGGGCGTCTTCCCTTTGGATCCGTTTTGTCTCCATTTCTTCCTCCCTCTTTATTCTCTTGGCTTCTGCTTCTTCTCTTTCTTGCTTCCATCTTGCTTCCAATTCTTCTCTCTCTCGTTTCTGCTTGGCTTCCAGCTCTTCTTCTCTTTTCAACTGCTTGGCCTCCATCTCCTCTCTCTCCTGCTTCCGTTTGGCCTCCATCTCTTCTTTCTCCTTCTTTCGTAATGATTCCATTTCCTCCTTCTCCTGGTTTCTCTCGATTCTTTCTTCTAATCTTCTTAATTTGTCCTCGTCTTCCTTATCCTTTTCTTTTTTCAGCTGTTCCGCTTTGTCCTGTTCCCTCTCTTGCTTTCTTCTATCCTCCATTTGGTTCAGGTACCTCACCATTTTCTGCATTTCCGTCTCCTGTTCCTTTGAACCCTCCTGTTTTGCTGGATCTTTCGCTGGTCCCATTTTCACTTCACTTATTCACTTGGTTTATTTAATTAAAAAATTTAAATTTCGGTTTAATTTGGACTCTACTTTTAATTATTATTATGTTTGCAATTTAGTATATTTGTCGTTGTAATTACCAGCACAACTTATTACTAACACACATGTACATATAAATTATATCAGAACTTAAGATATTCTCGTTCGTATGAAACACTGAAAAATTCAAAATTTTGAAAATTTGTTCCAAAACTTTGCTTTTTCGTGCTCCACGCTATTGGGCGCCACTTGCCACGCTACGCTCCTCTTTGCGGTTTAGTGAGTTCGAGTAGGGTTCTTCTTGCCCCACGTTGGAACGCCACTAGCCACGCTGCGCCTCTTTCTGACTTCACGAATTTAAGATTCTTGTTCCCTTTTTTGGAACACTATTATCACGAACTCTTAAACTCGCTGTACGATCACCACCGACTGGGCGAACCACCTTTCTTTTCAGAGCAAGCGCGGGCAAGGCCAAAGTGCTCACTTTTACTTTTTTAAATCAAAGATTTTGCAACTCTTGGCTCTAATAAGTATGAGCTTGTCCTCATAAACTTACCAAATTTTAATTAACGCAAAATTCCCTGAATTTTATCTCAATGCTCGATTATTTAGATCTTTTAAGATTAACTCTCTCTCTCTCCAAGGTCGTGCCTTTTGGGAGAAATCGGCTCTTAAGTTCTGATGATAACTTTTAAAATTTTCAAATTATATTACCAGAGCACATATATAAAATTTATGTTAAAACAAAGTTAATAGCATACACAGAATGGATATATATTAAAAACACAACAAAATTTAGAAATGAATTATTTGTATATTATTTTCTCTTTTGCACAGAAAATTTTATATTCAAAACTTTTTTAATCACACCAAACAATTTAATTGAACAATAACACAACTATTTATTTATTTAACAACATTAATTAATGTAATATTATCTATATATTAAACAAAAATAAAAGCGCTTGACTTTCCAGACAGAACCACAAACAGTTTTTCCTGTACTGAAAAAGTCGTATTTAAATTATTAATTATTATCAACACCAAAGCAGAGGTTTAAAATGAATTTAATTTGTAACAATTCCCCTAATGACGTTATATTTGAAAAGAAGTTAATATTTGCGAATTATTCCTTAAATATAAGATACCTTCACACTTTAATAGAAGTTCTAGTTGGATTTGGAATTTGTTGTATTATTAGGATGATAGTGATGTGATGTTTTCTATCCAGAGTCTGTAAGCTGCTATGTAGTTGAATGCTGGTCTCGAATTCTTCTAAGTCGCCTTGAAGATCGATTAAAGTTGAAATTATTCTAAGTCCAATTAGTAGAGCGACAGTTGAATCTTCCTCTCAGCTCAGAGTCGGTTGCAGAAGAAACGTCCTTTAAGCGTCGATTCCAAATCAAAAGTAATCGTCTTTCGACGGTTAAATCTCGGTCTCCCTGTCAGTGGGAATTAATCCACTTTTCTGGAGCCAATTTTCCTCCCTTTTTGGGAAAAAGGTATTTTCCATATATTATGTGTTTTCAGGCCCTTTTGGTCTGAAATATTTACACTATATGTTTTATTAGTCCTATTTTTTGACTAATGAATAGTTTTCTTCCTTAATTATTAATTAAAACACCTTTTAATTAATAATTTATAGTATTTTTTCTTTAACGTTATCTTTGATCCATGTTGGCAACATGATGATTCTGACTTTAGACTCTGCTTGAGGATGCGCGCGCAACTTTTCATGTTTTTGCATGAAAATCTCTACTTTTGACGTTTTTTCGTTCAACTCGCTATAACTTTCGAACGCTCGAACCGATTTTAAAGTTCCTTTCGGATTCTTCTTCCTTTCCATCTTGTGGGTCTTGTGGAACTTGATTCATCGCTCTACTACGCTTCGTTCGCGAGTTATCGCCCTTTTCCCGAAGTCTGATTTTTCCTCTTTTCAAATTTTGAGATAAGTCCTTTCTCAAAATTCTTTTGACGAAATCTTGTTCCTCTTCTACTACGACGAAAAACTATGTTTGTACTTTTCCCATAACTCGTTTGGTTGTCGAGTTATTCGCCTTTGAAGTCCTTAAGTTTGTGTCGTATGAGTTTATGTTCATAAAAACCCCCCCATTATATATTATTACTTCTGCTTTGGTGTGTTACCATTTTACATACTAAATACATATAATTATCATGTTACTTTACCCCTTTAACGTTTATTTTACCCGCTTTTGGGCTTTGAAGTTTTACGTTTTGTAATTATTATATCTCCCTTATTTTATCTTCAAATTTGATTCTAAGTACCTATTATTGTGCCCTATTGTGGTCTCTACAATAGTACTTATTATTATTTTTTAAATGATCCCCCCTTCAACTCAAAAATTCCAAAAAACTCCCCAAGAATGACTTTCTAAGTCCATTCTCACCTGTTAATTATTATTAATTCATATTTTTTATTTGTGATTATTGTTACTTCCCCACTTGGTTATGACTCTACGATTTTTGAATTTTGAATTTATTCTTCTTCCAAATTTTAGGTTTTTGAGCCCTTCTAAAAACTTGAATAACTTTTTTGTTTTATGTGATTTTAAATTTATTTGTTGATATTATTGGTCGGTTGACTCTACTGAATATTTATTTATATTAATAATTTAGTTTCTTAATAAAATAGGAACTAAGGCAGTTTGACTTTTCACGTCCGAACAAGCAAGTTTGCTCTCGAACTGGCGTGACGTCATCGCCCCACCTCGTCCCCACTCTACAAGGTTTAGCGCGGCAATTTAACTTGTTTTAAATGGACTTGAGACGTTTGGCTTTTTCCAAACCGTCGCAGTATGGAATATGCAACAGACGGACGATACCATTTGGTCGTGATAGGGGGAAAACATGTCTACAAGCTGCTAAACGGAGAATACTGATGACGTGCCTGTGACACAGCTCAACACAGATGTTGCACGGCTGTAGTTGACGGGAAATGCTCCTAACCTTTGTATGCATGTTACTTTTTTCTGTGTGTATAATAATCTAATCTAATAATTGAGAGGATGAGGCCTTATGACTAACTATCTAAATATTCAACACTTAAAATAAGGTATAGCAGTACCTAAATTATTTGACACAGTCTATCTCAAAAACTGAAAATTATTAATTTTATACCCCTTGTAGATGTACTCATGAGCCGCCACTGTTAATGTTGTATTTTCTCTTCATCTTTTTTTAATAGGATTTTAAAATTTTGTGAATTAGCTTCACATGTCTATTTAATGTAAAACATATTTTTCCAGATCCCCCAAGTATAGACATCTTTAAAATGAAAGATGTTACATTTTTGTAAAATAAACCTTTGTTTCGCAATTTTGAAACAAAAATAACACATAGAAATATTTACACATATTATTACATGGCATTTATTTATACACACTTTAATGTTTATTAATTAATATTCACATTGCATTCACGATGTTATCTGTATAAACAAACAACCAAATTATTCTGGTTTTAAAGTTATTTGATAATGATGGAATGTTCAATATTATTGATAAGGTTTAACCATAGTTATTATCAATTTATAACCTAGAATGTGGAACACATCGACATAGTCTAGGTCCATGTTGGAAACTATAACACTAGTATCCTAAGAATGGAATCCACGCTAACCTAGGCCTGAGGATTCAAAATAACTAAAACTAAATACAAATGTGATCAGAGAAACCACAAGTTACAGAACTACACCTCAAAGGAATGACAAACAACTGACTGAAAGGGTAAACAACCTTTCGATCTAGTTTCAAAAGTTTAGGATCTGGTCAACACCCCCATTGGCAATTTAAACAAAAATAGATAAATAATCAAAATTAGTTGAACAAATTTTATCAAAAAATCATTGGGAAGAGGCAAAATCAAAAATAATACACCAGAAAAAACTTATATAAATGAATAATAATTGAAGGCTCATATATAACGCTATCGAAGAATCATATCGGCCAAGCCAGTGTAAAAATAAAGTCATTATGGCTTGTGTTAATAAAAAACTGAATTAAAAATTAAAATTCCTTTACTATAATATAAGGCTGACATATTTTTGGTTCAATCTTCACAAGGAATGATCATATGGTCAGAAGTCAAATTTCTGAAAGAGGGGACAAAAGATAGTTTTAGTTGTTCCGACTGCTCAAGCCAAACCTTATGCCTGGGTTCCTTTCTTATGTTACCAGTTTTAGCTTTAAACATGGCTCTAGGCTATATTGGCGTTTTCGCATTCTTCTATGTTTATTAGTCATAATAACGAGAGTTGAAAGAGTAAATATACTCTTATAAAGTTAGTATTAGTATAATGACAAATATCTGATTATCAATAACATATCCAATATTAGTTTATATTAAGAAAACTAAGATACTGCCAACCCCTGAAGGTATTTTTTCATCAGCCTGATTTAATCTGTTTTAATATACAGTATGTATACCCTAAACTATAGAAATAAAGTATTAAAACATTAACTCATTACAAGTTATTTGATGTTTTAAAGAAAACATAAGATTCTTTGTTAATAATTTTGAAAATTTTAATATGATTTATCCAATTACTAACCTAGTTTGTTCATCTGAAACCGAGAATTTTGCAGAAGTAGGCGATGCTTGATAACAAAATATATGATGCATCATCCGTACATTCTTCCAGTTAGAATAAGAGAAAGTAACTAATTGATCAGGCCGAACTTCAGCTGTATGAAACATAGGTAATAATACACCAAGTAAATCAGAGCATAAACATAATAGTGCACCTCCACTGTGAAGTATATACTGAATTAGTAAAGGAACAAGTGGAGCAGGGACGGCACCACACACTACGACCAGAGTTGCTTGATCCAACCAAGGTGATGATAACATCTCTGTTAGGCTTAAGGAATAGATTGTGTATCTGGAAAAAAAAATAGATATGTAACAAATTTTAGAGTTTTTTTTAATTATTCATACACTAAGAAGCTCACTTATAGTGAGTACAGGCTTGGTAATCTGTTACCTTTTCACATTTCAAAAATTAGCTCATACAAAAAGTAATTTTATACCTTAGAATAATAATAAGGTATATCTTTGACTCCCATTCAAAAACAGTGAGTTAGAAAAATATTTTTAATTTTAAAATGTTTTGTTTAATGTGATTTAAAATGAGTCACTACTTGATCAATTATTTGAGATCGTATTTTAAAATTTAGGGTTTGAGGCATTATGGATAAACTTTATCAAAAGCGGTTATAAGAACATCGTTTTAAAGCATTTCTTTATTTCGTACCCTCAGAGTATTTATAACGAGTACAGGCTTTACAATCCTGAGAAACCTAGCTGGATCTACACCTTCTTCAACTAATCTTGGGTTAGATCTCTCTCTTTCATCTTCCCCATCAGATCTCTCTTAACAAACTACTATTCTTTTGCGACCCTGATGCTATTATTCAATGAATAAAGGCCTATTTTATGTTACTTTCTTCCTTTTTTATAAGCCAATGATGACCGAAAGGTTTTTTTGCCTTTAAAAAATAAGGATAAAAATATATTCATTAACTTTTATTTTATCATGACCTGATTTTGAGAAATTACATTTTTTATAATAGTCCCATGATCGAAAATTTAGTTTTTTATTAATAACTCATGAACCAAAATTGTTGGAAAGATGGTGACCAATATGTTTTGTTTAAAGTCCTTAGAGACTATACTTAAGAAAATTTGATCAAAAAAGTTTCAACTGATATTGAAAAAATCTTAATTTAATGGTTTTTCCCCTTTTTAATGACAGTACTCCCAAATTTTGAGTTATCAAAAAAAAAATGTCCGAAGATATATAACTAAAATATTCCCACATACCAAATTTTATTAAACTCAATCTGCACGGTTGGACTGTAGAGCACTACATACAATATACATTATTCCTAAAACCATTTTTTTGGACTTAGAGGATCTCAAAACTGATATATCCCAAAACAATTTACATCCATTTTTCAACTTTCACTATATTACAGATATGTGAAAACTTTTAGCTTTCATAAATAAAAAGAATCATGATAATCAGTCTGGAAGAATTCCAAAAATGTGTATTCAAATTTTCTTCAACATGAATTTCTCTATTTTGCACCTTTTAAAAAGAAAAACTATACTGTAAATATTACAATATAAAATAAGAATCATTAAAATTGGCACAGTAAAACTTTATCAAAATATTTATTAACATATAGGATTATTTTATTGTAATTTACCTATCTGTATGTAAAGTACTTGTGAGAGCTGCTTTTACACTATCCACAGAAACAGAACTCTCGGAGAAGATAACAATGTTTGGAGGTTTGCCTGTCTCTCCTGCAGCTGTACGTGTGTGAGAGAGTTTAGAAGTTGTGCTAACAGATCTCAATGAACCCAGTGAACCTCCACTGCTGCCATTCATTTGTGCTGTTCTATAAGAACTTAAAATTACAATATTGGTTTACAACTACAAGTAAATACACTAGTTAAGATTTTATAATATAGATGTATTAAAACTAATTAGAGAAGGGTTATGACAATATACTTTTCTACCTACACAACTGATAGTGGTCAGTACTTGATACAGTTACCTAATATATTTAGATCAGTTACAACTTCCAAAATACACAAACATGATAGTCATGACATATACACGTACGATGGCTGTTTATCAAGTTCCGTTTGTCTGGCACACAGAGGAGTGGAGGTAATGCCATGTTCTTTGCAGTTTGCACAACTGTATAACCAGTTCAGCACAAATCAGGCGGTGCTAGTAGGAAGGGTGTTCAGCCTGTTCTTGTGTGAATACTGTTGTTAAAAATGGTCACTACAATTGATAATCTCGCAAATTGCAAAATCTGAGCTGTTATTCATTTTCTCTGGGCAATTAACTGTAAAGCAATAGGGTAGTCATTCATTGCAAACTTTCTGCAGTATAAAGAAAGAACATAATGAGTGATAGTGCTGTTAGAAAATGGTACTGTTTGTTACAAGATGGAAGGATTAATGGCCATAATGGAGAAAGAAGTGAACAACCATCTGTTGTGACATATGAACTTGTTGTAAAGATTAATGAGAAAATCCGAGAAAAATGGCGTTTCAAAATTACAAAATTATCGGGCTATTACACAAGGTAATTTTCGTGAACACTGGATGCCTAAATTTCTCAGTTATGATCACAAAGCCAAGAGGATGGGTGCAGCACTAATTTATCTTTTGAGATACAATATGGAACTTGAATATTTCCTCAGTTATATTGTGACAAGCGATGGGACTTTGGTGTCACATGTCAATGTGGAAACAAAAATCAGTCGATGGAATGGGTTACACTAGCTTGTAATGAAAATCTTTAAAGTGTGTAAGCATGGGACATCTTCCAACCAATAATAAATAATAAAAATAAATGTTAATGTTAATATTAATAATATATAGAATAATAATAGGGAATAATTAAACATTCAAGTAATAATAAAGATATACTAATAATATAATTAATAGGAATTGTATAATGGAGATAAGTGATTGTAAAACATAATTTCAAACTGTGTGCGTAAAGTCATATGGACTTGTAACCATCGAAGTAATGCAACGTAAGGTGAAAGCAATTAGTAACCCGAACCCCATGAAAACGGAAAATGAGAGATTTCCCAGAAGCCTCAGCGTCAGCATCTTGCTAAGCAAGAAGATAGCGTGGTTTAGCCAGTCTTCGAGAGCAGCCAACGTCGAGCAGTCACGTTATAAATCGACTGCGGAGACTCAAATTCAGCACGACAATGGCGGACTTCTAAGGTTTGGGATGATGAACCAAACATAGATACTTGGACAATTAGTTTGGGAACAAAGTGGTACAATTTAAAACATTGTAATCGTGAGTAAAGTGAACTAATAGAAATGATAAAAAACTCTATTCTTTGAACTTGAACTGTAAAATGTTTAAACTTTGTTTTATAATAATAGATTTGAATCTTATTTAATTCTCTTGTGGAGAGCCATGATAATTATGTTTTCTTTGAATATAATAAAAGGAAGGTTTCTTGTTTTTAAAATGTCTGGCTAGACTAATTTGTGTTAACCTGTACCACGTTGTAGGAATGACTGCTAGTACGAGTGAGATTGATACCCTGCCCTTCAGGTAAATAATAATGATTTTGATATAAAGTTTGTAAGAACGCAGACTTACAAACATAAGTAATCTAACTTTTATTTAAAAGCTCTTAAAGCACATTGAATTTATTGAATAATTACACAAATTAACTTACACCCCTTACAAGTGGTGGCAAACATTTTTTAAGGAAACTCCTCATGTCAATTGTTTTTTGGGACAGAAAAAAGTGTACTCCTAGTGGATTTTATGGAATGAGCCATTACAATAAATTCTGTAGTTTACTGTGAGATTATTAGAAAGTTTAAATAGCATGGCATGTTGAGTTGGAGTAATTTTATTATTATTTTTTTTACATGGCATTGCTTGTCCATACCACTGCATGCACAAGGCGTACGGGACAGTTTCAAATGGGAGTTGTTTGACCATCCTCCATACAGCCCTGATTTGGCTCCTAGTGATTATCAACTTTTTCCTAATATGACAAAATAGTTAGGGTCACACTGGTTTGAAAATAACAAGGAGTTGTAGAACAGTGTCAACACAAGGTTAAACTCACAGCTGGTGGAGTTATATGACGGCAGTATGTAACAACTCGAAAAAGATGTTGTCAATAAATAATTTATCATGCAAATTTATATTAATTCCATTCATTTCAAACGACGACATACACGCGCCTAGCGGCAAGAATGCGAAACGCCAATCCAAAACAATGTCAAATTCAAGATTTTCGACCGGACAATAATTAATTAACGTAACTTACCAAATTTTAAACCTAGGAAGACCTATATAAAAATTAAGCCTAAATATTCAATCTACCCGTAAAAATTAACAACTCAAAGGCAGAGATATGGAAATAAAAATAATCTGCTTTTATCAAGACGACAAAGTCAATCAAATAAATTGCCAGTTTGAAATACAGTGTCAGTATTTCGCCGATTGTAGAAATACAGAAAGCCTCGAGACCAAACAAACCAGGCCTAGATATAATCCATATATCCCTGAATATAAAACGTCACCTGAGTCCTTATTTAAAATCAATAATAAAGGTAAAATCTTTCAAATTACGACAGAAAGTCATAGTCAAAATGGCGGCCGAAAGAAATCAAATGACTGACATTTTAAAAGACACGCCCACCGACAACTAAATCACGTGATTCAAATAGATTCCATAGACAATTGAGATGCGGGAATTTACGATAAATTTAAGATTAAAATCAAAATATGTATATTAGTTTTAAGACAACATATTATTTTAAAAGAAGTTATTTGGATCCTTAATATAGTTTAACAACCTAATTTACAAAATTAGAAGAAATAAATATAAATGAAGTTATTAACAACTTCTCATTTAGTAAATTAGAATCATATATTCATATCATTAGTGAACCAAATATAGCCTACATTATCATTTCAAAGAAATACAAATATAAATTCGAACCTCTATGTACATGGTCGAACAATGATTGAGAGTGAAATGGGAGAGAGTTAAAAAAAAAAAAATTGGAGGCAAATAAGAAGCATTCCAAGTTTCTGCTACTACAATAATTTTGAAGAAATTTACATAAATTAAAAATATATTTCCTACATCATGAAAATAATAAGAAGAAATAATATTGAGTGAAAATTTCGAATGTTAATATATATATTAAAGTTGGTCTGATATGAAGATGATGACAAGACAGATTCTATGAACTGGTGAGATCCTTCCATTTGCATTCCATTGTGTTATTTTTTTTAAATCATAAACCCTAGGTGGCCTGTTCTTTTTTCATAACTATTAGTGTTCACAAGTTGAAAGTGGAATCAATAAAAGCATAAAACTGAATACGAACATCTATATAAAAAAATATAACAAACTTGAACCTAGCTTATTCAGTTTTGAACAGTTATAAATTGTCAACTTCATTCATCTCATTTTTTTATTTTTCTCCATGTACTAAAACTAAAATTAATTCTTTCATTTTGTTTTCCTTTTATGTCCTTTATATTAAATGGTATTATACCTAATTTCCTTGGTAAAAGCCGCACTAACCTAGTACCCCGAGATTAAGAGATATGAACTATTATATGTATAAAATAATTCCAGAGATATAGACTATAGCCTAATTAAATGGGTTTCCATTGATATTTGTGTTACAATAATACCCTACGATATGTATATGAACTATTGTGTTGACAAAATAATTACCAGAGATATGGACTCCAATAATTGTTTGTGTTTTCCATTTATATGTGTGTTATAACAATTACTCGAGATATATATATATATTTAAAAACTCTTACTCCATTTAACCTTTTTTTTTAATAATATAAAATTTATAATTTCAATTGAAGTTATTTAAGACAAAGCTTTTTATGATAACTAACTAAAAGACTGTAATCAACTTTAATGATAATAAAATAATTTATATCGGAACAGAATCTATATTAATAGTTATATATAGTCAAAATGACGCCCAACGTGTTGGCTTTTGTCAAGGAAATTTTCCCTTTCCCAAATAACTTCTTTTAGACTAACAAATTAAGATTTTATGTTAGTTTTAAGATAGATATTTTGTGTTGTATTTTGTGTATCAAAATATTATTCGTAAATATTAAGATGGATGAACAGTCGAAATATAATCTAAGAAAGAAAATTACATTGACACCAAAGGCTAGCGAATACGAAGACCTACCGGATATGTCATCGTCCCGTCGTAAAGAAGACGTGGTCGCGAGTGACAATATGGACATTGAGGGCATTCTGCTGGAAGGGTCGCGGATCCCTGACTATGATAAACCGATCAGCGAAATGGAAGAAGAAGAATTCGAGTTAGGCGAGAACCCCGGAACACATATGGATCACGAAATAACGAGCGACAAAAACGCGGAACAAGAACAGCCAACACCACCGATGACGTTAGAGCAACTTTTTAGTCAACTAAATAAGAGTTTAGAAAATAATAAGGGTGAACTAAAAAGGGATATAGGTCAACTAAAAGGGGAAATAAACCAAAGTCTAGAAAATAATAAGGGTGAACTAAAAAAGGATATAAGTCAACGTTTTGACGTGCAAGATAGAAAAATAGAGAGCATCCGAGAAGACGTCCGGACTCAGATAGAGAGCGTAGAAGAAAGACTGTGGCAGCGTTTACAATTACACCACCAAGCTGCACAAGAAAAACTCATCCTAGAAACGGAAGAACGGCACAGATCTCTAGAGAAACACTTGGCGATTACTATCCAAAGGAACAAGGAGGAGATTCAACAAAACTTGGAGCGAAAAGCGCAGGAGGTTCGAGAGGAATGCCAGTCCCGAAATACAATTGTGCTGGAAGATATTGAGCGAATTAAAGAGATCAATAAAGAGCAGGAGAAGAACATCAATCAACTAGAGGGTAGAGTGACCAACAACAGCAACCGAATGGAAGGTCTAGAAAAGGAAATAAGGAGTCATAAGACCACCGCCACAGCACAGCAAATATACGTAACATGTGGAGGGTCGAATAACAGCGACAATCAAGCGCCGAAGTTCCATGGTAGGGAACACAACCCCACAGAACACCTGCGTAGAATACAGAAATTCTACGAACGAAGGACCATCACCAATAATAACACCGATCCGATCAACCTGCTCGTGGACACATTAGAGTTATGTCTAGAAAGCCATGCTGCCAGGTGGTTTACTCTTATTAAACAGGACCTGCAGAACTGGGAAGACTTCCAAGCAGCTTTTGAGAAGAAGTATTGGAGTAGGGAGGTTCAACGAGCCATAAAACAAAGATTGGATGTAGATAAATATCAACATAACGGAAAACTGAGTCGTTCAGAGTATTTCACCGAGAGAGTGATCACATTAAGGGCTATACAACCACCTTTAACAGAAAATGAAATCATTACATGTATGGCTGAACATTTTGAAGAGCTAGTGCAGGACGCCTGCAGAGTCCAAAAAATTGAGACCATTTTGGAGTTTGAGTTGCTCTTACAAAGAGAAGATTTGAAGGATGCGCATACCCGGACCAGACGAGACCAACAGCAAGCTACATCATTTCCACCGAGACCAAGATTCACTCCTAGGGAGCAGAAACCGTACATAAACAATTCTTTCCAGTTTCGACCAGCGGCATTAAATAAAAACCATTTTCAACACAATCGATCTCCACCTACGCACCAATATAATTATAGACCTCCACTAAATCAATACCAACAACATAGATCTCGACCACAACAACATTTTCAACCTTCACCGAATAGAAGCAACCATCCAATCAACCGATCAGACCACCAGACCAACCCACCACGACTGACAGGACCTCGAAACCAGTCCTACCCAACTCCCGAACAGATCAACGTCTGCCACGCCATAGCAGAAAATCGATCACCCATCAACCACCCGGAGGCAAGCACATCACAGGAAGTTCCCCGGCAGGAAAACTGCAGAGCGCAGTAAGTGTCCCCGGCCAAATGAGTCATCATATCATCCAACCCCATCATAAGGTGACTCTCAATGACATTAACACTGTGCCATCAAACGACCTCGGACTAGATAGGCCAACAACGCTACTACAGAAAAAAATAATTCCCACCAACAATCATATTATAATCAGCAATATGTTTTGCGACCGAAACTTCTTGTTAAATGAAGAAGAACATGGATCAACCATAAAACACACAACAAACCTTATTAGATGTCCGGAGATTATGATTTCAATTGGCAATATATGCCTCGCTGCTTTGATAGATACTGGTTCAAATATTTCTTGTTTATCAGAACAATGGTTCCAGGGGAATAAACAAAGTATTGGGAAATATGAAGAACTCCCCACTACGAACATTCAAATAACCACAGCCGTCGGATCAAAAACTCGTAGAGTATCTAGAATAGTCATGTTTAAAGTGAGAGTAGGAGGAGAAGAGATTTGGATACACACACTAATAGTGCCAAATCTAATAAGAGATATAATTATAGGAATGGATTGGATAAGTAAAAATGAGATGGAAATCAACTTCAAAACAAAGATGCTACAATTAAGGGCCAACGATAAGAATATCGTATTGAAGTTTGAAGAGGTTAATAAAGAAGGAATTTTATGTCACATTACAAAGAATATAAATATAAATAATAATAATAATAATAACAAATATAAGTACAGTGATACAAGTATAAATAACAGATTAAAATATGATAACATTCTAGAACGATCCGAAATTAATAGAGAAGATTATTTAAGAGAAGAGGAGATTGATATAAATTTGAATGAAAATGAAATTTTGGAACCACAACAAAAGCAACAACTAAAAGAATTAATTTTAAAATACAAGGACATTTTTTTAGACACCCCAGGTCTATGCAACAAGTATACACACCGAATAGAGGTTAGAGAAGATAAGATTTTCAGAGGACAATCATACCCTGTCCCTCTAATTCACCAGGAGGCAGTAGCCCAGGAGATAAACAGAATGCTAAACATTAATGTCATCGAGTCATCTTATAGTCAGTTCATCAATCCCATAATACCAGTTGTCAAAAAGAGTGGAGAATTAAGATTATGTTTAGATGCCAGAAGGGCAAATGAAATTACTATGCCTGATTTCGAACAGAATCGAAGCATAAACGAATTACTTGCAAAAGGGAGAAACAGTAAATGGTTAAGTACCATCGATCTCACAGCATCGTATTGGCAAATACCCTTAGCACCCGAATCACGAAAATACACAGCATTTCAGTTTAGAGGAAGGACATACCAGTATACAGTCACCCCATTTGGTATTTCAACTTCTCAAGCAGCCCTAGTAAGAGCATTAGAGAAAGTTTTCGAAGACAGCATTGAAGATTTCACACTTGTATACATTGATGACATCTGTGTATTATCACAAGATTTTCCTAGCCATCTTGCACATCTAACTCATATTTTTCAAAAACTAAAGGAAGCAAACATGACTATTAAATTCAGCAAATCATTATTTTGCAGAACATCTGTACCATTTTTAGGCTACACCATGACCGCTACAGGATTGCAAATGGATAATAGCAAGATTAAACCCATACTAGATTTTCCTTCACCTAAAACAAGGAAACAGCTAAAAGGATTCTTAGGATGCATTAACTACTATAATAAATTTCTAGACAAATTCTCTGAACACATACAACCACTTCTTCGACTCACTTCTAAAAATTATAAATTCCATTGGACACCTACAGATGAACAAACTTTTCAAAAAATTAAACAACTTTTCTTAGAAACGCAAACTTTACACCATCCAGACCCATATAAACCATTCTACCTACAAACAGACGCTTCAGATTTTGCTATAGGTGGACACCTATATCAATATAATGAACAGGGAGAAAAACGCGCTATCATTTTCCTGTCCAGAGCCTTGCAACAGGCAGAGAGAAGATTCACCACAACAGAAAAGGAATTGCTTGCCATAGTATACTGTCTGCAAAAAACCAGATACATAATATATGGTACAGACATAACCATCATAACAGACAACCATGCTCTAACTTTCCTCAAGACCTGCAAACTTCTTAATTCACGTTTAACAAGATGGATTTTGGCCATACAAGACTACAATTTCAAAATTTTGCACTGCAAGGGTAGTGAAAACTGTACTGCAGATACCTTAAGTCGAATCCCTAACCACCAATCAACAACACCCATTAATGAACAACCACCACTTATGATGGCCTACATAAACAGAATACAAGACCAAGATTTACAAACAGAACTTCAACACATTTCACACCTTCAGAAACTGGATCCAAACTTATCACACATCATACACATCCTAAACACAGATCAACACCACCTTTCCAAATCAAAAATCAAGAAAACTTATAAAATATACGAAGACACTCTGTATAAACAACTTAACCAACAATGGCTTATAGTAGTCCCTGAACAAATCATTGATAGGCTGATATGGGAATGCCACCACTATTACCTCCATTGTGGAGCCAAAAAATGTCTAGACATCCTTAAAGAATGTTTCATATTTAAAAATATGGGGCGTCGAATCAGAATCACCCTCTCTGTTTGCGATTCATGTCAGAAGTGTAAATGTAATCCACATCCTTCAGTTGGCCCAGCTAAAGGCATAACATGTATTGGGAAAAATCACCAAATAGCTGTAGATATTATTGGACCACTACCCACCAGCACAGGTAGAGTTAAATATATACTGATTGTTTTGGATATTTTCACAAAGTTTGTCAAATTGTACCCCATGAGAGCTGCAACTACAAAAACGATATTAAATAAACTTTTCAATTTACATTTCCCTATTTATGGCACCCCCATCCGACTTCAAAGTGATAATGGAACACAATTCAGGAGTAAATCATGGCTTAAAACATTAACAGAACATTCCATAGAACCTATTTTCAACCCCTACTACCACCCACAAACAAACATGGCTGAACGACCCATAAGGGAAATTAAAAGATGTTTAAGAACATATTGCTCTCAGAACCACAAAAACTGGGCTAGATGCATATCCGACATTAACACCATGTTAAATGAAGTCCACAATGACACCACAGGCTTCACACCAAATGAACTCCAGTTAGGGAAAAGAGATGTGAGATTCTGGGAACCATACATAACCAACTTAGTATATTTAGATGTACCCATTGAAATCAAATTATTTATGACCAGGCGAAAATTACAAAATAAACAAGAAAAGAGAGCCAGCAGATTAAATGCCAAAAATAAACCCACCACTTTTGAATTAGGAGAATTAGTTTTAATAAAAAATTACCCACTGTCAAATGCTGTAGAAGGAGAAACATATAAACTGTTTGAAATATTTAGTGGACCATACCGAATTAACCAGATTAAAGGAGTGTCTACATATTATATTAGCGATTTACAAGGCGATAACATAAAGGGACCATACCATGTGTCTTCCCTCAAGAAATACAAGTATACTACAATGTCATACAACTAACTACTAAGTGTGTAAATAATACAAGAATAGCTGATTGATTTCATTGCCCTGAAATAATGGAATAGACAGGTGGTATTGGGATACAACATAGTTTCTCGTTGTAAATTTGTTCCCTGAAAATCTCAAATAGTTAATATTTTCAGGAAAAGTAACCCAGGGGATATTGTAACAACTCGAAAAAGATGTTGTCAATAAATAATTTATCATGCAAATTTATATTAATTCCATTCATTTCAAACGACGACATACACGCGCCTAGCGGCAAGAATGCGAAACGCCAATCCAAAACAATGTCAAATTCAAGATTTTCGACCGGACAATAATTAATTAACGTAACTTACCAAATTTTAAACCTAGGAAGACCTATATAAAAATTAAGCCTAAATATTCAATCTACCCGTAAAAATTAACAACTCAAAGGCAGAGATATGGAAATAAAAATAATCTGCTTTTATCAAGACGACAAAGTCAATCAAATAAATTGCCAGTTTGAAATACAGTGTCAGTATTTCGCCGATTGTAGAAATACAGAAAGCCTCGAGACCAAACAAACCAGGCCTAGATATAATCCATATATCCCTGAATATAAAACGTCACCTGAGTCCTTATTTAAAATCAATAATAAAGGTAAAATCTTTCAAATTACGACAGAAAGTCATAGTCAAAATGGCGGCCGAAAGAAATCAAATGACTGACATTTTAAAAGACACGCCCACCGACAACTAAATCACGTGATTCAAATAGATTCCATAGACAATTGAGATGCGGGAATTTACGATAAATTTAAGATTAAAATCAAAATATGTATATTAGTTTTAAGACAACATATTATTTTAAAAGAAGTTATTTGGATCCTTAATATAGTTTAACAACCTAATTTACAAAATTAGAAGAAATAAATATAAATGAAGTTATTAACAACTTCTCATTTAGTAAATTAGAATCATATATTCATATCATTAGTGAACCAAATATAGCCTACATTATCATTTCAAAGAAATACAAATATAAATTCGAACCTCTATGTACATGGTCGAACAATGATTGAGAGTGAAATGGGAGAGAGTTAAAAAAAAAAAATTGGAGGCAAATAAGAAGCATTCCAAGTTTCTGCTACTACAATAATTTTGAAGAAATTTACATAAATTAAAAATATATTTCCTACATCATGAAAATAATAAGAAGAAATAATATTGAGTGAAAATTTCGAATGTTAATATATATATTAAAGTTGGTCTGATATGAAGATGATGACAAGACAGATTCTATGAACTGGTGAGATCCTTCCATTTGCATTCCATTGTGTTATTTTTTTTAAATCATAAACCCTAGGTGGCCTGTTCTTTTTTCATAACTATTAGTGTTCACAAGTTGAAAGTGGAATCAATAAAAGCATAAAACTGAATACGAACATCTATATAAAAAAATATAACAAACTTGAACCTAGCTTATTCAGTTTTGAACAGTTATAAATTGTCAACTTCATTCATCTCATTTTTTTATTTTTCTCCATGTACTAAAACTAAAATTAATTCTTTCATTTTGTTTTCCTTTTATGTCCTTTATATTAAATGGTATTATACCTAATTTCCTTGGTAAAAGCCGCACTAACCTAGTACCCCGAGATTAAGAGATATGAACTATTATATGTATAAAATAATTCCAGAGATATAGACTATAGCCTAATTAAATGGGTTTCCATTGATATTTGTGTTACAATAATACCCTACGATATGTATATGAACTATTGTGTTGACAAAATAATTACCAGAGATATGGACTCCAATAATTGTTTGTGTTTTCCATTTATATGTGTGTTATAACAATTACTCGAGATATATATATATATTTAAAAACTCTTACTCCATTTAACCTTTTTTTTTAATAATATAAAATTTATAATTTCAATTGAAGTTATTTAAGACAAAGCTTTTTATGATAACTAACTAAAAGACTGTAATCAACTTTAATGATAATAAAATAATTTATATCGGAACAGAATCTATATTAATAGTTATATATAGTCAAAATGACGCCCAACGTGTTGGCTTTTGTCAAGGAAATTTTCCCTTTCCCAAATAACTTCTTTTAGACTAACAAATTAAGATTTTATGTTAGTTTTAAGATAGATATTTTGTGTTGTATTTTGTGTATCAAAATATTATTCGTAAATATTAAGATGGATGAACAGTCGAAATATAATCTAAGAAAGAAAATTACATTGACACCAAAGGCTAGCGAATACGAAGACCTACCGGATATGTCATCGTCCCGTCGTAAAGAAGACGTGGTCGCGAGTGACAATATGGACATTGAGGGCATTCTGCTGGAAGGGTCGCGGATCCCTGACTATGATAAACCGATCAGCGAAATGGAAGAAGAAGAATTCGAGTTAGGCGAGAACCCCGGAACACATATGGATCACGAAATAACGAGCGACAAAAACGCGGAACAAGAACAGCCAACACCACCGATGACGTTAGAGCAACTTTTTAGTCAACTAAATAAGAGTTTAGAAAATAATAAGGGTGAACTAAAAAGGGATATAGGTCAACTAAAAGGGGAAATAAACCAAAGTCTAGAAAATAATAAGGGTGAACTAAAAAAGGATATAAGTCAACGTTTTGACGTGCAAGATAGAAAAATAGAGAGCATCCGAGAAGACGTCCGGACTCAGATAGAGAGCGTAGAAGAAAGACTGTGGCAGCGTTTACAATTACACCACCAAGCTGCACAAGAAAAACTCATCCTAGAAACGGAAGAACGGCACAGATCTCTAGAGAAACACTTGGCGATTACTATCCAAAGGAACAAGGAGGAGATTCAACAAAACTTGGAGCGAAAAGCGCAGGAGGTTCGAGAGGAATGCCAGTCCCGAAATACAATTGTGCTGGAAGATATTGAGCGAATTAAAGAGATCAATAAAGAGCAGGAGAAGAACATCAATCAACTAGAGGGTAGAGTGACCAACAACAGCAACCGAATGGAAGGTCTAGAAAAGGAAATAAGGAGTCATAAGACCACCGCCACAGCACAGCAAATATACGTAACATGTGGAGGGTCGAATAACAGCGACAATCAAGCGCCGAAGTTCCATGGTAGGGAACACAACCCCACAGAACACCTGCGTAGAATACAGAAATTCTACGAACGAAGGACCATCACCAATAATAACACCGATCCGATCAACCTGCTCGTGGACACATTAGAGTTATGTCTAGAAAGCCATGCTGCCAGGTGGTTTACTCTTATTAAACAGGACCTGCAGAACTGGGAAGACTTCCAAGCAGCTTTTGAGAAGAAGTATTGGAGTAGGGAGGTTCAACGAGCCATAAAACAAAGATTGGATGTAGATAAATATCAACATAACGGAAAACTGAGTCGTTCAGAGTATTTCACCGAGAGAGTGATCACATTAAGGGCTATACAACCACCTTTAACAGAAAATGAAATCATTACATGTATGGCTGAACATTTTGAAGAGCTAGTGCAGGACGCCTGCAGAGTCCAAAAAATTGAGACCATTTTGGAGTTTGAGTTGCTCTTACAAAGAGAAGATTTGAAGGATGCGCATACCCGGACCAGACGAGACCAACAGCAAGCTACATCATTTCCACCGAGACCAAGATTCACTCCTAGGGAGCAGAAACCGTACATAAACAATTCTTTCCAGTTTCGACCAGCGGCATTAAATAAAAACCATTTTCAACACAATCGATCTCCACCTACGCACCAATATAATTATAGACCTCCACTAAATCAATACCAACAACATAGATCTCGACCACAACAACATTTTCAACCTTCACCGAATAGAAGCAACCATCCAATCAACCGATCAGACCACCAGACCAACCCACCACGACTGACAGGACCTCGAAACCAGTCCTACCCAACTCCCGAACAGATCAACGTCTGCCACGCCATAGCAGAAAATCGATCACCCATCAACCACCCGGAGGCAAGCACATCACAGGAAGTTCCCCGGCAGGAAAACTGCAGAGCGCAGTAAGTGTCCCCGGCCAAATGAGTCATCATATCATCCAACCCCATCATAAGGTGACTCTCAATGACATTAACACTGTGCCATCAAACGACCTCGGAATAGATAGGCCAACAACGCTACTACAGAAAAAAATAATTCCCACCAACAATCATATTATAATCAGCAATATGTTTTGCGACCGAAACTTCTTGTTAAATGAAGAAGAACATGGATCAACCATAAAACACACAACAAACCTTATTAGATGTCCGGAGATTATGATTTCAATTGGCAATATATGCCTCGCTGCTTTGATAGATACTGGTTCAAATATTTCTTGTTTATCAGAACAATGGTTCCAGGGGAATAAACAAAGTATTGGGAAATATGAAGAACTCCCCACTACGAACATTCAAATAACCACAGCCGTCGGATCAAAAACTCGTAGAGTATCTAGAATAGTCATGTTTAAAGTGAGAGTAGGAGGAGAAGAGATTTGGATACACACACTAATAGTGCCAAATCTAATAAGAGATATAATTATAGGAATGGATTGGATAAGTAAAAATGAGATGGAAATCAACTTCAAAACAAAGATGCTACAATTAAGGGCCAACGATAAGAATATCGTATTGAAGTTTGAAGAGGTTAATAAAGAAGGAATTTTATGTCACATTACAAAGAATATAAATATAAATAATAATAATAATAATAACAAATATAAGTACAGTGATACAAGTATAAATAACAGATTAAAATATGATAACATTCTAGAACGATCCGAAATTAATAGAGAAGATTATTTAAGAGAAGAGGAGATTGATATAAATTTGAATGAAAATGAAATTTTGGAACCACAACAAAAGCAACAACTAAAAGAATTAATTTTAAAATACAAGGACATTTTTTTAGACACCCCAGGTCTATGCAACAAGTATACACACCGAATAGAGGTTAGAGAAGATAAGATTTTCAGAGGACAATCATACCCTGTCCCTCTAATTCACCAGGAGGCAGTAGCCCAGGAGATAAACAGAATGCTAAACATTAATGTCATCGAGTCATCTTATAGTCAGTTCATCAATCCCATAATACCAGTTGTCAAAAAGAGTGGAGAATTAAGATTATGTTTAGATGCCAGAAGGGCAAATGAAATTACTATGCCTGATTTCGAACAGAATCGAAGCATAAACGAATTACTTGCAAAAGGGAGAAACAGTAAATGGTTAAGTACCATCGATCTCACAGCATCGTATTGGCAAATACCCTTAGCACCCGAATCACGAAAATACACAGCATTTCAGTTTAGAGGAAGGACATACCAGTATACAGTCACCCCATTTGGTATTTCAACTTCTCAAGCAGCCCTAGTAAGAGCATTAGAGAAAGTTTTCGAAGACAGCATTGAAGATTTCACACTTGTATACATTGATGACATCTGTGTATTATCACAAGATTTTCCTAGCCATCTTGCACATCTAACTCATATTTTTCAAAAACTAAAGGAAGCAAACATGACTATTAAATTCAGCAAATCATTATTTTGCAGAACATCTGTACCATTTTTAGGCTACACCATGACCGCTACAGGATTGCAAATGGATAATAGCAAGATTAAACCCATACTAGATTTTCCTTCACCTAAAACAAGGAAACAGCTAAAAGGATTCTTAGGATGCATTAACTACTATAATAAATTTCTAGACAAATTCTCTGAACACATACAACCACTTCTTCGACTCACTTCTAAAAATTATAAATTCCATTGGACACCTACAGATGAACAAACTTTTCAAAAAATTAAACAACTTTTCTTAGAAACGCAAACTTTACACCATCCAGACCCATATAAACCATTCTACCTACAAACAGACGCTTCAGATTTTGCTATAGGTGGACACCTATATCAATATAATGAACAGGGAGAAAAACGCGCTATCATTTTCCTGTCCAGAGCCTTGCAACAGGCAGAGAGAAGATTCACCACAACAGAAAAGGAATTGCTTGCCATAGTATACTGTCTGCAAAAAACCAGATACATAATATATGGTACAGACATAACCATCATAACAGACAACCATGCTCTAACTTTCCTCAAGACCTGCAAACTTCTTAATTCACGTTTAACAAGATGGATTTTGGCCATACAAGACTACAATTTCAAAATTTTGCACTGCAAGGGTAGTGAAAACTGTACTGCAGATACCTTAAGTCGAATCCCTAACCACCAATCAACAACACCCATTAATGAACAACCACCACTTATGATGGCCTACATAAACAGAATACAAGACCAAGATTTACAAACAGAACTTCAACACATTTCACACCTTCAGAAACTGGATCCAAACTTATCACACATCATACACATCCTAAACACAGATCAACACCACCTTTCCAAATCAAAAATCAAGAAAACTTATAAAATATACGAAGACACTCTGTATAAACAACTTAACCAACAATGGCTTATAGTAGTCCCTGAACAAATCATTGATAGGCTGATATGGGAATGCCACCACTATTACCTCCATTGTGGAGCCAAAAAATGTCTAGACATCCTTAAAGAATGTTTCATATTTAAAAATATGGGGCGTCGAATCAGAATCACCCTCTCTGTTTGCGATTCATGTCAGAAGTGTAAATGTAATCCACATCCTTCAGTTGGCCCAGCTAAAGGCATAACATGTATTGGGAAAAATCACCAAATAGCTGTAGATATTATTGGACCACTACCCACCAGCACAGGTAGAGTTAAATATATACTGATTGTTTTGGATATTTTCACAAAGTTTGTCAAATTGTACCCCATGAGAGCTGCAACTACAAAAACGATATTAAATAAACTTTTCAATTTACATTTCCCTATTTATGGCACCCCCATCCGACTTCAAAGTGATAATGGAACACAATTCAGGAGTAAATCATGGCTTAAAACATTAACAGAACATTCCATAGAACCTATTTTCAACCCCTACTACCACCCACAAACAAACATGGCTGAACGACCCATAAGGGAAATTAAAAGATGTTTAAGAACATATTGCTCTCAGAACCACAAAAACTGGGCTAGATGCATATCCGACATTAACACCATGTTAAATGAAGTCCACAATGACACCACAGGCTTCACACCAAATGAACTCCAGTTAGGGAAAAGAGATGTGAGATTCTGGGAACCATACATAACCAACTTAGTATATTTAGATGTACCCATTGAAATCAAATTATTTATGACCAGGCGAAAATTACAAAATAAACAAGAAAAGAGAGCCAGCAGATTAAATGCCAAAAATAAACCCACCACTTTTGAATTAGGAGAATTAGTTTTAATAAAAAATTACCCACTGTCAAATGCTGTAGAAGGAGAAACATATAAACTGTTTGAAATATTTAGTGGACCATACCGAATTAACCAGATTAAAGGAGTGTCTACATATTATATTAGCGATTTACAAGGCGATAACATAAAGGGACCATACCATGTGTCTTCCCTCAAGAAATACAAGTATACTACAATGTCATACAACTAACTACTAAGTGTGTAAATAATACAAGAATAGCTGATTGATTTCATTGCCCTGAAATAATGGAATAGACAGGTGGTATTGGGATACAACATAGTTTCTCGTTGTAAATTTGTTCCCTGAAAATCTCAAATAGTTAATATTTTCAGGAAAAGTAACCCAGGGGATATTGTAACAACTCGAAAAAGATGTTGTCAATAAATAATTTATCATGCAAATTTATATTAATTCCATTCATTTCAAACGACGACATACACGCGCCTAGCGGCAAGAATGCGAAACGCCAATCCAAAACAATGTCAAATTCAAGATTTTCGACCGGACAATAATTAATTAACGTAACTTACCAAATTTTAAACCTAGGAAGACCTATATAAAAATTAAGCCTAAATATTCGATCTACCCGTAAAAATTAACAACTCAAAGGCAGAGATATGGAAATAAAAATAATCTGCTTTTATCAAGACGACAAAGTCAATCAAATAAATTGCCAGTTTGAAATACAGTGTCAGTATTTCGCCGATTGTAGAAATACAGAAAGCCTCGAGACCAAACAAACCAGGCCTAGATATAATCCATATATCCCTGAATATAAAACGTCACCTGAGTCCTTATTTAAAATCAATAATAAAGGTAAAATCTTTCAAATTACGACAGAAAGTCATAGTCAAAATGGCGGCCGAAAGAAATCAAATGACTGACATTTTAAAAGACACGCCCACCGACAACTAAATCACGTGATTCAAATAGATTCCATAGACAATTGAGATGCGGGAATTTACGATAAATTTAAGATTAAAATCAAAATATGTATATTAGTTTTAAGACAACATATTATTTTAAAAGAAGTTATTTGGATCCTTAATATAGTTTAACAACCTAATTTACAAAATTAGAAGAAATAAATATAAATGAAGTTATTAACAACTTCTCATTTAGTAAATTAGAATCATATATTCATATCATTAGTGAACCAAATATAGCCTACATTATCATTTCAAAGAAATACAAATATAAATTCGAACCTCTATGTACATGGTCGAACAATGATTGAGAGTGAAATGGGAGAGAGTTAAAAAAAAAAATTGGAGGCAAATAAGAAGCATTCCAAGTTTCTGCTACTACAATAATTTTGAAGAAATTTACATAAATTAAAAATATATTTCCTACATCATGAAAATAATAAGAAGAAATAATATTGAGTGAAAATTTCGAATGTTAATATATATATTAAAGTTGGTCTGATATGAAGATGATGACAAGACAGATTCTATGAACTGGTGAGATCCTTCCATTTGCATTCCATTGTGTTATTTTTTTTAAATCATAAACCCTAGGTGGCCTGTTCTTTTTTCATAACTATTAGTGTTCACAAGTTGAAAGTGGAATCAATAAAAGCATAAAACTGAATACGAACATCTATATAAAAAAATATAACAAACTTGAACCTAGCTTATTCAGTTTTGAACAGTTATAAATTGTCAACTTCATTCATCTCATTTTTTTATTTTTCTCCATGTACTAAAACTAAAATTAATTCTTTCATTTTGTTTTCCTTTTATGTCCTTTATATTAAATGGTATTATACCTAATTTCCTTGGTAAAAGCCGCACTAACCTAGTACCCCGAGATATGAACTATTATATGTATAAAATAATTCCAGAGATATAGACTATAGCCTAATTAAATGGGTTTCCATTGATATTTGTGTTACAATAATACCCTACGATATGTATATGAACTATTGTGTTGACAAAATAATTACCAGAGATATGGACTCCAATAATTGTTTGTGTTTTCCATTTATATGTGTGTTATAACAATTACTCGAGATATATATATATATTTAAAAACTCTTACTCCATTTAACCTTTTTTTTTAATAATATAAAATTTATAATTTCAATTGAAGTTATTTAAGACAAAGCTTTTTATGATAACTAACTAAAAGACTGTAATCAACTTTAATGATAATAAAATAATTTATATCGGAACAGAATCTATATTAATAGTTATATATAACAAGTATTAAAAAAAAACTTGTTCCCCTATAGAACAATTCCCTTAATGTGGCAGGAAATTATGTGGAGAAATAGGTAAAAGTTGTAACTTTAGTTTGTGTATAATAAAAAACCCTATTGATGCCTAAAACGGAACTTCGTACAGCCCTAGTATATTATAAATAGTTTACACCAAAATAAATGTATTTATGTATATGAATATAACTAAAAAAATACCCAATTTCCTACACTTTCCAACAAACAAATAAAAATCTTAGCGACGATTTAATGTGAACTAAGATAAATATTTTTCCTGCGACTGCACTAATAGAGGAATGGTGAAACAAAACATTTAAATTATTAATATAAGCTAAATTTTTATATTGACAAATTAACACATTACCTCTAATAGTAGTAGAATGTAAAATGTATTTTTTTTAAAAATTTACATCTGTGATGCACATGACGTTGTATGTTATAATGAAATTGATACTTAAAGAGGCATATTTAAAACTGATAACTAGCCTTCATTGTGTGACTGTGGGTAACAATTAAATAATTTGGTTGAATGTAATGATTAGGGAATTTGTTTGCCAATTTTAATATTAAAATTGCCTAAACTGAGACTCAACTATAAAATACCCGGATTGTTTTGATATTTTTCTATTATATCGGCAACAGCGAGAAGAGTGGAGCATTGACATACAGTATACTCAGCATACTCAACCCTCCATTTAACATTAAATTTCCAAGCTTGTGCGATCAAAACTTTGGCAGTAGTTTTTGATTGAATTTGAGCTCTGTTGGAATAACGTTAAGTGTTAACATAGAACAACATTTTTTAGTCAAATTTGGAAAATTCACTAGAAACGTACCATTTGTGGAAAGAAGTTTATGACGTTAAGTGTCAACAATTAAAAGGGAGAAACAAGACGAAGGAATGGGTGACTTAGGAGTTGCTATCAATAGTTAAATTATCTAAAGCAGTAAACTACATAGTTTCACTTAATTAAGAATAGAAACATAGTATTTATTCAAATTTATTATTAGCTAACTACCCTGGTATATAGGGCTACTGTGTGTATATGCATATTAGTCACTATAGTGTAAATTAGGCATAGGAGTCAAGCATTTAATATTAATTATTTTATTTAGGTTTCCAATTAAGCAGGTACCACCGATGTACATTCTAAATAAATTAGACAAACATATATCTTGGAAATCATTATTCTTGTAGCCAGAAGTTTATTCAATAAGTACAACAAGAATTGTCATGTTGCTTTTAGCTGAGGAAAAGTCTTTTTCCTTTTTTTACTAGGTCATCAAATGACATTGGACATTGATTGGAATGGACCAAGATTCTTAGTTAATATGTATTGATCTCAAATAAACAATTAATTTCACTTAGCCTAAACAAAAAACTCTTAAGAACTAAAATTTGTATCTACAGAATTAAGTAATAAAACATTCAGATAGCTGGAGTATTTATTATCTTCTCCTTGTGAGGTTTTGTGTGAAAATGTTTTCTCTGATAGTTTCGTCACCTCAAAGAAGAAAAAAAACATAACAATAAATTGACCTGACACAAAAGAAATTACATATATTATGAATTGAAAAAAACATATACTATGATGATTATCTTTCATGGATCTAGATAGTTAACATTACATTAACCCTAGAAGCGGTACCCAACCCGCTAGCGGGTCGATTTTTCATGCATGGTTTAGTCTAACGACCGGAAAACATGTATTTTGCAATTCAACATTATGCCCAATTAGAATCGTCTTATCGCAATAAATAAAATACCGTTGGAAAAGTAATGTTCCGTAGATGCATAATCATGCAAAAAAAAAAATATATACCACAAAACGTTATATAATATTCCAAAAATTGGTGAAGTTCGCATATTTTTTATGCGTAAAATCGTAAATTTCAACTCTGCGGTTTTTAGTAAAAGCAACGCCATTTTTCCCCATATGATTACAAATCTATTTTTCTGTCAAATAAGTCGACCAAAACACTGTTCTATAGATCACATGTTTCTCTTTCTAACCGTAGATTACAAATTTTACTGCGTCTCACAGAACCAGAGATATTTCTACTTGACGAAAGTAGAAACCTGACAGCACGAAATTCACTTGGCATTCGGCGCAGTTTACTAAATGACATAATCAATATTTTTCCTTTCGATATTTTTGTTTCGATATTTATAGTATGTTGTAGAGGAAATTTCATTCTACAAGTTGGTACCACTTGATATAGGCAATACATACTTAGAAGGTTTTGTTTTAATCTCGCAACATACGCAATTGTGTGACGTAAATACTGTAATAAAAGGTGTGAAGCATATTGTTTTGGGGTTAGATATTTGTTATTTTTAAGGTTTGTGTATACAAATTGTATATAAATTGTGTATACAAGTTATAATATTTACAATATATGTGTTTTTATTTCTAAAGTTTATGTTTTTGAGTGAATTTCTAGTTTGTGAACGGTTTATATTTGGGATAACCTAAGAGGTATGTTGTAAACATAGGCCTATATGAAAATTTTCTTATATTGAGTGTTTTATTTGATTATACAAGTAAATATGTGTGTTATTCTTTGTAAAGTGTATTGTTTTAGTGAAATCTAATGATTTTGTCTTAGGCCTAGCTGTAGAAAGTTACTAATTATGCCTAAATTGTCGAGGTGTCAAACCTTACCTCACTCGTCAGAGTATCACTTTTTAGGGGAAATCGTTATTTTTATTTTGAAAATGTAACAAATTTTTATTTTTTTCCCCTAAATATATTCACAAATATATTACAAATCTCTAGTAATCGTTGAAAAAATTTAAAAAAATCTATTAGTATGGTATTGATTACCATTTCTGTGAAATTACCATTTCAACCCTCTGACAAGGAAACGCCAATCCAATGACATTTAAAGTCAAGCTTTAAATTATCTGATATTAACATTTATTTATTTATTGGCAGAACATTAAAAATGCATAGCAACAAAACCTAATACTAAAATCTAAAATAACAAAATAAATAATTAAATACAGCAAACAGATAATAAAACAACAAATAAATATGTACTACAACCAATATCTAAATTATATTTTCAGGCTCTATGAGTAAATAATATAACAAAACTATGCCTAGCAGTTAAAACAACAAGTTCATACAACAATATATTTTATATTAAAATGTTTTATTTCATCAGAAAGGTTGTAACTGAATTAAATATAAAACTATTATTTATCAACTGACAATGACAAAAATTTATTATAAGAACAAGTCTATTTCTATAATCAAACACTTCAAAATGAAGACTGATAGAAGTGTCATGATACAAAATGTCTTGAACAAAGGCTTACAGTGTATGATTGGGTCCAATCTATAAATTAATCTAAGCTCTCTTTTCTGCAATAGAATTGTTTCCCCCGAAAGCAATGTATAGTAAAATAGACATTCTTAATACATTTAACCCTTTAGGAGCTTACTTATAGTGAGTACAGGTGTGACACTCCCAAGGACCCTAGCTGAATTTACACCTTTCTTTATCTAGTCTTGGATCAGATCCTCTCTATCATGTCTCTGTATCAACTCTTATTCTCTTCCAAACTTTATGGTATTAGAATATTCGAGAGGAGTGGTTTCTATTTCAATTTTCTTCTTCTTTTTTTAAGACGTTGATAATAAGACGTTTTTCGCCTTTATATAACAAGGCTAAAAAACCCATTTAAATATACAGAGAAATAAAGTTCTCTTAATGTAAAAATTCTCTTTGACATTTTATTAGATATATTCTATGTGCTATCCCCATTTTAAATTTGGCTTTATGTAGATACCCAGAAATTTTATAAATCTACCCATTAGAAATTCATCTTGCCTATTAAGACTAATTTTTATATCGCACAACTTCCTTTTATTAATACTTACAAAATTAGCAGTACACAAGCCTTTTATTATACTGGTTCTACATTAAACTTTCCTTTCAGTTACCCCATGATATTTAGTTTTAGTTTTGATGCCTAGATCATCGACAAGTAAAAAAATATTGTATATTTATTATTAATATTATAAGGTAAATCAATAATATAGATTACAAAAAAAACTTGTCCCAATATAGATCCTTGTGGCACTCTATGAAAGGTTAGTCAAGTACTGGGAAAAACACTTATTTTAAATACAGATGGATACCCATTGTATAAATTGCAATATGTTCTAGTCTGTACTATATAAAACCACTGACCTTGATTGAGGTGACGTGGCCAATAAAGTATCAGTACTAATCCTCGATAAAGATCCAAAACTAGACATCGTAGATCCTTCTTCTCCAGAACCTGGTTGTGCTGTGAGACTTGTCATACTCACTGATCTGTCATTGTCTTCAATTTTTTCTTCAGACACTTTTTCTTCATTAACAGTACTTTTCACTTCACTTTCACTATTTTTATGTGTTTGTTGTAAAGTTTTTTCAGTGATTATTGGAGGATCATCTGTCATAGGACTACATAGGCTCATCTCTTTTAATTTGTTAATGTCACTTACAGGAGCATTTTCCGTAATAGGGCTAACTATTTCCATTGTATTTTCTAATTCTAATGTTTTTATATCAGGTTTTAAATTAATTTCCATTTCCATGTTTAAATTAAAATTTCCATTACCTCCAGGCATTAATATTGCTGACCTAAAACAATAAATCAGATTTAATAAAAGATATTTTATTTTAAAAATTTATGAAGGTTATTGAGATAGGGTTTCTACCACCCCAGAGAAAGTTGTGATGAGTGAACCACATATACTGAATTTTTGTGTACGTATCAATTTTTGAAGTCCCCTGAGCCCAAAAGTGATTTTTTGAATAATGGCTGTATCTCTATAACCCAAAAACATAGATCTATTATATTCAATTTGGAATTTGAGCATATTTTGGCAATATCTTGGAACTTTTATACATTTTTTATAACTCAAAATTTGGGGTACTGCCTGAAACGTACTGTTGTGATCGTAAATAATTAAACAAATTTTGCTTAGTTACACTGATAATATTTCTTTTATTTCCAGGTAAAGGATTTCAATAAGAATAAAATTAAAACATAAAGTTAAAATTGGGAAAACTTCACAAAAATTACAATAACACAATCAACACAATTAACGGTATATTTGATTGGGCCTAGTTTCACCAAAATTCGTTTGATGGGTAAGGAGATATTCTCTGCAATACTAGGAACAACACTTTACATGAACAAGCAGGAAATCTATGTATATACTGGATATGATTAACCTCGGTTACTAAATATTTATTAATTTGGTATCCTGATCAGTTTATTTAGACAACTAAATTATATATATATATATATATAAAGTTACATATTTGACTCAAAATGTGGATGGTTTTGAATGTCTGATATTGGGTTTATCTCACCATATTACTATTTTCTTATCAATGAAAATCGAGTATAAAAAATGTTACTTTATTATACCACACTATTTACTATATCTTGAGGTATATTTTTTTACAGTAGATTATTAGATTTGATGGTTTATCTGGGTATAAGACTCTTCAAGTTTGGAAAGAATAGTTTAGATTCTTGTCCTTCTCCAACGAACGACGATTCTCAATGATCCACAAAAACTGGCATCATTGAAGCTTCAAAGCTCCCACCTTCTGTTATTATATCAAGTAAAAGTGTGTGTGGGTCTGAGTGTGGTGTGAATAGATGGAAAATGATTTTTTTAAAATTTTTTTTTTTTAAAGTATTAATTGCTTAATTTTTAAGAAAAAGTTTTACAAGAAAAAAATACATTATATTAAACACAACAAAAGATCAAATGACTTCTCTTACAAATTATGAATCCTATTAACTAATTACGCAAAGAAGTACATTTCAATTCAATGGAATTTTATCTACCAATCATAAAGCTAAGTGTTGCATTAGGAAGGGTAGATAATGTTTGATATTGTCCATTTTTTAATTGATACAAATTTTGTTTTTGATTTATAACAAATTACGGGTACATCCTAGGGGTTTTTGCAAAAAGGTTTTTAAATTAAAAATTTTCTGCTTGATACAATGGTAGTATTCATTTTCTCACAATGTCAGAATTATGATGTTAGGCACATCAAGTCTTGAAAGTTAGACATTTGTACACTTATGTTCAATTCAAGATACTGGTCTTGGTTTGTCGCTTCATGTTTTTGTATTAAGTTTCCTGGATGGATTGGTTGATTTAGAGTAATTTTGATATGGGTTTTGTTACTAAATCATGTTGTAAAATAAATTTATTTTGTGATTTTCTGGTCGAATGTCTAGAGTCTTAAGATAGTTAATTTATTAATTATGTGTTGAGCGGAACTGCTGCTAGATGCCGTACGGGTCGGTTTCGGATTCCATACAAATTTGAGATTCACTTTTGAGGGAAATTCTTTACAACTTCATTGCGAATTGTCTCATGCCATACAAAAATAAACACAAAATTACAATTTTCTCAAAATAGACTAATATTTTGATCAAATTTTGTATTAAAATGCTGGTTCGTGGATCATCGATAAAAAACAAAAAATCAAGACATAAGTCTCTGTTTTAAAAGAAGTGAGTTTTCAAAATCAGTTATACTAATTTTCTTCAAATTTTATTGAAATGTGGAGCTTAATGACCCAACCTGTGTAAGTAAAAATATTATGGTTCAGGAATAATTGACAAAAAGAAAAATGAACATTGACTACAGTCATTGAAAACTCAAATTTAATAAAATATAATTTACCCGAGGACGTGTATATGGTACAAGCAAATTAGTTTAGACTCTAATAAATATTTGTTCAAAGACGATGGTTTATTTCATTTTCGACTTACAACTACCAAACTGAAATTTTAAATGACCAATAGTTTTGGTTGGTTTTTACTTGATTTTTGGAATAGTTGAGTGAGAAACTTTGTGCAATGTATTTGTACTGTTTAATTTTAATTTCTGAAAATTTGTTGTTTTAAATTTAGTTAATATAATTTGTATTATATAATTCTGAACAAAATCAAAATATATATTTTGTAATCAGAACATTTTCTGTCATAACCAGAGGTTATTAAAACTTATTTTCTATTAGACAATTTGCTTATAATTAAATTAAAGCTTACCAATGTCCATTCGCAGAAGTTGGTTCACTTTTCCGTGCAGCTTGGACGGCTGCCTGACTAAAACTTCTTAACAGGCAGATATGGTTTTGCCACTGATTTCTAGCTGTTGTTAAGTTTTGACTACCAAGATCTGGCCAAACAAAAAGGCCAAATAAGTTGGAATGAACGAGTACGAATATATGAAAAACATTATTGCTTAAATATAAATATAATGAATCTTAGAAAATAATTTTTATTAAACTGAGTAAGAAAACTTAATTTATCTAAAATTAAGTCATCTAAATTGAGACAAGTGAATATCTTTCAAATGGCAAGCTTTGTAGAAAACGTTTTTTGGACAGAAGTTAATTTGGTATACGAGAAAATAAAATGATATTATTAATACTTCAGTGTACGTTTTTGAAGTCATTTGTAGTTCAACTCAAGGTTTTCAAATAGAAACCAATATTTTACTTTTTTTTTTTCTTTGCTACAAAATGAGAAACTTTTACCTGAAATACTTTTAAATCAAACCTTAAATTTTAGAGATATTTAACTAAATATTTGAAGATCTCCTGACCTTCAAGAATATTTATACAGTAAACATAATACATTATGAACTTTTTTACTATGAGCAGATAATGAGCATTATGAGCAGAAAATATAAACTAAAAACATTCCAGACAAATAGTAAAAATGTTCCCTGTATAATACTCACTTGAAGAATGTAAAGTAGGAATGGAATCAGCATTAAGTAGAAAACATGGATGGCCCCTGATTTCCACCGCTGAAAAAAAATCATATAATAATACACTTTTAATCTATAATAAATAAAAAAAGATTATTAGGTTACATATTAACAATTTAATGTGTACCACTAGAAGTATGTTAAACTGCTTCTCTTGAACTGTCCTGATGAGACATAGATTTTGTTCCACATATATCTCCGAAACACTTGGAAGAAGTCAACCTGAGAGGTGTAGAAAAAGGAAATGACAATCCTAGAACAGTGGTCACCAAAGTGAAGTACCTACTCTAAGGTGTATGCAAGTTGATAGTTGGGGTACACTAAATGATTTTTGGTATTTTTTATAGGAAAACTGATTATAAATGAACAAATATTAACTTATATTTTTTAAATTACACAATCATGAACATTAATAGTCGAGAAATTGACAGTGTTGACAATACTCGTAGAAAAGGCAGTCAACTTATCTTTATAGCTAAGTATGGAGACATTACCTGTCAATGTGCACTACAGTTAGAACCTGTTCTCCCACCCTCATCCAACTTAGCTTCTTTGCTACTCATTTTCTTTTTCTTGCAATCAAGAGTCTCTAATTCCTATTGCCAGAGATGGTCGACTTCAGCGATATTAAACCCATTTGCTAAAAATGTATCACTTTTCGATCACATCTCAAGAACAGTTACTTGACATTAGAGAAAGTAAAACAAAAAATACGAATTTCAACAAAAATCTCTTCATAATTGTTAAATGAGTCTGAAAAGCAAGTAAGCAGAGTAAGTGATGTATTTATATCTTTTGTTCTATATATAGATATATACTTTTGTGAAGTATCATTTTCTACAACAATAGGAATTAAAAGCATATAATAAAAATATTTAAAAAAAGCATGAAATAAAATAAATTTGAAACCAGACCTACATATTGTAATATCGAAAACAACAAACCAGATTTTTCCGATATTGCAAAACATTATGCAGTAACATTGTTGTTCACAATAACAGAAATTAATATGTATATAAACTGTTTATAAATAAATACTATATATAAATAAAATATATACATTTATTTTATTTAAGGCTGTCAATCATTGACACCTGTTGATATGCATGTATATATAAAAATTTTATGTGTGACCCCATGGAGATAAATAAGTATATTCACACTATACATTTTATCTGTGGATATGCAATCAAAAAGCTTGGAGACCACTTTAGACCACCATAGAGCACAGACTGTAGTTGTTTATGAGAGAGGACACTGACCAAAGGATTCCTGCATTTGCATTGGTTTATTTTATGTAAATGAGTGGAGGATCATCAAAAGATTTCAGCTGGGAATGATAGCTGAAGTAACAGTGTCTGCTGACTATACGTCCGCAAAGAAAATCAAAGCGATAAGATTCTGCATCATCTTTAAGTTCGGAAATGTTACATTAAATAATAAAGTATCTCGGAGTAAATAAACACGAATTATGGCAGGTAATAGATTTGCTATAAGGATAATTTCCAATAAGATTTCATTTAATAATAATATTACAGCGTCTTACAGTTCTGCTCTTATAGAACAGTATGAATTTACAAGTGAAGTGAATTTACAGTATGTTTGCTCGATGGAGATTCAGGATACTTGACTTTAGATCATTCCAAAATCCTCATGTTTTTTGTAAAGTTCCTAGGAAGGAATTATAGCCAGTTCGTACAAATATAGCAAGTGGAGACAAGTTATTCCATAATAGATACATTTGGGGTCATGGTGACTACTTGTGACCCCCTGAGCCTAAAGGAAAAAATAAGATTCAATAAAAGTTAGGGTGTTTTAGTTGCATGATAAAGTTGGTTAAGCATCCAACCATCATTGTTTTCTTTTCTTTTATTATTATTCTATTGAAAATAAACATTAAAAAAATCCAACTTTATTAAAATTGTAAACTTTCTTAACATATATTATTAATACAGTAATTTTATAAAACCGGTTATTCCGTAATAATTTAATTCAACTCAAACAGTTGAATATTGACCATACTATCTTAATTTGGAAAAGGAAGTAATAATCAAACCAATTACATTTAAACTTGATTGAGAGATATAATTAAGTTAAATAGTTGCAAACATCAAATTAGTCTTAATTCTGAGCTTTGGTGAATAAGCTTACAACATGACAAGCAATAACAAGATTAATCAAAGTTCAAATTTCCAGATCAAGGTCAAAGTTACTTTAGGAGCGGATTTAGATTTAATCATACAATTAAACAATCAAAGAAAACATTATTCTCAAGTTTCATGCAATACACTCTGAAATGAATGTATTAGTTGGAAATGAATGTATATAATAGAATAAATTATGTGATGGGTCAAAAAGTCAATGTAGAGTTTTTTACGGACATATCTGCTCTGAAATCCTCTGAGTCTAAAAAATGATTTTTGAATTATATCATGCATCTGTCATTTGTCATATGTACAGTGCTCTTTAGCCCAAATGAGTGGACAGATTTCAATCAAATTTGGTATGTGGGATATTTTGCCGGGGGGGGGGGGGGGTGGTTACAATAAAAACACAAAATTATGATTTTCTAAAATCAGCTCCAACGATTTTGATCAATTTTACTCAAATGTAGCCTTTAACCCAAACAAAACACAATGGTCGCCATCTCTCTGAAAACACTAATTCACGAGTTATAGGTAACAACAAAACAAAATTGGTAATACAGGTATCGAGGGAAATACGCATATATATAACAAGAAAACAATACATGCTTATAACACGATGATTTTTATTGTGAAAATATAATATTACAATTATAAACTACAGATTACTTGGATATTATGTAACTATTGTTCATATACTTCAAATTTGAGGTTATAATTGAATAAAAAACAAAAATTAATGGAACTATAAGCCATACATACTTACACTGAACCCGTATCATCTCTAAACCTGGACCAATGCTAAGACTGTTTGACATAAATGAAGCCGTTAGCTTTGCCAAATGTTCTTCATCACTTTCTAACAATAATGAAAGAATGTCTCCTGCTCTCCAAGCGCAAGCAACACCAAAATCTTCCACCTGAAATCATTTCAATTAAAAAAATATTTTAATAAAAATACGTATCAATATCTTATACAACATTATATTCTGTACTAAATTTTTTATAAAATGATATCATTGTAAGTTTAAAAATTGTTTTAATTCCTTCAAATTTTAAAATAAATTATTTTTCTATTAATTTCAAAATTAGTTTACCTACATTCAAACTATACCCAACAAACTTTAATATAAAGGTTTACTTAAAATCTTTCCATTCTTTTTAGACTCAAACTTCCTTCCTAATTTATAAAAGATAATTTTAAAAAGAAGATAAACAAACATCATAGATATGAGATTTCAAGATAATCTTGTTTTTCTGTGATCACGCCCATGATAGAGTACATTAGAAAATAACATGTATTGTGTGGGAAAAAAACTTCCCAAAATGTATTCTGAGCAATGTTAAATATTCGGAAAACGATATTTCAGGTTGTCATTGTATTAAAACAGTTAAATATAATTTGGACTTTTGAAACTACTAAAACATAAAATTTGAGCAATGGCTGATATGTTAGGCTCACCCAGCAAAAATTATCAATGAATAAAAAAAAAAACTACAACATGTCATGACAGTAGTTGTTTCGTAAATGCTAAAATGCTTCAGTTAAATGACTTTGTGTTACAAATGTGCAGTCCAGTTAATATTAAATCTGAATATAACATGTTTTTTTTCTTAATAACTCTTTTCTCTGATTAAGCTAACATATTTGCCATGACCCTAATTTCATGTATTATCAAATCCAGAAAATGTTTTTGGCTATATTGAAATCACTCAGTGAGGATTTTTAATGTCTGCACCAAATACCCAAAAATTCAGCAAAAGCGTGACATTTTACTAATTGTTTAAAATCCAACATAAAGTTTAAAATTCTTGAAATTTGTCATCTTTTACGATTTTAGACAAATACATTCACCGAATGTAATGTAAATATAAGCATTTGTAAGTAAACAAATTTGATTCAATTGATGTTATTTAAGAAGATATACCAATTGTCAGGGAAATATCTGGAAACCCCAGATATCACATTAACTTATAAAATCTGACATAAATTAAAAAAAATAAACTAAACATATTAAATAAATATTAATAAATTGCAATAAAGATTCACTTCGAACAACAAGCCAGAAAGAGAAATCATTTCAACAGGAAGTAGGATTGGATATGAAACTCAAAGGTGAGCAGTATCAAATTTCATCAAAGTACGAATTCATACAGCCAGAATATTTCCGTGAGAATGGAGAAAGACCTAACACTACAAAATTAAATGCCTACAATGAAAAATTTGAAAAAAGGATAAGCCTATCAGGTTAGGTTGTATGTAAACAATTAGGAAGGTAAATAGAAGAAATTCAATATCTAAAGCATTAGAAAACAATAACATTTCAAAAATGTTTAATTACAAGGGTAATTTTTGTATTTTTGTAAAATACTCCCACAAAATAATTTATTTTTTCCATTTAGTTTGAATCAATAAAGTGACATTTGACAAAATTTTATTCATATCGTTAGATTTGAAATAAATTTAACATTCAATGACAAAGCTTGAAGTTGAAATTCATAGTTTTCTTTTGTATTGAACTACCGACTCCAAATTATTGATGAATATAACATGTTATGAATTGTGACGCTCTTCATTAGTTATAACCAATTTACTTTTCTAACTATAGATGTATTTCATCATTCACCTAAACAAATGATACTTCTCGACTTTGAGAAAGTTTGTGCAATGTTTTAACACCATTTATTTATGTTCTAAGTTTTTATCGCCAATAATTAGAGTTGACCCATGATCTTGAAACTTCATGAAATATTTTGTATACTCAAAAACCGGAATGTTTGAATATGAGCACTTTATGATTATCCAATAACTTAAAAATAACAGTAGTTCTAGTAATAAAAATAGCCTACACGATACCTGACAGTGATGAGTATGAGCTGGTGAAAACAGTGTATTGAAGTCAGCTTCTATTACAAAATATAAAACATTTGTCTCTGAAAGTGATGATGTTCTAGAGCCAGTCAGTTCCAAAGGCAACAGTGTCTTCTTGCCTGGAACTCCAATCCAGTCGGATATATCCAATATTTGCTGAAAAATACACAATTGTTAAAAAAATTAGGGCACAATAAGCACTAACAAAATTAACATTAAAAAAAAAAACAAAGATACAAAACTATATACAGTACATAATATTCTAGGACCAGACAGAAAGTTATATGTGGTTATATATATTTTTAAATCATACACTTTTTGTTAAAAAAAAACTCCTACATTTTTACATATTTGTTAATCCTTATACAAAATATAAAACACAAGTTTTAAGAAAGTTATTTATGAGTACTATTTAAAATGAGTAGACATGGAATTTCAGTGTGAATAAAGTAATTTTTTTTTTTAATTTCCACAAATGTTTTATTTCAATAAAGTAATTATTTTTTGTAATTTGGAAAAATATTTTATTTCAACTAACTAACTGTTTCAGCAGCTTTGACATTTTCAACGGAAGCTAAAATAATGCAGAAATACTGAGGTTGCACAGCTTTAATAAATTATTTATGGGAAGTACAAAACATAATTATTTCAACATTTTATTTTTTGTTTTTATTCATTAATAAATACATATTATTTATATTTATAAATACATCATGGTATAATCTATTAATTAATACAGAAAGGAAGTTAACAAATAGCAAATTTATTCATTCATCAAAATTTCATATTTTATAAATTTGTTATTGTTGTTGTTTCCAATGGCCAGACTATGTGAGAATCAACCCATGAGTCTCCTGGCATCCTAGTAAAATTTAGGAAAATTCTTCGAAATCTGGTGCTCAGAACCAAGCCTGGGGCACCTCAAAAGATGTTCCCTATTCATTGGCTCTCCCGTTTGTCGGCACAACACACAAAGATCGGAATCCAGGACATGGATCCTCTTCAAATGGGCCGCCAAACAATCATGTCCCGTGCCAAGGCGTAGATATGCAACAGCCTCTTTCCTAGGCTTGTTCTTGTTGTGTTGCCATTTGTTCTCTATGCACTTCCACCTCCTCTCACTTCCCAAGGCTCGTGCTTCCTTCAGAAATTCCTCAAGACCAGGAATTCCTTCAGTGCAAGTCACAGACCAGATGAGATTTAAGGTTAAGAGCTACCTACAGATCCCTCATAATATCACCAGTGTATTTCAAGTCTCTGTATGTGTTAAGTTGTTTGATTATGTTAAATTATAAAACAATATGTCAATCACCCATCCCACTGATTGTGATAGATTCCCAGCATTCTGTAATAGATTTTTAATGAAACAAAAATTCTTCCTGCTGTAATTCATTAAAGATTTGTGAAATGTATGGAGAAGGAGTTATGAACGAGAAATATGAGCGTAAATAGTGTAGGCTGTTTAATGAAGGAAGTTTAATATTATAATGAGTCACTATCAGGATGGCCAACTATCATCACTGAAAACTTGACAAACAAAGTTGATAAGCATATTCGTAAAACAAGTGCTTCAATATTGATGAATTTACAAGAAGATTTTTGCCAAGTGGGAATGGCAATAGACAAGATATTCTAAATTGAAGGGATCAATAAACTCTGTCATGTAACGACAAGTAGGTAGATCTCCATGGAGATTATGTAGGAAAATTTTTAATATTAATATGTAATACCTGTTGAAATTTTGTTTATTAGGAATGTTTTCTATGATATATGTAACAATTTGTTTCAAAGTTAGTAATATTTTTATTTACATCTTATTTAAATAATTTACATCATACAGTTTTTTCATGCAGAATTATTAAGTAAATTGTCTACTCCTTACATTGATATTACCAATTTATCTTAAAAAATTTACTAGATTATAATAAAATACTGAAATATATACTATAAAGAAATTTTTGTATTTATTGTCACTTAAATGTTAAAATATACACCTCCATAGCAAACCTTAATGGAACCTTTATAGTACTTTTAAATTGTGCTAAATTATAAGAAACCACTTCTGGTTAAATTTGAAAGAAGACGGGAATGCCTGATTCTACCCACTTTCTGCAGTGTCTGTCTTCCAGCAGTCATCCATCGGTCTACGAAATCTGCTAGAAGCACTGGAAGTGTGTTATCTTCAATGCTACTATGATTTCAACACCATCCCATTGCTTAATTTAATAAAATGGTTTGCTGGGTTTCCGTTTAATGCGTTCGATTCTACAGTGACTTTGCAAGCAGAAACACAAAAAACAGGCCTGTCATAATAATTTTCAAGTACATTTGCAATGCTTATAAAATATATTATGTTCACCTCACCACAATTCAATTAATTTAACACATTTTATTTTCATTAAAAAAATAATGACCATTTACAACATAATTAAAATAATTCTAAAAACATACTAAAAGATTGAGTAGGAACTCATCTAATTCTTCAAGTGACAAATGTTTTCGTTGTTTCTGGTAGACTTTGTTATAATAAACCCATTAGTCTTCTGGCACCCCAATAACATTTTTTATTCATGTCTGCTGGTCGCATAATACGCATTTGACAGAAGTTTGGATTTTAATTTTATTTAAGCGGGTTAGGTTACAGTTGTGTCCAGTGGTGAGGTGAAAATTAGCAACAGTGTCTCTTCAGGGTTTGTGATTGTTGTGCTGCCATTCATCTGCTTTCTGCTTACATTTTTTACCACTTCCCAGGGATTGTGCTTCTTTTAGGAAGTATTCATGTATTCTGTTCTGAATGAGTTCTTTATAATGTGTTAACAGCTGTAATAATTTTAAAATAACCAGATAGCTTATTTTAAAGTTACACTACACAAAAGTAAGAATTACCTTAGGATAGATTGTGAGGCCAAATTTATTGGGAATAAACCACAATAAGTCCCCAACTCTGGCATCTTTTCTGTTGATACACGATTTTATGCCTAGATCTTGTATGTACAACATTTCTGCACTCTGATGCCCAACACCTAAATTAAAATCTAAATTATAGAGGAATTCTTTTCATATATTACTTAATTAATGAAAGATTTAATTATTCAGCTTAATAAAGAATAACAATACTAGATAAATAGTTTAATCGGACATTTGTCATCATTTGTGTATATAAAAAAAATTAATAAATACATGAGATAATTGTTGGCTGTTCTTCGTGTAGTGCAGACATGCATCTTGTAGTTTTTTTTCAGAACATGTTTATATTCAGCTTTAATCCTGGGTTCCTTTCCAATGTTATAGTTACAATTTTAGTTTCTAACATGGCCCTATACTACTAGGCTATGTTGGTGTTTTTTACTTTATGTTCTACATTTATCACTTGATAATGGTAGTTGAGTATTAGGTTTTTAGATATACAAATGATGGCAAATGATTAACACTCCCTTTTTCCCCTGAAAACAATGGTGCAATTACAATTCAAAAAGGTTGTACCGTTTCCAAGAAATCAGTAGGTCAAAGATGTAGGAGTTGACTTAATATAAAATGTTCAGTACAAATCTTTTGAATTTTAATTGCACCATTGTTTTCAGTGAAAAAAAGCAGTGTTAATCAACATTTCGCATGACCATTTTCTCATTACAACTTTTAAGTCGACTCCTACATCTTTGACCTACTAATTTCTTGGAAACGATACAAGCTTTTTGAATTTTATTTGCACCATTGTTTTCAAGGAAAAAAGGTAGTGTTAATTGACATGTCGCATGATTATCTTCTCATAAAGAATTTGGAAGTTGACTCCTATATCTTAGATCTCAGGTAACTTCCAATATTTTAGAATACCGGTACCTCAAAAGTTTTTACCTATATAATGAAAGGTATCATTGAAAAACATTTTAAATTGTTTACACTGATGACCGTCGGTACTTGATAGAATTCCATTTTAACAAATAAAACACAATTTTTCATTTGTAAAATTCTATAATTTATTAGGTCTAGCCGACCATGGTTTCGCCAGTTACGGCATTGACAAGGCTCTTACAAGACTTACAAGACTTGTATCAGTCTTGTAAGAGCCTTGTCAATGCCGTAACTGGCGAAACCATGGTCGGCTAGACCTAATAAATTATAGAATTTTACAAAAGAAAAATTGTGTTTTATTTGTTTAAACATTTTAAAGATAAATTATAGAAAAAAAGTAGGGGGAAGGGACTTTATAACCATCCTGTATATACAATACTGATAAAACATTAAAATACTTTATAACATTGATGTCATTTGTGGGAGCGAAACAAACTGTTATAAAAACATTTCCACAAGATTCCATAGTTATTCATGAAGAATTCAAAACAAGATAATATCATTACTTTAATTTGTATTAGTAATTAAGAAGAAATCACACAATCATTGATGATATAATTTTAAGCTTACTTACATTCGTCTGTAGAACTCAGATCTAAATCTTTGTACAATAGTAAAGAACCATGGTGTTTGCGTAGATGTGTTATCTTACTACGAATCCCACTCAGCCTCCATGATTGCAACCACGTGGCTGCCATATAGTATAATGTCAACAACATAGTGCAACCAGCCTTAGAACACAGCTATCGACACCTATTGATTGAAAATATACTAGATTAAAATCATTTTGTAATGTGTAGGATATAAATTATGTATTTTCAATATTCACTGTTCTAAAACATGGCAAGTTATTGACATCATAACCTAATACCTACAAACAAAAATATGTAAATATCTCTTGACAAACAACACAACTTAATCTTAGCTCCCTATTTTATGCTGGGTCGACACTAAAAATATTTTAAAACCCAGAACCACTTATATACAAGGCATACTTGGTTTTGATAATTAAAGTATGAAATGAATGTTTTTGATTGAAATATACCTAAATATCTCAAAAACAACGTTAATTATACTTCTAGATTTAGCGATGAATTATAATGATGTTTTCAACAAGATAATTAATTAGTAACAGTATCAAGGAATACATAAGCATATTATGCACAAAATAATATTGAAACCAAATGCAAATATATTTGTAACAAATAACTAGTGTATAGATAAATTCTTGTTGAGATATACCTATACTATTTTCCACTCAAAAATGTAATGATCACAGCAATGGAGAAGGTAAATAAGGCCTTGGAAAGCACTGTACAGTAGGCAGAAATATGGAATCTTGCCATTTCAAATACCAACGCTGTCTATCATAAGGAAGGCCCTAAACTATAACAATTTCCCGAACACCTTAGGAATAATACTCGATGAGAAGCTGCTCTGGATCACATATATTTCTTTAGTATGTGCACAGATCCTACCCAGATTAAACTTGTTAAAACTGGTGGCAATGGAAACATGAGGAGCTTATACTAACGCTCAGACTTTGCTATACGATTATATCACGTCAAATATTACCTATATCTTACAGAGCTGTATCCACACACATAAACAAACTGAAAGATCTGAAAATTCAGTGTTGTAAATCTCCTTGGATGTTCTAGAACAGGGGTATTCAACTTCAATGTGTTAAAGAGCCACATTATTTTAAAGAATTCAATTGAGGGCCACAAAAAAAATATAATGTGTAATACATGTTTGCATAGACTTTTATAAATTTTCTCTTGAACAATAAATAATAATTTGTTTAGTTATGAAAGTTTTTCTGGTCAAAAAAGCATGTGTTGTTATCATTGTGTGATATTTATGGAAGAATAAATTAGATAAAATACACTGGAGCACTTTTAAAGTTATTGAAATATAAAATACATGATTTATTTATTAACATAAGTGGTGTCAATATACTTGTACAGTTTAAAGATTATAAAATTTGTGTTTAATAATGAGAACACTGTGAACTGTTACTATCTGTAACAAAAGATTGAATGTTCCCTGTGATGCCTGTTGTGGCCAGTCTGAATAAATTGAGTAAATTTTCATCAGTAACTGTGATAACAAAATTTAATTAATTACATATTAAAAAAAGTACTGTCATAAATATGTGCTGCCAAATGTAGTAAGTTATAATTAAGTTAATGTTATTTAATTTCAGGAACTGATCACTTAGTAGATTTTTTAAAAAGCATAACCTATTTTGATTCAAAGAAGAGAAGAACGGATCAGCTTCCAGGTCTCACAATTTTAGTTGTAAATCAGCCGTCTGTTCCACAATGACTGTACTAAGTGGATTGTTGTATAAAATTATGTCCCATGTTATGGTTTCAAAATCAAAAAATCGTACATTAAATTTTGAAATTATTTTTTTAATGTCAGAAGCAAACGGTGCAAAATTAAAACCTTCAAAAAGTTTTAGTTCTTCTGCCAACTACCTACATGCACCATAGTGTGATAAATGATTTTTCTGAAAGATGCTTAGAAAAGACTTAGTTTGATTCGGAATCCATTTAAATGACCATACAAGTTAGTTACCAATTGATGCTTACCTTGAAGTTTTAGTTTGACATTCAAAAAAGGCGAGTAATATCAGTGAAAGATGCAAATTCTTTAAGAATTTCAGGATCATCAAGATGGTGTTCAAGAGGACCAGAGTCGGAATTCACATGCTCATTAAAAAACAGGAATTTCATCTCTCCGCCTAAGAAGCCAATGTATTTTCCTTAGTTTGAGATTTAGTTCATTACGTTTCTTTTTAACATGTACCTTCCATCGCAATCTGGTGTCTAGTGTCATGCCCAAGTATTTTGCATTATTGTCCTGTGGGATCACTTGTTGATTGATAACCACTGGGAAATAATTGGTTTTCTGTTAGTAAAATTAACATGAAAGATTTTGTCTCATTCAGCTTTATTCGCCATTTTTTAGTGCTGATAACTGACCTAAGTCAATTAGGTATTTACACATAAAGTTATGATGATGACATAGTAGTGTTGATAAGAGGTAATTCTTAAATGTTCTTGCAGAATTAATGAATGGAGCATTAAAGAAGATCGAAGACTGGTATAGGAAAGAGGGCCTTACCACTAATCCGGGTAAGAATACCATCATACCCTTCACAAGAAACATTAAAATAGACAAAAACAATCAATCAGTCTAGTAAATATTAATTTAGAACTCTAAGATGAAATAAAATATCTAGGTGTTATTCTGGATAGAAGACTCATCTGGAGTAAACATGAAAACTACATTCTGCATAAATCAACCAGATCACTTATGGTGTGTAACTGAATTCTTGGAAAGAATTGGCATCTACATCCAGCTATGACCAAATGACTTTATGCTATGGTAATTAAATCTCAGATACAGAATGGCGCCCTAGTGGGGTGAAGAAGAACACTTTTAGATGTTACTAGAGGAAGGTTAACTAGTTTACAAAGGTTGGCCTGCCTATATATATCAGGAGCTTTTAGAAGTACATCTACAGTAGTAATAGAAGTTTTGTTAGGAATAGCTCCACTAGACCTTTGCATAATAGCTGAGGCAAGTTCAGCGGCATACAGAATGGAATACTCTCGAATGTGGAAAGGAAGCTATTGGTAAAAAGGAGACAGCACATTCGAAAACACAAATTGTATAATCACATACTTACTGTGATTAGATCAACATAAAAACCTCATGGATTATACCATTTGAAGTTATAATCCAAAAGAGAAAAGATATTGACAGAGACTGGTATCCAATACAGAATACTATACTGATAGATCTCGTACTGACTTAGGTGCAGGTGCAAGAATATATGAAAAAACAACCAAAGAAAATATAAGTATAGCTTTGGGAAAATACGCAACTGTATTCCAAGCAGAAGTTATGGCAATATTAGAATGCGCACAATTGTGTCTAGCATAAAGTGTATACCAATATCAGATGGGACAGTCAGACTGCTTTAAAACCTGTAAACACAAACGAACACTATTCATCACTAGTGTGGAATTGTCACCAAACCTTAATTAAGCTTTCAACCCAAAAACAGGTAATACTTGGCTGCATACCAGGTTACATGGGCTATGAGGAGAATGAAAAGGCAAATAAACTGGCAAAAAATAGATCCAACAAATCCTTCATTGGTCCAGAACCTGTATGCGGAATTACTAATGCCAAAGCAAAATAATATAGTCTAAATGAAGGATAAGCTTAGAAATTGAGGAATGATGAACAAAATACTAGATAGGAAAACTTACAGGACACTGGTCTAACCAGATCTGAAACTCTCTAAGTTCGTCACTTCAAAAAAGTAAATGAAATCATAGAAAAATATTAAGTTTCATATCAGGCCATGGTGCTTTTAAGAAGCATCTTAATACCATGGGATTATTCCAAGGAAACCTGAAATGCAGACTATGTAACAAGCACCTAGAAACTGCAGAACATATACTTCTAAAGCGCAAAACATTACAATGTAGAAGACAACTGATCTTTGGCTAAGATGTGACCTTTAAATCAACAAGTAACTTGGGTAGAAAAATCCTGTCCTTAAACAAGGGTATAGAAATAAGCTAGTCAGGAATAAGAAGTATACAAAAAGTTTTATAGGCTAAAGTGTCTAGAGGGTAGACCTGCTTCTATACAAATTTTCTTCTTTTTAAAAAAATTGTATTGGCAAAAGAGGAGTATTACACTTTTTTCTTTTTCTTATTTTATTCGATTTTGTGAGGTAAAACACATTATAATGCATAACACACTGAACATAAAATATATATATATATATATATATTTTTTTTTTTTTTTAGCAAAAATATTTTGGGAATAGTACTAAAAAACTGTTGTTTAAAAAAATTTTTTTAATGTGTCTATCCTTTTAATTTAAACAGGAAAATCTATCGTAGATGAAAATTCTTAGGCACAAAAATTGTAATAATAAAATAACGTTCACATTAAGGCAACATTTAACAATTAAAGACTACAGGCTCTAAATTGATGAAAAAATCTTATGAAGTACAAAGTATGTTTGGTCATCCTAAGTTTTCCTCATAAAGCATTTTGCCTCGAACCATAAGCCAAAATACAAACAAGTGGTTTTTCAAATTATGCCAAGTAGAGTAGAGAAAAATGAGTTAACAGCATATTATGAACAAATATTTAAGAGAAAGCTCAAAGTTAATAACATATTTAGTAATTAGTGAGAATACAGTAAAGCAGAAAGTAAAAACATTACATAGATTTTCTGTTTAATTCCCATCCTTATAAACTCTAATGTCACAGACTCTAATCTTCCGAGCTTTTATATTCAACACTAACTGTGTGTATATGAAACTGGCAAAGATGATGTAATTGGAGTTTATACATTTCCAAAAGCTTCAAATTCCTCATTAAGTTATCAACAGAATTCTTGATAATTATGGCTAGCCTTAACTAAATAGCATTTACTTGGATAATTTCAATATAAAATTTATAGGGATAGAAATAGTTTTAAATAGAATCTCTTTGAAACTATCCTGTAAAAACCTTAGCTACCTCCAGCTTTAAGTAGCCTACAACAAGATGTTTGATAGAAATCGATATCTTTACAAAGTTTCAGAGATACAATTTATTCCTCTTTCTTCAGGTACCACAAGCTACTATGAATAAATTTTTATTATTTAATTTGGTAGCTTTTTTATATAATTTACCTGTTGGCAGCATTTATTTATAACATAATTTTTTCATGAAATGAATTATTAAGAAAATTATTAAAATTAAAACAAATAAATCTAAAGGCTTTACTTAAAATAAATAAAAAATAAGGTAATTGTTACTTAAAGGTGACTCCTAACTTTTGGGATTTCAATAAAAAATTTTATTGTCTATTACATATCTTACCTCTTCTTAAGAATAAATAATATTTTCCTTGTGGAGGTCACTCTTTTTTCACTGAAAAATCAAAATCTAAAAACTATCAAACTATGTTGAGTATTTATAGGTTAGCCATAATGGCAAATGTTCACATTTGCGTGTCAATGTTACTAAAGATATTTCAATTTTTATATCCGTGATCACAGATCATGTGATATGCTGTCAATCCTCCATATTAATAATATAATTTCAAGTTATTAACTTCAATAAACCTATGAAAGGTTTTGTCAAGTGGTTATATATATATATATATATATATATATATATATATATATAATAGTGATCTAGCGTAGTGATTGTGTGATGTGCATACGTCAAACCATACACTATTAACATTGGCATTATATTTTAACCTATACATACATTGGATTACGAAGTTTTTAGATTGTGATTTTTTGGTGAAAAAAAAGTACCTCCGCAAGGAAAACATTATTTATTCTTAAAAAGTAAGTTATGTAATAGACGATAAAAAAAATCTCGAAAATTAGGTACACCTTTAAACAATTAGAAAAAATAATTTTATAATTAATTCCAGTAATAGGCCTAACATATATGTATATATATAATATATATATAATATATATATATATATATATATATATATATATTTTGGTAATTATATAGCAGAGCTGCCTCACTTCAAAATCAATTTTTATGGGTTTTATTCGTCAAATAAATGTTGGAAAAATATTTTATTATCAAAAAAAAGTGTCGGAAAGATGATTACATAATATAATTACACAAGAAAATCTTAATCAGAGTCAAATTCTGCTGCAAATTCAGTAAAAGAGGAATTTATTGAATTTAAATGTATTTCACTCGTAATTCGCCATAAATGATGAAAACGAGTATTATATACTCATTGTACTTTCTTTTAAACATAAATTCGGCTATATGGCCATGGAAATGTTGTTTTGAATTTCCATATCACGGCACATTTCCTCGCACTTCCCTCCAATGACGTTCAATTGTCTGCGTATGTGCTTCAGTGTACGCATATGTAGGGCTGTATTATTATATGTCACGAAAGGTTTGGCCAGGTTGCTATATATATATATATATATATATATATATATATATATATATATATATATATATATATAACCACCTGGCCAAACCTTCCGTACGTTTATTGAAGTGAATGTCATGAGTATGAAAGACAACACAGAGTTAATTGTTTCAAGAAAAAACTACTTGTGTAATTGTATTATTGTATTAAGTAATCATCTTTCCGACACTTTTTTTCGATAGTAAAATATTTTTCCAACATTTATTTGACGAATAAAACCTTTAAAAATTGATTTTGAAGTGAGGCAGCTCTGATATATAATTACCTATATTTTTTTTGTCGAAGAAAGTGTTTTATTATAAACCAGTTATTTTGTAATCATTTCCCCTCTACTGTCCAGGATATTTAATAATGGAAGGATATAATATGTTGCACCCATCTGACCATCTGGTAGGATTATAGACTAGGTCTGAAAGACAAAAATCCCTCAGAAGTTAGACAAAAAAACTTTTCGCGACTCACCCACACTTTTTTCTGACTAGAAAATTATAACCTATTAGTTCATTACTATTACTACTGAGTAGTTTATAAATTATTACTTAGAACATAATAACTAGCACAACTTTCAGTTTTAATCAATAGGACCTAGATAGGCCTACCTACTTCTATTAATAAAAATATATTCTGTAAAACCAGATTTTTACAAAAAGAAATAATTATGTTGGTGTTCCAACAAATAATTATTATAAAGGTGTTCCACCTAGGCTAAATTTTGATTTACTTACCCATTTAAATGATTACCTGGTAATAAAATTAAAATTCAGTACATTTTAACTGATAAACTATCTTGAAACATCTTTGTAACAAACAACCAAATAGTAATAAAGTATTATTAAAATTTGGTAGGAAGTTAACTATTCACAATGAATTAATTTAACATATATTTCTAAAATTTCTGTTTATGAAATATGACTAATCATTATTGTTGATATTTCGCAATCTAACTAGTCAAACAAGGCCTGTCACAAGATTTTATACAATACAATTGCAATGTTAATTTTAAAACAAAGATATTAGTGATAAGGAAGTAGGTATCATTTTACTCAAAACCAAAACAACAGAATTTGGATTTGATGACATCTTCAGAAAGCTTCAAAACAGATCACAAAACTAAATTAATATAAATTAATTACGAAAATGTATTAGGCCCTAGTTTATCAGTACCTGTCAAAATAGTTGTTTAAACCATAACCTTAAAATTCATTATTATTGATATAACAGTCCAAGATGAAAAGAGCAAATGATTGGAGGTATAGAAACTGGAGGCGGGGACACAGGGTCTAAATACAAAGTTTACAAATCAGAGGAGCAATTTGTAAGATTAACCTACATTATGGATGAAGACGTCACTCTTGAGTTTATAAGTTACAAAACGAATATTTCACGTTAGAACAGGTCAGAGATGTCATTTTGGAGTTATATTTATGATAAAATTACCATTTGGTGTGTAGTATCCTGTATCACTCAAAATAGAGAAATAAAAAAAGTTTCCAGAAATTTGTATGATTATTATTATACAGTCCCATTTAATGACTGACGTCATCTACATATCAAAATTTTAAGAAAAAATGTTTCTCCGTCATTTTATTAATGACTGTTTAGGCTCTTAGGCGCTTGTGAAGTCTTCTTCTTGATAGAAGACTATCAGACAGTTAAATTTTTTATGCCTGAGTGAAAAGATTTAAAATATTATCTCATATATTTACAGCTGGAGACAACAACTTTTAAATATTTTATCTATGATTTCGGGCTCCGTAATCTTTGAAAATTTATCAGTTAACACATGATATGATTGATATGTGAGCCTATGGCTGTGCATCACTTAACCTGGTTAAAAGTGCCGGCAAACAATTTTATTTTAAGTTAATTTTTTAAAGTTATAAGTCTTTCTAAAAAAACAAGCCTACTTTTCCAACATGATGTATTTAAAGTATTCAAATTATGTAAGAAAGATTTCAAAAGGCTATAGACATACATTTACTTTGATAGTTCAAGGAAGGTCGTTTATGGGGTAGGTTGTAGGTTATGATAATTTTTAATATATTAATTTTTTTTTTTACCAATTTCAGTCACAAACAAGTACATGACTATAGTTGGTCAACGGGAAATATTAGTGACTGTTTATATAATTCTACATGAATTATTATTTACCATACTTTATTTTACTGTACTTTACTTTATTCTTAGTGTAGCCTAGTTTAGGCTAATTGTATACATTAAGAGTTGTAAAAGATTAAAAAAAGAATGATTTGTAACCACTTTTGGTGCTTCTGATAGACACATTGGTATTTATTTACTCTCAGGATTTAAAAAAAAATTCATTTACTACATAAAAGAATAAATAATGGGAAAATATGTAGTGTTCCTGTTGTTGTGATTTTCTCGCTAAATTTGGGCGATTTGACTTCCAACCTCTTTTTGCAACATTTTGGTACTCCTTTACTACATATTTCACTTATTATTGACCGAAATCCACTATTTCTGTCGAAAACAAGCGATTAATATGACGTTTTATGGCATTTTGAGGTTATTTAGACTCTTTGTGTTACTATGTACGACATCTCGTGAATCAATTTTATGTCAAATGTATCGATTTTTCTTCATCCGTAAAATAGGTTGTTTTAATGAACTGTGAAACTAGATATTTCGTTGGTTATTTAGCCGAATACATCTTCAAAAGAACGTATGTACCAGGAAAATAATTCACCATTTCTTACTCATGGCTAGACAATTATATCCACCAAAATATTAAGGCAAGACTGATACATAACACTTTCAATTATGTCATATTTACTAGGTCTGGTAAGGTAAATATATACCGGTATATATATATGCGTAATCTATGCAATTTCAATATGCGTAATCTATGCAATTTCAATATGCGTAATCTATGAAACCTAGACACAATGGTACGAGTGTGTATTTTAGAATGTCAAAAAATGTTCAATTTTTATGATTTTGAAGTGTAATAAGGTATTGTGAAACAAATAGAGTACGGTGTGAAACATAAAAAGTGTATGGCGTAATAAAAGGTGAAGAAATTGTTACAACAGAAGGTATTTACAACACAAATTGCAGAAATTTTTAGAGAAAATAGCAACCTACAGGACAACTAGATATTTACTAAATAATGTGTTCGGTAAATATGTAGTGTACTTGTCGTAGCGATTTAGTAATGAAATTTAAACAAATAGTGTTCTACATATATCCTTTACCTAGGAGGACACTTTTGAAGTCTCAAAATCCATTATTTCTGTCTTGAATAAGCAAGTTAAAAGTATGAAATCCTGGGATTCTGAAGTTACAATTAAATAATAACGTTAGTCGTAAAGCACATCATAAAAGGTCTTTCAAAAACAAACATTTTTTGTTTATAAAGTTTGACTTTATCTCTAACTGTTTCACAATGATGCGTGAAAGATGGTTTTTTAGGCTGTACCTCTCTTATTGACTTTACTACTACTCAACCCTACGAAAATCACTACTAAAAACTGTAACTTTGTGTCACCAGTTAAACGAAGCCTTTTAAAAATGTACAAACAATAACCACAAGCAAAATAATATTTGATTTTCAACAAAAGTTTCTAGTAACTATAAACGTTTTGTTTCTTCTGTTAATTTAACATTTAGCTTATTTTAGTTGTATAAGTAAAATGTTGATGCTATTGAACCATGTTCACCTTAATTGTCAAATTATACTTTCTGATCAATATTTAAAAAAAATATATATATTTTTATTTTTGAATGGAACAGTAAGTTATAAAAATAATGAAAGCGAAGACATGTTTTGTGCTATGAAAGGGAAGAATAGTCTTGTTCACTTTAAAAGATAAATGCAGTGAAAACATAATTCAGCGAAGTCGATTGAAGAACTGCAGGTCATTCGTCTTACACAACGTGGGTCCACTCCCTTTCCACAGTTATTTGAGACGTTCATAATGTGTGGGCAATTCGTGTGTGGGATTGTGTGTTGTGCATAACTTACTTCGGTTATAATGTTAACAATTCAGGAAATAAAATTTTTCATAGAACATTTGTTTCTCCTCTGTGATAAAGGTGATCAAAGGTGTTAAAGAAAAATTTTCTGAAAAATTCCCAATTCCATTGTTCCACATTGCGATACTGTACAATATTTTATATGCAAATTTTGTCTTATGTGTAGGACACCAAGAGATTTTGGTGACCCAGTGTTTTAACTGACGAGAAACTAACAGACAAGAGGTTAAGTAGTCGATCTAAATCATTCAAAAAGTTAGACAGGAGATAGGTATAAGTTAGGGATCTTAAAAGAGCGATAACCGTATTCACTGGTTCCATATCACAAGATAGTTAAAAAGCGTTTTTGATATTAAATCAAGAAGAGTAGCTTTGTATATGGTAACGAGTGCGGACAATTTCAACACATGTTGTAAAATATAATTAAATTTTAGTTAATATCCATTATTAATGTTCATTTATTTCTATGAATAGACTACTACGGAGAGACTTTTCAATCAGGAGTTGAAATGTAAGATGAATGACTTGCAATTCTCCAGCACTGTGAAGGTACTTTACGACCGTACTGTACATTATCTGTCATGATTCTTTGACTTCCCTTTCTTTTTTTCTAGTCATAAACTTGCAGATTTTATGTTTATAAACATATTTAGATTTTTTTTTCAATATATTTATCTTGAAAAAATAAAAAAATGTTAACTTATTTTATTTTGTTTCAGATGGGGTAAACAAGCTAGTCAAGATAATGCAAAATTGTTGGGCACAGTTAGCGATAGACTCAAAACCATATATAACAATAAGCTTTTACCATTGGAAGAAAAATATCTTTTCCATGAGTTTCATTCTCCTAAACTAACAAATCAAGATTTTGAAGCTAAACCTCTGATAATGTTTATAGGCCAATATTCTACTGGTAAAACTACTTTGATAAGATATTTATTAGAAAAAGATTTCCCAGGCTTACACATAGGGCCTGAACCAACAACAGATAGGTTTATTGTTATTATGAAAGGTGATAAGGAAAATATGATACCAGGAAATGCATTAGTTTTAGATCCCCAAAAACAATTCAGACCACTCTCGAAGTTTGGTACATCATTTTTAAATCGATTTCAGTGTTCTTTAGTTAATTCACAAGTTTTAGATTCTGTATCTATAGTAGACACTCCTGGTATCCTATCTGGGGAAAAACAAAGAGTTGACCGAGGATATGATTTTACTGGAGTTTTAGAATGGTTTGCTGAAAGGGTGGATAGAATAATTTTGTTGTTTGATGCCAATAAATTGGATATATCTGATGAGTTTCGAAGGTCTATTGAAGCATTAAGAGGTCATGATGATAAAATGCGCATTGTGTTAAATAAAGCAGATGGAGTTGATCACCAGTCTTTATTAAGAGTTTATGGTGCTCTGATGTGGTCTCTTGGAAAGGTTCTTAACACACCAGAAGTGGCTCGAGTTTATGTTGGTTCGTTTTGGGATGAACCTCTTAGATATGATATCAATAGAAGGTAATTTATACATATATTATAATGTATAATTGTAATTACAACTCTACAAAAAAAAAATCAAATTTTATCTACGTAGAATAACTAAATAGGCTACATTTTTTGCCTAAACAAAAATTAAATTTTCAAATTTTTGCTTAAAGTTATTTCGTTTTCTTGAATTAATAAACCATGCACAATCCATTGAAATACCGAAGTATTAGCAAACAAAAATTACTTGTTAGTATCTCAGAAAATTGATAATAAACAATTATCATTTTAAAAAGTGAAAATAAACCATATTAAAAGATTGAATATCTCAAAATAAATATTACGATCAATATGTAGTGAAATGTAAACATTTATGTAGTAAATTAATTTGCCAAATCACACATAAAACAAAATTAAATTATGGTTTTTGAATAATTTTACAATACCAAACTGAACATGTCAGTGGTAAGTCTATTTTTTTAAATATAGTGTGGCACATTAGTTAAGGTACTACATATTTACACATGTAACCAAAATATGATTGAAATTGCTTCAACTAATTTTGAGATATTCTATGTCTAAATCACCATTCATAATTTATTTTAAATAAATCTTGAAACAATCCAAATAGCAGATTTGGAGAAAATATAATTTTTCTTTTCTTCTTATAGTATGTACTACAGTAGAACCCCTCAAATCCACCCTCGGCTGGTCCGTCGCTCCGGTTAATCCGACCGTGCTCCAGCTTGCAAGATTGTGCCGACTTGTCGATGACTCACGGCCCGTCGTGTGCCACGCACCATTGTTTACGGTTTGTTATCGCTTGCCAGCCTCAGTGTTGTGTCATCTCTCGTGTTGTTTCTATTAATTTGTCATAGTACTTGCTAGACTCATTGTATGTACAGTTGTTTGTTAATGTTTTTCAACATGTCAGGAGGAAAATGTAAACACGTTACTGTAAACTTTAACTTATGACTTTTAAATATTATATATCACTTATTTCACTGTTAAAAAGTCTCTTTTTATAATATGTAATAAATATTGGCTTTTTTCGGATAATCCAACCTTTTTTGCCCCCAGTCCCGAAGGTAACGGATTAGAGGGGTTTTACTGTATTAAAATATACAATTATTTTAGTGCAAACCAAATGTACTACTAGTATGGTTTGTGCTACAATAATTGTGTCTTTTAAACATAAACATGGAGTTTCACAATGGTTTTTAACAAAAATAGTTTTGTTTTTTTAACAGACAAATTTCAGCCAAATTGGATGAACCATTTAAGTTTTAGCTCCTCACAGTTGCCAGATGGATTTTATTCCCCAAAAGTATGTTTTAAACCGTTTAAACGAAAATAATAAATCCCTAGTATAACAATCTCTTGTGGCCCTAAGCCTGCTAGAAGGCTGTATGGAGTTGGGGTGTATATTGCCTTAATTCTAGCTTTTGTAACCAGGATTCGCTGCTAGTTGTAGTTACCCCCTTTTTCTCAATTCTCACAATGCTGGATAAGATATCTTGAAATGGATCAACACCGGAATTTATTTAAACTCCCAGAGATCTCTTTTCTTAATCTTACAATACTAAAATTGAGCTTAGATTGATTATACCTAGTGTTAATTAACATCAATACTTTTTCATGTGTAAAATATATTTACTAAGGGGCACCAATAATATTATTTAACAATCAAGGTAAGTCTGCCATTTTTTAGGCGTGAAAAAGTAGTTTACCTAGGTTACAAGTCCAGAAAAAAAAGTGTTTGAAGGATAAATAATAACATTTTTAAAAGTTAAATATCAGCAGCACTTTGCTCAGAAGCTCTGATAAATAGTATCAAATGAGCAAGGCGAATGTATTGCTTTTGGTACCACTAAAGTGATTTAAGGTTACCTAAATAACCACATCATTTTGACTTTGAACACTATCAGGCCTTTTGAGAACCAACAAACTGTTTCCCATTCAATTATGTTAATGGGGGTGGGGGGTGTTATTTTTATGCCATCAATCAAATTGGGCTATACACTCCAAGCACCGGTACTAGTATTGAATTGTTTTAAGTGTGTATTTTGTGAAATTTTAGTTTTATGCGTATACCTGTTTTATGTATATTTATTTACCAAGAATAATTTTTATTACCATTCGTATTAGTTGAAAAATAATGTATACTAAAGAAAACAATTCCACTCCTAATAAAACAAAATTATATGATTTTTGTTTTAGGTTATTTGAAGATGAAGAACAGGATTTAATGAAAGACATTCAGTCATTGCCGAGAAACTCAGCTTTACGTAAAATTAATGATCTTAGTAAAAGAGCACGATTAGCTAAAGTAAGTTTTGTTTATATTTTAAAATAATAATTTTCATAGACAATGGCACAATTTAAAGCATGTTTTTAAAGTTCAATATAAAATATAACTTTCATGTTATAGCAAATATAATACCAAACACATAACTTCGTATCACTCATTTTTAAATAACACCTCTGTCAAACGGCCTATAGTGTTGTATACTACCGTTTTCTGTTTTTAATATGTATCACTCCTTGCACTATATATTATTTGGTAGGGTAGTGATTTTTTCTCGTGTATTGACCTTGAGGTTGTTAATGTCCCTATATTTATTAATATACTCTCTAGATTTGAGGTAACCCCTAGGAAAATAGTCTCATACCGACAGGTTTGGAAAATGTACCTACCAGCCATAGAACGTCTTCTGAAAATCATATTTGGTCTATTACCACACCACGTTCAGCTTCAATAACATCACAATGTAATTCGAAAGCAATGAAGTCCTGCAAAATAATACTGAACAGAATTGACTCAACTCTTACCCTCTCCTTAATGAAATTAGAGCCTATGACTACAAAACCTGTCATGAGACACCAGACAATTAAACGTGGACTGCTTAAAGAATGTATAAGAAACTGCTGGGGATTTAAATCAGACCACTTGTGAAATTTTCTTTATTTGCTGTCACAGATAAATGTAAATATGCTTCTTCATTCATTAACTGGTTCATTTTATCGGTATATAAGTTAACAAAATTTTCACAGAAAATTGCCCAATTTATTGCATTATAACTATCACTTAGGTTTTACACTATAACCATGATGGAAGTTCAAGTCCTTTTCCAGAATTATTCCAACATTGCTACCAGAAAAATGATGGTCTGAAGCATTCTTTCTGCCTGCATGACTCTGTTAATGTTTGACGAGGTTCTCATAGTGTGCTGCACAGAACATGGTGGTGGTTTTTTATTGAAATGGCAACAGATTAATCACTACAGAATCACATTTTTTTGAAATATGATGTTTGGTCTTACTGCTCCAGTTCCCTCCGCCGTTATTACTGAAATAACTTTTCAGTATGGAAGTTCAAAATCAGTTTGATTACTGCCAACCTATGTTATTTAAAATTTTGTCAGATTCCCGTAGCCCATACTTCACGTAAAATAATTATTTAACTAGGATTAACCCTATTTTTTCTGTCAAGTGGTATAGAAATTCACCTCATAAAGGTGACCACATTTTCAAGACTTTTATAGTCATGTTCGAGCTGCACAATTCTCAATTCTCTCCATGGAGGTCATTATAAAGTTCATAAAACACATTTATTATATGAAAAAGACAGTTATGATAAAACACTGAACTAGTAAAAACATAGTTATACACTACCGGTAAAGACTTCACACCGTAATCTGAAAATGAGACTCTAAAAGTTTTGAAACCACAGTCACCTTTATAAGATGAGATTTTAAACCACTAGGCAGAAAAAATAGGGTTAATCCTAGTTACATAAGCATGTGGTCTGTTGCCTATACAACAATAAAATAAATTGTCAATTAGAATTAGGAAAGCTAATTGTAATACTAATGTATTTATGAATTCTAATTCTTTAATTCAATTGAGAAAGAATCATATATGTAATTATGTTTTTTCTATAAAATAAATTTAATTTTGTACAGGTACATGCACATGTAATAGATGGTATACACAGACGTATGCCTAGATTCTTTGGCCGTGAAGCAAGTAAAGAAGAAATAATTCAATCTTTGGGAAAAATATATTGTGAAATTGAGAACCAGTTCCAAATACCTTTAGGTGATTTTCCTGAGCTGGAGAAAATGCAGGTAATTTTTGCATAGTAATAATTAAAATAATCATATCTTTGAATGTATATTGTGTTGAGTTATGAGTATACAAAAAATAACTTGTTTCTCCACATCTTGTTATAAATTTATTTTAATTGAAAATTAGTGTATATCAAAAGTTGACATCACATTTTTTTCTTAGAATCAGCCGAACTAGTTGTAGCTCATTTGTGGCCACAGTTGATTAATGCAATGAAAAGAGCGACTTTGTCTTTTAAGAAATTATTTTGCTTAATTTAATATTAAAGTAAATTCAAAATGCCAGCAGAAAATTGTCAACAGATTGAAATTAAATGTTGTAACTACAGTTGATTAAGAACTTACTAAATTCCCTGAAGTCATTTATATTCTTGGTAACTCACCTAAAGTGATACTAACTTTTGAACTATATTTCTAACAGCTTACTTCTAATGGGCGACCTCCTTTACTTTTACGTGACATTTTGTGGAGTGTATTCTAATTTTTTAAAAAAATTTTCCGCCATTTTCTAATATGGCGCCCAACTTGAAATATTTTAATGGAAACCCATATTATTATTTTATATGATTTTGGAAAAAAAAAATGTAATTTTAAGACTTTTTAATTATTGTCATTTTTTCATAAACGTAAATGAGTCAGTCTTCTACATCATTTTGAATTTCAGTGCCGTAGTAGTTTGAAATTGTAGGTTAAATACATCCAATAAATTCAAATACAATATACGGTAAATTGTAAAGTCCATTAGACTCAACTCTTTTTTGCATAAGCGTTTTTCCTCATTGCTACACAATATTATTCTGAGCAATGATCTCTTCAAGATTGAATTTTAATATTACAATTAATTGGTATGTGAAAATCATAATCATGTTAAGTATTCAATTAATAAAAAAATAGTTCTCAGATATAATTAAGCAAAACAAATTAGATAATTATTATGCTTACTAACTATATGGATGATTATGTGGTTAAAATATGTAATGATTGATTTATGTTTTAATTAGTTCTTTATCTTTGCTATATACAATATTGTGAGTTCATAAAAAGTTACAATTTAGATGATGTATTAAGCTTCCAAAGTTTTGATGATAAATTTATTATTAAATAGTTCACTCACCAATTGGTTTCTTCTATTTTATAATTACCATTTACTGAAGTTTCCTCTTTTTGTCTTTTAATCTCGGGTTCTTTTTTAATTAATATAATAACCTTGAAATTTATTGAGTACTAATTTTTTAAAACTGCACGTAATGGTGTCCTGAGTCCAAATGATTCTAATTGTTGTGGCTTTCCTGCCTGCTTAAGTCCTCTTACTCTTTTCTTCTTCTTCTTTTAATTTTAACGTCATTTTCACTTCACTGCACTTTTATTTGGTCCTACTTATTTACTAAATGATTGAAATGGCAGGTGTTTTGTGAAATGTGTTATATAATGGATTTATTTTTTGGTCATGACTATTCTTGAGTGAAGTCAGGGTTCCAAATTTATGATATGAGCCCTGAGGTGATTTTCATATGTCTATTTAAATAGCTGATATTCAATATCATTATAGTATGAAACTGATTAACCTTGGAAGATTTGGGTTTTGCAACTGGATGATTGAGTAAATAACATTGAACTCTTCTTTTTGTCCAATGTTCTATTTTCCGATGAAGCAAATTTTCTCAGTACAGGACATGTCAATAAACATAATGTGCACTATTGAGCTTCAGTACATCCACACTGGATGCAGACTAAGGAAGTGGTTGTTTAAACATCTAGTGTGATATTTTAGATGGAAAATTGTAGGTCTTCATTTATTTGATGTACCTTTTAAATTAATACAATATGCCAACTTCATTGAAAACAATCTTCTCATACGGTACTCAACCCCTTACTCCGTGGTAGTCCAAAACTCTGTCAATTGTTCTTTTTTTGAAAGATGGATTGGTAGAGGAAGACCAGTCACATGGCCCATGTGATCACCTATCCTCACTCCTCTAGACTTTTTTCTTTGGAGAGCAATTAAAAAGCAAGTGTACAGAACTCAGCCTACATCATCTGAAGATATGAAGTGCAGGTTCCAAACTGTATGCAACTCTTTTGGTGAAACAACAGTACTTCGTTCATAACAAGCACTCTGAAAACGCTTGGAAATGTGCATCAAGCATAATTGTGTTTTTTTTTTTTTTTTTTTTTTTTTTACATCTCGTTAGAAATGAATGTATCCTACCATTCCTACCTATTTTATGTAATGATTTTTATAAATTTAAAATAAACTAAATAAAACAATACTTTTCTGTGTCTCTTTTATTATTAGTAACTTTTTACTGGAGTTCTCCAGAATCATAAATCGAGACAATCAAAAATTGTAAACAAATTGTTATACAATCAAGTTTATTTATAATGATTTAAGCATAACAACTACAAAGTTAATTTAAAAATGAATATTAAGCAGCACTGAAAGTCAAAATAACGTAAAAGTCTAGCGGTCAAATGGTTATGTTTATGAAAAAACACATTGAATAAAAAGTCTTAAAATTACATTTTGTATCCAAAATTGTTATAAAATGTAGGAATTTCTATTTAAAAAATTCAAATTGGAAGGCATATTAAAAAATGGCGTACATATTTTGAAAGTAATAATACACCCCAAAAAAGTCACTTGAAAGTAAGTCACCCCCATTATAAGTAAGCTGTTTTTGGTACATGAGACACTATGTATATGCTCCAATTATTTATGACTGTTTTGTATGTTAACAAAATTTGAGATTACAGATTAATAACATGAAAATTATACTTTTTAATATTTTGTATTAGATGGTGGGGGTTTACAAAGTAAATTAATTTGCAACTTCCTATTTATAAACTTGATTTTTATTTTATTGGCGCTATATCCTGTGTTTTGATATCTGTTGGGTAAAATCTGGTGCAGTGTGCAGTCTGATTATAGTCTCAGCTTCAACTCTTCTCTGGCTTCAATACATTCAATACTGATGAAAAATATACTTCTTGTTCCCGACAAACCAAACACAAAAGTGACTGAATCCCAAAATGGAACGGATAAGACTGGATAACTATAGGTTTGGTTCTTGCTCTTGAAGCATAGTTGAAATGGAATGATTTACATTTTAGTAGACGCTATTATTATTTGAGAATTATATAGTAAGAGTGGAGATGATGACCACTTGTTTTGTTGTTCTGTTCAATTGTCTCTTTAATAGTCTATGGCATAGAGCTAAAGCAGTTACTTAAAAGTGGTTTAGTAAGAGGAACTGGGTACAAAATTGTTAAATAACACCATTTGTATGAAGAAGAAACACATACAAGTTTTCTTAATAATGTTTCAACTTTTTCTAAATCAATTCCAAAATTGTAGTTGTATTTTTGTCATTAATTAATAGTTCTGTTTACACTTAGTTGTAATTTTTCAGAACAAAACCATTACTGAGTATCGAGCATAATTTAGAATACATTTTCAGGAACTGCTGCACCACCAAGACTTTAGCAAATTTTCCCCATTAGATACTGGAATGCTTGAATCGGTCGAAAAAATGTTAGCTACAGACATTGCTCAAATCATGAGTATTATCCCACAGGAAACAACAAAAACAGACCTTGGCGGAATTTCAGGTGGGTAGCATTAATATTATTCTCGAATAATGGTGAAGCTCAATTGGCTTAAGCGTTCACTTATTTCACAGTAGCTCATAATAGTGAAACTTCCAGGTGTTTAACCCTGTTGATGATTATTTAAAAAAATATTATTTCAAATTTTTGCTAGCTTGTTCAATTTTTGATCACAAATGCTGCAGATTTTAATAAGTTATTTATAAGTGTAACAGGCACTTGAAATAAAATATGTTATGAAAAGATGAATGATATTTTTGAAAATATTAAAATAGTTCTAAAACAAACAATAAACTACAAAACTATTCAGGCTAATCTGTCTAGAAACATGTTACACGTTACAGAGGATTGATTATGTTATACATCTGAATTAGTTGGCTATCAATGTTCATTTCTCTTATGACTTAATGTTGTATGGTTTTTGTTTTGATTTAAAGTCTTTATTCAGATAGATATTAGGCCAGGTATGAGAAAATATAATGGAACTTTAGAGCCTGATTCATTAAGAGTGAGTTTATCAAATTGAACATATAAACTATTCTACTCAAAACAAATAACAATTTTTGTAGATTACATGAGCCCTTTCAATTGCCTTTAATAGATTGTCCTCTTCCTTTTTTTCTAATATTTTATCACTTCAAACTTGGTAATGTCTTAGACATTGAACAAACTTCAGCTGGAACTTTCATGCAAAGATCTGCAGGCATCAAAGCCTGAAGGCCGCCAAGCAGATACCACTCTGCTCGGGCAAAACTATGCCATTCTTCCATAACACCTCACAAAAATACACATCAAAACTCCGTTAAAACAGTGCTCCTAGTGAATCTTTGAGCACTATTCACCCCATACACATTTACACAACAGTCCCCGACACAATCCACTGCGGATCAAGCTCCGAAACTCCCTGAGAAAGCAGCTCAATCTTATCTACATGGCTTGTACCTCACTTTACGTCGCAGAACACAATGAAAATTCACCCCTTCGTGTATGATCCCCTCCCAGATTAAAACATATAAATACAGTAAAATCTCAGCCAAAATCATCAGATTTTTCCGAACTTTCTCTGAGAATAGACCTCATCACAGAACCCCCTCGGACACTCTCTTGGAAAGGCAAATTGGAGTCACACCTGGTGGCCTACTCAAACCTTCCCCTCCCTGATACCAATCCTTGAGATTTGTATCACATACATTTCCTTTTAACCTCATATCACCATTCGCCAAAGGGCAATCCTCTACACCAGACCCAAGCCAGGCCAATTGTAACATACATATCGTAGACTAGTCTTTCCCGAACCGAACATCCCAGCCTACGTTAAGCTGTTCAAACTAGCTGGATACCACCATTAGGCTTATGTACTATCTCAGAAGTAATTATTACAATAGCCCCTTTGTTACATTCACGATCTAGATGGCATCGGTGCGGATTATTGTGGTAACACACTTTGATGTCTGGATTATTTTTTATTGTGTTATTTAGGTTACACTATGATTGTAGTAAGGTTATATACAGGGTGGCTGAAAAGAAACCTGCACCCCCTTCAACGTTTTTGTTATTTGAGATATTTTAAAGCAGTTTGCGCCATTGTATTTTGGAGGTAGGGGACACTTTTCATGACAAAATATTTTCAAATTTCGGTCCCGGGACCCAAAGGGGGAGGGGTAACCCTGCAAAATATTCCAAATAGGATAGACATGTGATATGTCATTTTGTTCGTAATGAAAAGACGAGAAAGAATCTGTAATTGAAATATCAATCCGATTATCCTAAACAAAATGGCGGCCCAAAAAGTAAAATGGCTGAAAAGAAACCTGCACCCCCTTAACTATTTTTTTAGATATTTGAATGGGGTTTGCGCCATTTTATTTTGGAGGTAGGGGGCACTTTTAATGAAAAATATTATATTCGAGTTGCAGAGCCTAAAGGGGGGTAGCCTCTCAATAACTCCATGTGAACATAAATTGTGGTGAATTACTTTTTCTTCATAAAAAGACCAAACAGAATAGGTAATTTTAAAACCTGATCATCCACACACAACAAAATGATGGTGAAAAAAATTAAAACTAGAAAATAATCCCCCCCCCCTACTCTTTTTTCTGTTTAATATAATTATTTATTTAAAAGTCTTTTTTGGTAAAGTATTTTGGGAATGCGGGCTACTTTTCCTCCCATTATACACTAATTCAGGTATAAGTTGGTAGTTTTTTTATTCTCCATTCATTTTGAAATCAAGATCATCAAATTTGAACAAATGTACTTACTTTAAATCATGTGCTCAAAATGTTCGCCTTGTTTTTCCTTGCAGTAATATAAGCGGTTTTCAAATTCATTCATCACATTCTCAAAAGTTTGAAGGGAAATCCTTTGACATTCTTCAAAAATTTTGTCTCTAAGTTCTTCTAAAGATGCTGGCTTGGTGTTATAAACGACAGATTTTAAGTGACCCCAATGAAAAAATCCAGTGGGTTTAGATCTAAGGACCGAGCTGGCCATTCAATTTTACCTCTTCGACCTATCCAGTGGTTGGGAAACTGTTTGTTTAGATAAGCTCTTACATTTCGATCATAATGTGGAGGTGCTCCATCTTGTTGAAACATTATTTGGTTTTTGTTGAATATTGCACTTCCATCAGGGTTATGCACTGTTGCCACAGCACAATTCAGTGCTGGAACTATTTGGTTTCGGAGCATATCCATATAAATATTGCCGTTCAAATTTCCATTAATGACAAACGGTGTTATAGGAATGTTACCCAATATTCCAGCCCACAGATTCATTTTTTGTGGATGCTGTGTGTGACTTTCCCTGTACTAATGTGGATTTTCTTGAGACCAATATCTACTGTTATGTTTGTTTACAGTTCCATTTAATGTAAAAGAAGCTTCATCAGTGAAAAAAAAATGTTGAAAGTTGACAGCAAGTTATTGTTAAATCTCTCTGTCAATATTTCACAGAACCTAAGGCGTCTATCAAAATCATCTTCTATTAGCTCATGTAGAAGAATAATTTTGTAAGGATGAAACTTGTGTTTTTTTAATGTCTTGTGTACTGACCATCTTGTTAAATTATGGGTTCGAGCCAATGCTCTTGCTGATTGCTGAGGATTTATGGCAACTTGAGCTAAAATTCCTTCTTCAACATCCTCTTCCACACAAGGTCGCCCTGATCTCTTGACATCCAGTACACTACCAGTTCTTTGAAATTTTACTATTAAACTAGTCACCGACGATCGAGAAACAGTATGTTCTGGGTGTCTTTCATTATACAACATAACAGTGCCTTGATAAGTCCGAACCTGACCATATAAGAGTACTATTTCAACTCTTTCCTCTAATGATAAAACCATTTCAAGTGTGTTTGTCAACCAATCACAATTCAAATAATCTCTTTAGGAAAGATATTAAAAAGCAATATGAAAGAGCACAACAAAGAATATAAACCTTTCTGTTCCACAAAATGCTTAATAATGAGCAAATAATAATTCATACGGAAGTATGAGTCATAAGTGAAAGTTGCAGGTTATTGGAATTCCCGTAGATAACAAAAGCAAACGAAGACAAAGGTCATACTTCCCTTAAGTTATTAATCAAACAAATATTTGAACTAATGATAACATGTTACTAAAGTCCTGTCTTGACTCTAAATTTTTAAGTCTATATTTTAACAGTTTTAGTATTAGTGGAAGAGTTTTTCTTATCTTATCAGGAAACTTACCACAACATATCACATTATAATTTATAAAGTATTCTTCATTTTAAAAATGTATTTTAAATACATTTAGTTGTAGGAAAAATAAGGATTATTGATAATTTCTAGGAGAAAGCGGAGTATCACATTAATTTTAATCATAAAATGTTGTTCATTGTTGGTGTCCAAGTCAATAATGATTAACAATTAATAAGTAGTAATAAATTACCTCATTTGTTCCGTCATGTGACTTAAATTTGTCCTGTTCTCAAGACGCGTTTCGGAGTCGGGACTCCATTTTCAGTTATATCTCTGTAGTAGAGGTCGTCAAAACATTAAACATTTACGAAGACACAAATATATAATATTACACACACACACACACACACACAAAATGCACATACACATGTATACATATTTACTGACAATGTTTATAGCGCGCACTGCTGTATGGTCCGCGGACTACTGATTGCTGTGGTGGGTCAATGGTTGAGAATACTTAAGTATTTATTTATTTATTTATTGATGGCTTTATCAGTCTATTTTATCTTAGTGCTGTTTCATATAATGAGTTGGACTGGAAAGATAATTTTTTCATTTAATATGTTGTCAGGTGACTGTTTAAAAGCCTTGTATATTGTTTTTTTTTTGTACTCATACACTGATTTTAAAACAAACATGACACCACTCCACATCCAAAAAAAGGGACGAATGATGAATGCAATTGAAGAGTTTGAAATATACAAGGCTTTTAAACAGTCACCTGACAACATATTAAATGAAAAATTATCTTTCCAGTCCAACTCATTATATGAAACAGCACTAAGATAAAATAAACTGAGTCTTGATCAAACATATCACTATGCACAAAAAGCATTCCGCCAACTCAACTTTGTAGGAACAAAAACAAATATCTTCTCGTTCTATCAACCCCATTTTTTTTAAATCATACCCAATCTGAACAGGATCCACTCAAACTTATTTAACATACCTATTATCCACTCATGCTTGTTCATCTCCAACATCAAGGTTGCATGCGCAGAATCTTCTAAAAGGTATGATCACTTAACTGAACATCAAGCCAACTCATTTATTTGAATACTGCTCTTTTCCCCTTCAACAATAACATGCAGATTTTTTGTGTCCCAAATTTTGCAATTGTGCCTATTCACAACTCTGTTAAAATCTGCATACAATTTTTTTAAAAAATGTGTAACCAAATAATTTAAAAAATTAAGAAAAGATAATATTAAAAAGCTAAGTCACAAAATTCATATCTTGTTATTGTATTTGCGTGTTATGTCATCTACTGTAGAGGTTTTATTAACAGACTATTAATTATAATTATTATTGTGTATCTCTTATTTTTTTTAAAGTTTAAAAATCACAATTTTTTTATTTTTTATTGTAGGTGGTGTATTTGTGAGTTCTGATGACTCTCCATTTGGTTATCATCTCGGTGTTGGAGTTGATGCTGGCAGAAAGGACAGAGATTGGATAATCAACCGTCATAGATCCAAATATGATGCTCTCTATCAAAGTCTTGGTCCAGTTGAAGGAAAGGTTGTGCAATCAGGTAAAGTTTATCATTTTTATTTTAAATGGCCACATATATATGGTAACGAATTCTGATTATCTACTTGGATCTATTAAGATGCATATTTTATTTAAAATATCTAAAATCTAACTTAAGAAGTACAAATTATCAAGCTTTTAGTGTATTATTCAAAAAGAAAGAAATTATATATAGAAAGAGAGAGACATTACATAAAATTCAAATATAAATTTTATTCACGTTACTAAATTTCCAAATTTTGTAGCACTTCACAAAATTCACAAGGCAAATTATTCACTTCGCAACATAAGCATTTTACTTTTACTCCAAAACCGAAATGATTATTACCCATACCACATTGCCTCTGATCTGCACAAGAACAAAATGCTGGTGGGCAAATTTAAATACTCACTCCCTGGATTCATTATTTAATTTCACCTATTGCCTTTTTTTCATAGATTAATGAGAAAGGTATATAATTATTCAAAAAATGTGATATTGAGTTTTCTCTGATATAAAATTTTAGGTCTTCTGAGCAAAAAAATGGTTCTAAAGTTGCCATAACCAAACTCAAAATTTCTATTATTTAAATATCGCTGAATCACTTTATATAAAATTTTACTAAAATTTAGCCTTAACCCCTTAAGTGTTTTATTTTTTTTGCCTAAATCAACCCAAAAATGCCTATTTTTTTTATTTGATTATTTTAATGTTTGTTAACTTGGAAGGTAAAAAATAGGCATTAAAAGAAAATATAAGCAACATCAAAAGTATAAATGTCATGTTTAATATAGTTTAAAAATTTTCTGCAAATACATTAAAAACACATTTACCTAACAATTAAAAAAAAGTAAAATGTAATAAAACCATTGTTAAAAATAAAAGTACACACAATAAAGATTGTTTACAGTTTCTAACTAATGTTTAGTAATTTTTTTGGGTGTGATATATTTTAAAACATGGGGCAGCACACAGCCCAACATCACATTCGCTGCACTGGTATCGCTACTCCTTGCGGACATATCGCGACTCCTTATAAATATGTTCACGGCGGATCCAAAGAGAACAAAAATAAAGCGGTAGTTTTATAAGTTATGCTCTAGAGAGCATGCCAACACTATCTAGCGGCGATACTAGCAACTACAATGTAATATTTCGACAGAGAACGAAATAGAATAGGGCAAGTTAAGAGCGTCGGCTTTAGCCGACAGCGGCACTTTTTATCGATATTTGTAGCGTCGGCTTAAACCGACATAAACACTTAAGGGGTTAAAAGATCGAAGCGGAATGTATTAACCCAAAAATGCTGGTTCGTGAGTTATTAATATAAATCTAAAAACTTAAAGTGAATTCTAGTCCTTTTGTTAAAATGTTGATGAAAAGTGAAGATTGATGGGCAGAATAGGTGTACTAAATTTACAAATAAAATAAAATAACAATTCCGGAATAATTAAAGAAATAAACCAGAAAATGAACTTTGACACGTGTCACTAAAAACTCATTTTCAATCACAATATAAAGTTTACACTCCAGTTATGTTTATGGCGCACTGGAAGCAAGCTTAGACTGTATTTAAATATGTAAATATTAATTTTTCCAGAAACATTTGTCAAGGAGATGGGACCAATATATCTCCCATATAAAAAGTACCCAGTGATAAAAAAAAAACCTAATATTTTTGTTCTCACTTAAAATTCGTATATTCCACATTTATGTGGAAATAGTAACAATTTTTTTTTTAAAGTTAGATGTGTGAGAAAGTTAGTGCAATATTTGTATACTGTTTATTTCCTTTAGTACAGTCAATGACAAAATGTGCAATACATAATTTATTTTTTACAGCTGTTCGAGATGAAATGGTAAAGTCCAAATTACCTAATTCTGTATTAGGCAAGATTTGGAGATTGGCAGATATAGACCAAGATGGCCTTCTTGATATTGATGAATTTGCGTTAGCTATGTATTTAATAGACTTGCGACTAGATGGACATGACTTACCTGTAGAACTACCAGAACATCTTGTACCACCTAACAAGCGAACACTAGGCAATACAGCAGCTGCTAGTACGTGACGTTCTTTTTTGTATTAGGCATAAAATAATTTAGTTGAATGTCATTTGGATTGTTGCATCATAAAATGAAGTGGAAAAATGCAATAATTTGTGATTATACATTTATGTAAATAACAAGTCATGACATAAAAAATTGTATATAATTTTTATTCTGGTCAGTTAAATTGAGATTCTTATATTGGAGTTTTTTATTTAAGAAAATAAAGAAGCAAATTGTTCTAATAGTTCCTAATATATTAATTTTATTATATTAAATTTCAAAGATGAGTAATATATTTTTATTGAGCAAGTTATATAGTTTATACTATGTAAATAATGTAATTTTATAGTATTATTATTAAAATCATAGTATTCATTGTGTAATTCATTATTTATTTAAAATCTACTGTTGGAATCAATTATAATAATTCTTTCATTGCATATTATGCATTCCGATCATATTTTTAAATAGTATCGATAGATTTAATATTTTATAGAGTACAAAGAATGAAATTAGTTCTAGAAAAATAATTTGTTCCATTTAATGGATTTAGTTTTTTTAGATGCTGGATTTAGGATACCATAAAGTATATATTTTGTCCATAGTTATTTTAGTTGCTTACTCACAGTTTTTTGTTGTTATTGTTATGGATTAGAAGTTTCCAATGTCATTTTTCTTAGATAGTTCAACCCTTCTTATCTTCATTCCTCTAAAAATTTATCTAAAATTAAAATTTAATAATGTTTGATTTTGCATATAAAGTTGTTTATAATTTAATGCAATATATAACATTAAAATCATTAAACAATGTTTATGTGAATGATATTTTTTTTTTAATTTGTCAACCATATGCAATATGTACTTTTTCAAAAAATAAATCATTTAAAAAAAATATATATATATAATTTATTTTATGAAGTGAATATAATAGAACCCATCAAATCCATACCCTCAAAATCCTGGGAAATCTGAACATGATTTTGATCAAAACATTAAATGTAAAACTAAAGAACACATTTATTATTATATAAAATTATTATATATAACATAATTTTATGTCAAAAAATGATTGAAAAGTGAGTAAAGTAATATGTAAAAATTGCTAATATAAAACAACAAGTTCATACGTTAGAACTGGATGAAAAACAAAAAAGACACACAAACAATACACTATATTTTTCACTTAAAATCAGTGATCTTCATTTGGTGAAGTGACATAAATCTTCTTATGGATGCGATTTTGCACCAGTGTCCCATAAATATGACATCATTGGCCATGGCAGCCGCATGTTGCTCTACGTAGTGCAATGCAATATCAAAAGTCGCGGCAATATAAGAATGCTTCACAATGTTTGTTTAGATATCTTCTCCCTTGCTATCGTTAGGTGTGCTATATTGTTGTCGTGTTTATCCTGAACCATAGACATTATGTCTTGTTCCCTAAATTTTTCATTGTCGTCTATTGCTGTCCACTCCAGGAGACAACTTATTTCAGCATCCTCTTATCCTGGTATTTTTTAACAAGATTAAGGAACTCAGTTTTATCATCTCATGATTTAATTGGTGTTTTTACAAATTCATGCCTGAGCCAAAGCTTCGTCCAAGATCTCTGCAATAAATCTTTACTGGTATTGTTCCAGGATTCTCCAACCCAGAAATCACATCTTTTATCGTAATTTTTTTTTAGTTTTTCAAGAATAGAAAGAGAACTTCAATCTCAGATCTTCTTCAATCTCAGTTCGCAGCACCCATTTTCTGTAATTCAGTTTTATGTTTTGTAGCACATCTGGATCCATAGGTTGCAGCAGCAATATCATGTTAGGAGGTAGAAAAATTGTTACTCTGCACACCAATTGCATGTTTGATGGATGCGATAGAGTGTTGTCCATCAAAAGTAGAGCTCGAGATGGCAGCCCATTTTCTTCATTAAATCTCTTTATTGAAGAGTATTTCTTATTAAATTACTCCTTGAAAATATTACACCAGTCATCCACACCTTATTCTGATTTCTATAATAAACAGAGAGAGAATTCATATACAAATTTTTAAGGATTCTTAGCGTGACAGACTTTCCATGACCATTAATGGTACCTTTTTCATTGTCACAGCATTACTACATTCATTTTACAGCCTGGTGCTGAAGATTCCTCTTTAGAAGAAAGACTTTTAGTTTGAAGTTCATTCCAGTCTAGTCCACATTATATACTGGCTGACGCGAATAATTTTCCGTTGAAATCAAATAGGGACTTCATCTAAATATTCGTTTTCAGCAATATTATCAGCCAATTACTTCTCTCCGTTTATTGTTAGTTGTGTGAGTGTGACTTCATGCTTTCTCTTCCAACAATCCAACCACCTATTGTTAGCAGTAAATCCTATAACACTGTCCATTAGTTTGTTCAATTCCAATGCCTTTTCTTGAATTAATTGATCACAAGCAGGAATTCCTTTTTGCCTTTCTTGTATAAAACTACTATATCATTTTTTAAATTTTAAATCATCTCATTATCAAGTGTAAACCTAAAGCATATAAGTGAAAATCACCAACATAGCCTAGGGCCATGTTGGGAACTGAAACTAAATCTATAAACTAAGAAAAGAACACAGGGGTAAAACTAGGCCTGAGCAGTCAAAACTAACCACACATAGGACTGCACTATACTAAAGATAACATTCAACTGACAGTTAAACCAAGGTGCCAGCTTGTCCTTACTGCTTATCGGGGTAAAAACCTTTTGCCCTCCCTTTCAAAAGCTATAATTATTTCTACGCTGGTTGGCTGATAGGATTGTACGATAGCTTTATATATTAGGCTTCAGTTAGTTTTCATTTAGAATTTTTTCTGGTGTATTATTTTGCCTTTCTCCAGTTAAATTTATGATTTTGGACCAAATATGTTCCACTATTTTTGAATTATCCCTTGGGCTTAATCGTGTATTTTTTATGTTCTTTAATTGTGTATTAGTTTGTATAATTATACACAAATGATGTCAAATATTCTGTTAAACCAAATTGATAACATGAACAATCCATTATTATTAAATAACTTTAAAACTATAATAAAAACCATTTTCATTAGATTTTTCAATTTTCCATATATGTGATAAATTATATTGAATGGGCATCTTATATTCTTGCATTTTGTTTAAGAAGAAAAAAAAAAACTTACTCCTGTTCAAGAGTGAAGGAAAGGGCAAACTATTTAAATAAAATGTTCATGTTTTTAATGTTCAAATTTTAAAAGAAATCAATATTCAAACGGAACTCAACTTTTTTAAATTGTAAGTTTAAAATTCCAACTTAACAGAATTATTATGAATTTTAAAATCGAATTAAACATGTAGTTGGGTTTGAATTTTCAAACATGCCTTTTGTCATCTATAAATACTATTATATATTTATATAAAATTGGTTCTGTATGTCAATCAAAACGTTTTGGCCAAAACTTGTGAAAAGTTTACAGTCACTAAATTTTAAAAACACTAATTTCTTTAACAGTAACAGCTTTAAACACATCTAAAAGACTTGAACAACTGAGGATGACAACTTAGTTGTTGAAACATCATTGAAATAAAGGCTGTTGTTTACATGGAAGTAATGTTTAATTTATTGACTGATTCTGAATTTATTCATATAATCTATTGCTCACTAGACTAATTTTCAATGAGGATTTGACTAAATTTGTATAAACTCTTTAATTATAAATTATTTATACTAAACATATTGTAAACTCATGTTTATAAACCATCTACATTCTCTATGCTATTATTGTATCAATTAAATATAACAATTAACTCCAATTCATAATAAAAATAAATTAAATATAGATCATTGTTATTAAACGGTGTTTTGTTTGTTATAACCTTGACTGTATATTTTTAACGTCTAAACAGCCTACGAACAAATAATAAATAGATTTGAAACACTGTTTAAATTATCGAAGTACTTCTGTAATCTTCCTTTCCCGAAAGTACTTTCCATTTCCATACCTTAAGAGTAAGATTATGCAGGACAAGCATCTCCCAGACTTGACCGCTTCAGTAGCCTGGGGTGTGCCCTAAGAAACGCCCTTGTAGTCTTCAGACTGTCCACAATCCAGTAATAAACTTGTTTTTTTCACCCAATGGCTTAAGGTAGCAATCATTATCTCCAGCAAACACTTTGTCTTAGAGTCAGAAAACAACGGGGAATCCTTTTTCTTATAGCTTCCTTAGAATAAAGGAAAAGATCCATCCTCCATGAGTTCGACCTTATCCATTAGCATGTTATCAATATTTTCACCTTATTTATCGATAAGTTTAGCCTCAAGATAGGCATTGAAAGCATCAGTCATTTTGGTGGCGAGGATGTCCCTGTAAGTGGGGACTTCCTTACCAGATAGCTCCAAATAACAGTGAGTTTTGTTACATCAGAATCTCAAGTTTCACCGCTGGGCTTCTTTGAAGGGCCCTCAGCAGAGGGCGGAGTGGCTGAATCACTTGACCACACCCATCCATGTCTCGGAACCACCATCAGTGCGTAAGGTGATTCCCAACTCAGACTTACTCTTCTTTTTTCCTGTTCCAGGCACTTATTAGGGTCCCATTGCTCACCACTTTCCCGGAGTTTGACTTCGACGGCCTCCCTTTGTTGGGTAGTAGTGAGATTAGTTCTGTTAACCTTCATTCTGCTCAGTTGTGTAATAGGATCATCCATTAAAGCTTGGTGTTCCTGGATCTTTCAGAAGTTCGTGCTCTCCTTCCGTGTTAGGTGGAACCACTCAAATCTCAACCAGCTCTTTATCTATAGATGCTTAGCTAGAAGCCTTATCAGTTGTTTCAGACCAAGAGACTGAATAGGCTGATTGCGGTGGATTGTCCACCGGGTGATGGGGTCACCAACCCCCACCTCAAGTAAAATTTAGAAAGTAAAAGCTCTTTTTATCAATTAAACAAAAATAAAACATCATTGATAAAAATCATAAAGATCCAAAAAAATGACTTTACTATCAAATTTGTTTTCTATAATCAATTTAGATAAGCCGATTTTTCATTTCATTTTATTTTGTCCTCCTGACAATATACATTGCATAAGACAAGACATTAAATTTATATTACAAAAGAGATTATAAATAATCACTAGATTTGATTTAACAAAACATCCAATTATAAAAACAATATAACATGTATAGGTATAATGCAATTTAAAATTAATTTGTAAATTTATTTAGAACCCAACTGATGTGCCTAATGGAAATCGAACAAAAATTGTGACTACTAGAAAAGTGATGGAACGGTTAGTAAAATAGAGTAACTTGGAGATTGGGGAATTTAGATTTACTGAATCAAAGAGAGTTTGATTTTAGGCCCAAGAGAAATACTGTAGACACTTGACTGATTTTGTAAATGATAATCAAAACTTTGTCAAAGGAAAGGTCACAGTTGCAGTCGTGATTAACTTTAAACGACATTTAATGAGAGTTCCGCATACTTCAGTTTTTCTACGATGCCATGAGGATTGGTATCAGAGGAAATATGCTGTGAACAATTTATAACTTTTTGGAGGGCCAAAGAATTAGAGGTGATCTGGAGTCAGATAATTATTTATTGCAAAACAGAATACCCCAGAGTTCAGTTCTGAACTCCACTTTTTTTCAATATAATAGGTACTACATGACATCAGTAACAAATTTTCGGAAGCTATTGGTTTTGCTAGCTTTGCAGATGATCTGACTATTGTGTACATACATGTAGTCGATAGAAGCTGTTGAGAATGTACAAGTAGTAGTGACAGCTGTGTCTGATTGGGCAGCAAAATGGAATTTATTTATGTATGTGAGTTTATATACATATAAAAAGTACAGGCCAAACATTTCATTGGAAATCCAAAGAATTCCCCTTCAATAGTAATCCAAACATTTTATTCTTAGTCCTCAATTGGACTGTTATGGAAAAGATTGCATAAATTACATTCTGGCAAATTGTACACACAGATTGAATATGTTGAAGGACCTGGGAAACTGATACAAATGTATTAAGGCAGTTTTACTTTTCGTTCATACATTCAAGGATTAGATATTGTTACAAAATGTGGTGAGTGACAGCAAATTGTATTATTAAGGAGCTTCAGATTTTTCAAATGACTGTTTTAAGAGTCTGTTTCGGTCGTCCAAAAACAATTAGTATTGGTCCAATGGAAATTGAACTTTATGTTGAACCACTAAATTTGTACATTGACTAGAGAATGTGGATTATATATATATATATATATATATATATATATATATATATATATATGGACATTTAACCCTTCCCACGCTATCAAACTCTTTATTTATCTTGATTAGACTCTTGTTGACTCCCATTTTCTTTTATACTTCCCATAACTTCAAATGAGGTATTGAATGTAAACTTCCTTCAGGTGTTAAAAGTTAAATGTAATTCCTGCTCTACTGAGATATAATTTTTCAATAGTTGATTGAGTGTAAAGCGGTTATCCACACACGATTTGCTTAACCTGACTTCACTTTTATCATCCCCAAGTTTGTCGCCAATATTAACTCTTATTTGGCTTGAAGGATTTTCCACATAACCTAGACATCAAGTTATTTACAGTTAATCCTCCTTAGTATCCTGAATCCCTCTTATTTTTCATCTTAAAAATCAATATGTAATAGGACACTTTCATTCCTGGGGTATTCCATTAGTTGTCAGGCAGAGCTGTGTTCATTGAACCAGTCAGTCCTTCAACAAGAGTCTTGCCCTTACAATTTAGCAATAAAATTCTACCGGAATGTTTAATGGACTTCAGGACTAATTATTCCTCATTTTCCCAGTTCCTTTTCAAGGTCTATACACAAAACCACCAATACCTCCACCCACCTAATCATCCACAATGTTAACTGATACAGTTATCTCCTGTTGATCCGATATTGTTTCTATAAACAATTATTTATAATGGGAAAGTCAAGCACATTTCCAACCCAGTGGTTGTACTTTTCCCTGCTTTTTGTTTGATACTCCTTTATCATCTTAGAGACTTCCGTATTTCGCCCCAATCAATCATTCCTTTTGAGTTCTATACATTTATTCTTCCAGGTCATATTTTTCTAATGTCATTTCACACTATGGCATTTTTAGTTTTATAATAATTCTTGTTCCTATTGTCGTATTTGTTAGCCATTTATCATAGGCATTCTTTTTTTGCCGTAAGACTAGTATTTTCTGTTGGAGTTGATCTGTTCCAGTTTGAAGGCACTGGAAAAACTTCCTTACCCTATTTTGTTCTCTGCTAAACAACGCACAACCATTGAACACCATGTACTCAGGGATCACATGACCTAAGTCTGCTAGAATGTAAGAGTAGGATTTGTTAACTGAGCTAAATTCTATTTCTAGAACCCCCAACTCTTTACTCAGGAAACAGAATGTGGACTAAAAACTTTAAAATTCACATTGTACCCAGTGATAAATTCACTGTTATAACCCAGTGTATAATGTAGTATCCAACCAGAAATTAGAGGACAGGGTTTTTTTAGGAAAATAATTTTTAACTATCCATCAGTTTATCGCACTTCTATGCTGAAATCCTGCTTCAAGGCTTTTTATCCTGTTCCACCATAGTTGTTGAGTAATACTTGAAGTGGAATTGAACACCCAGGAATTATATCTAAAAAGAATAATCTATCATAAACATTTGCTTGGAATAATATTGGCTGATTTTCAAACATTCAACCAGGTTCCTTTCACTTACTGATAGATTACATTCAAATTGACATTTAGTTGCAAATGGTGACAGATAGTTGTGGATGCTTAGAAATTAGTTTTCTGTATGCAATATTTATCAATATTGTATTAGTATTTATGTTATACTAATATATTAGTATCAATATTAGTATTTATACAATATTTTTCAAACTATTTATTATTTAATTTTAATCAATTTTAATATAACAGCAGATATTTCTTGTTGAAACTCCATATTCAAGAATAAAATAAAGCTAAAGTTTCAAAATTATTTAATTAATATAAACAAGCTACAATTGTTTCGCCTTGTCAAGGCGAAACAATTGTAGCTCATTTATATTATTAATATATTGGAAACATTAAGCTTTATTGCTTTATTTTATCCTTTTTTATTATTTGTACACATGTTAGTTAAAATTAGACCAGTGCAACTTGTATAGGAGGATTTGTTATGTTTTACAATTGATTCAATGTACTGTAAGTGACAGACCACAAGAATTCACTATGGTAAAAACTGATTCATTTACGTTATGAATTTATGTGATAGATGCTAGTGTTTTTTTAACTGTAATTTAATGTTATTTAAACATCTAATTAAACAGATACTGTATATGTATTTTTTTAAATAGTTGTATATGTAAGTGTGTATATATAGAGAGAAATTTTATTTTAATAAAGTAATAATTATTTACAAAAATTGTATTAACTTACTCTCCAATCCCTGTACTGTTTTCTTTACTTAATGATAACATAAAAACCATTGGTTTGTTCAATAATAATAAGAAATAAAAAGGTATCAGTAAAATATAAAGATATGAAATTTTATTTGTACAGAAAATTTTAATTGCCATTTATAAAACATGATTGGAAATTTAAAGTATTTTAAAATTCAGACAGTTTTGAATCTGCATAACTTACCGGTACATGTTTAGTAAATTATTATCCCTGTTGGTATTTATACAAAATTAATAAGAATACATCTATTTATTATTATATAAATTTTGTACTTTGCCACTTTATGAAATTCCAAATTTATTGAACTCAACTTATAAAATATATTTTCGTCATACTGCTTCAAAAACAGCTGTTTGCAATACATCGCATACATGCATTGAGATTCGAGATGCTAAAGTTGTTCTTTTTAGTGTTAGGACCTTAAAATATCAGCGGAGGTCGAGGTCATCAGCTGTTACTTCCCTTATAAGAATTAATTAATTAACGATTGTACAGAATCTATAAAAACAATCAATTGAATCAATACTCTCGATTGTAAAAAATAACAGATAAAACAGCTGTTACCATCGATTTTATAAATAAGTACCAGCACAAACTAAACAGCTGTAATAGCTGCAAACTTGTATAACTTGTCCAAACTTCTGAAGGTAAATAGGTTATAACAATTTAGTTTTTGTGAAACTGTTTTCTTATATTGTTTGCAGTATTAGGAGAAATATAGTTCATCACTAGGACCAAAATAAGCTTTTCGATCCTCGCTCATGGATAGTGAAACAGTTATTTTCATAGGTTGTATTTGCCATGATTAATTTTCTTGGCTTAGTTGAAAGGTAGCTTCAATAATAAAATTATTATTAGTGAGTTCGGGTCGAAGTAAAATTTCTTAAATGCCGATTAACAGAGGAGTAAAAGATAACAGTGACTTCCTTGGGCTTTAAAAGGAAAGGACCTACAACGAACAATGCAGTCCATTAGAACATTTTTAACAAATTGTCACAGATACATACATAATAATCATCGTGATAAGATTTGTGACAACATATCTCTGGTTAATCCTAATTCCAGTTTGCAAGTTTGACACTTGTCAGCCATTGGACTGTTTGTTTAAGCCAAGCGGTGTTAGAAATGTTTATTTGTAAGCAAGATTTGTTAAACTCAACTTTAATTTTGTGAAGTTTAATTATTATAACACAACTGGATATGTTATCATAGGTATAAATGCCAAAAATAGTTTACACATAGTCTGCAAACTGGTAAGAATTCACATAACCTCTTTTTTTAGAAGGATATTGGCTAACAGATGGAAATTGAAAGTTTTTAGTTTCCATCTATCAATTTCAATTAAAATATATAACGAGTCAAATTTTTTTCTGCATTTAATTTTAAAATTACTTTATGTAATGTACACTAAATATTGTGGGCCAATAATTGGAAACGTAAATAATAAGTTTTTAATGTCAATTGTATAATATAGGCTTGCCTAGATAATTGTTTACTTAAAGGTGGCTCCTAATTTTCGAAAAAAAATTTTTATCGTCTACATACCTTACTTTTTAAGAATAAATAATGTTTTCCTTGTGGAGGTCACTTTTTTTTTTCACTGAAAAATCAATCCAAAAACTACCAAATCTGATGTATTTATCGGTTAAAATATAATAGCTTATGGTTTGATGCATGCACATTACAATGACTACGCTAGATAGCTATTTACGTAAAAACAGGTTAGTTTAGATGGCTATATGTATAAAACTAATGGGCTAAACCTTTCATACGTTTATTGAAGTTAATAATTTGCTTACTTTGTGGATATAATTATATATCACGACAGATTTGGCCAGGTAGCTATATTTATATAACCACCTGGCCAAACCTTTCATAGGTTTATTGATGTTTATAATTTGAAATTAGATTAATAACATGTAGGATTGGCAGCATATCTCGTGATCTGTGATCATGGATATAAAGATTGAAGTATCTTTCGTAACATATGAGACGTAAATATGAACATTTGCCATTATGTCTAACCTATAAATACGTTGATTTTATAGTTTTTAGATTGTGATTTTTAAGTGAAAAAAGTGACCTCCGCAAGGAAAACATTATGTATTCTTAATAGGTAAGCTATGTAGTAGACGATAAAAAAAATTAGGAGCCACCTTTAAGCAAACAATTACCGCTTGCCTATAATAACTGTAATAGTTATTTTTATAGGAAATTGTAACTTATTGCACTTGGTTATATTCATTGGAATAGTTTAGTTGTAGCAGACAAGCTTATGCTACAATTTAGCATAACTGAAATCGAGATGTTTCTTTGAATGACATTATGGTTTTCTTACCCCAACTGTTTGAATCTGGTAATCATCCAGCCTCCTATACAACCGTTATAAAAAGAAAAAATGTTCGGGATATATCTTGCTTTGATAGAAAGTTTTATTGCGATGTTCCTTTTCACCATGAAAATTTAAAATGCACAGAACATTAGGTTATGTAACATTGTTCGTGTCTAGGGAATTGCTTTCACTGAACTAGTTAAATGTTATGAGTGTCTAGATATTGTATATATACCTAGTCAATATTGATTATCGACATGAAATAGGAATGTGAAATATCCTATCAACATGAAATAGTGTAGCCTATTATGTGGCGAACTATTCGAGGTGGCCTAGGATAAGTTATTTAAGGTTGAGTTGATATATTATAATTATCTAACTGTTATTTATGTGAAATTCCATTTATAATTAGGCCTACATTATCGATACTGCTATCTAAATAAAAACTAAAATAATCCCTTTAATGTCAATACATATGTGTCTTATATATTATATGAATCTTGACATTGATGTTTAGGTAATTGTTTACTGTAGTGCCCCAATTTTAATATTATTGTTTTTGTTATTTTTTTACTACATACCTCATACATAATTTCGTAATAACATTTTTTGATGTTAGCAAAAATGTTTTACACTTTGAAATTGACATATTACACTAGGTTAAGTTTACATAGCAAACAGAATGTTTGACTGATCACAGCATAAGTCAAGCAACTGAGCATTGTTATTACTTGGATGGGTGATAGTTTTTCTACCACATGTGCATAGGATTAGTTTTTTTAAAACATTTCAAACCATTGAACAGTCAACGTGGATTGTGAGTGGTGTGTATTACGTTTGTTCGATGTCCGTAATTTCAATGATTTACAAATTCAAGACTTTTATGTTCGTCACAATATTATAAAAAGAAAATAAGTGCTACAGGTGTAATGCTTAGGGTTTATATTACGTTTACGCGTAATAGGGTTTATTTACGCATAGGTCAAGTAAAAATAGCTACCTTACTTAATCTTGTAAGGTAAAAATAATATCAGATCACCGAAGTCAAGCAACATTGAGTATGGTTGAGTGTGGATGCGAGATTGCTTGGAAACACTATGTGAAAAATTTAAATTGGGATTAATTTTGTTATATCGTACGTAGGTTTATTTATTGTGTATTTAAGCCAGACTTATTTCTCATGATTCTTCAATCACACAGCATAGTAATATTAACTTGTCAGATGACATGTAATACGCATGCATCCTATGAGACGCAATTGTCATTCCATTGCGTAACCTATGCAAACCAGACGCATAGGTCGATTGCTTAACTTTCATTGAATTGTATATTGCTTATTTTAGACTGAACTAATAGATTTAGCATATAATGGGCATTATATGTACTAGTCACTTAGCCCGAATTAATAAAGGAATAAGTCCTTACCATGTAAAATATATTAAGTAATATATGTATTATGTTTCTTATCTTAGTAATTGACATGTAGTTTGGGAGGGCACTATACCGGGTGATTCACGAAGGTATGCAGAAACTTTGAGAGCTCATTCTACATGTAAAAGTAAAGAAAAAAAAGTTATATAAACTTAGGTCCGGAAATGCTTCGTTAGCGAGTTACGGCTAGCGAAATATTTCGCCCAGAATGTTGTACCCTGGGTTAACGAGCCTTCTTGAATTCTGGGAAGGTAAATTAAAATGCAAATTCAATTGTTTCTTATGGTTTTTGACCTGACAAATTGAATAAAACAGGTTCCAGAACTGTAAGTTAAGTAATTTTTTAAAAAACCAGTGTAAAAATCAAAAATTGGAGTCAAAAAACTTTTTTTTACATTTGGCCAACATTAACTTTGTTATTTTACCAATAAACAAATCAAATTTTATAATAAAAATTGTAGAAAATTTAATTTCTGAACAAATAGGTACAAATAAGGTGTACAGAGAGTGAATAGATGTTCGATTAAATTAATTTTTATTTAAAACAGTGCAAAGTAAAATCAAACAGAAAAACCTTAATCTAGGCCCTAAGCCTATTCAATAAAATTACAGTAAATTTTCAAAAATGTCTCCATCAACTTCAATGCATTTTTCAGCTTGTTTAAGGATCGCTCTTGTTGCTTTTTGTAGTTCAAAAGGGCTTCCCTTTTAACTTCGTAAAAGCTTCATTAATACGGGCAAGTAGCGTCTCATGGGAATTTACTTTGACCTCGCAAACACTTTCCTTCGTCCGTCCCCATATGCAAAAATACAACGGCGTATGATCTGGTGACCTGGGTGACCAGTGTATAGGACCTCCACGACCGATCCATTTATTTAGGAACTGTTGATTTAAGTAGGTGAAAACAATGTTTGAAAAATGTGGCGATGCGCCATCATGTTGGAAGTACATATGTTGTCTCGTTGTAAGAGGAACATCTTCAAGCAATGTCGGTAATTCTTGAAGAAACTGTAAGTACGCCTGATCTGTTAAACGCTCTTGGAAAATAAATGGACCAATCAGCTGATCATGAATAATATCACACCATACATTAATGCAAAATCGTTGGTGAAAGTTACGGTCAATTGTTGCATGAGGGTTTTCCCTTCTGCCCATAAATGTTGGTTTCATAAATTGTTAATACCATCACAAGTGAACTGTAACTCATCGGTAAATAAAATGTAATTGATGAGTTGACGTTTAAACAATTGCAGTACTCCAAGCGATGGACATTGTCTCCTGGATGTAAATGCTGTATTTTTTGTTTATGGTGCGGATATAAAGGTTGTTATTATTAATTGTTCTCCATGCTTTACTTTGCAAAACCCTAAACCGTTTAGAATTACGTCTTATACTTATACCTGGACAACGTTCAACAGCAGCAACAATGTTTTCATCTACATTAACATTATGTTGGCGAGGGGGGTCATACTGGAAGTGATCCTGTTTCCCGTAACATACGAAATGTAATACAAATGGTTCTAGCATTTGTGATTCTGCGATGAGGATAACGTCTGTATTCTTCAACAGCGGCTGTAGCACTGCCTTCATATACACCGTAAATAAACACCATATCGGCATATTCTTCATTTGAAAATAAGTATGGCATTACTACTCCAATAATTTATAATTGCTACGGACAAAACTATACTTACACGGACTGAAACTCAATTATTATGAACAGAACAATACACACATGTACTGAAACTCAGTTGTTTGCTCTACAATAATTCAAATTCTACAATTCAAATCACATCATTGTTGAACAGCTGTTACTATTTTATTGCCAACTTATGAAATAAAAATTTCCCTGTTTAGGCCTTAATGGTAAAATAACAAAGTTATTGTTGGCCAAATATAAAAAAAAAATTGTGTTTTTTGACTTCAATTTTTGAATTTTACACTGGTTTTCTCAAAAACTACTTAACTTACAATTCTGGGACCTGTTTTATTCAATTTGTCAGGTCAAACACTATAAGAAGAAATTGAATTTGCTTTTTAATTTACCTTCCCAGAATTCCAGGAGGCCCTTATTTAAACCAGCATACAAAATTCTGGGCGAAATCTTTCGCTAGCCGTAACTCGCTAACAAAGCATTTCTGAACCTATGGTTATACATAGAACATACACTTTTTTCTTTACTTTTACATGTAGAATGAGCTCCTGAAGTTTCTGAATATCTTTTCGAATCACCCTGTATACAGGGATGTTTCGCGAGAGGTTGGCACAACTTCAGGACCTAAAAAAAGCAAAAATTTTCATATGAACATAGGTTTGGAAAAGCTTCGTTTTCTGTCTGTCGGTCATTTTGTGTTTTACAAAAAAATAATGATAACTTTAGAAATTATTAAGATTATAAGTTTAAATTTGGTATACACATTATTTATTTATGGGTATCAGTATACCAAGTTCCAAAACTTTACTATTTAAATATTCAAAATGGCAACTGTTTAAAATGTTTAAAGTCAAATATCTCGAAAACCGTAAATTTTACAAGAAATGTAAATGAGTCGAAATATTTATAAGTTAGTTTTTAATGTTATACAAAATGGGATTTTAAATTTTTCTATACCTTGAATAATAACCAAGTTATCGTTAAAAAAACTAAAGAAAAAAAAAATTGGTAATTGTCAAGAAGACAAAACATTATGATCTTCAATAACTCAGGTGTTACTACAACATCTGTGAGTTCAACATAGTGAACTCTGTTTTAAAGATACGATTTAATTCACAGTGGTTTTCTGTGGATACCATATTCTATCAATTTATTCAAAAGCACCCTATGGTCCATAGTGTCAAAAGCCTTACTTAGGTCAATGAAGATATTAACACAATTTTCTACAAGGGCAATTAAAATTGTTTCAATATTCTTTTTTATAATGTTTACAATTCTTTTTCGTACACCTATGTACAAAAATAATAATTATTTATATTTATAATAATAATAATAATAAATCAATATCACCAAACAAATTTTTTTAATATAAATAAAATTAGATAAATACCATTGATCTGATTCTTTCAACACAAGATCATAATAAATAATTTTGATCCAATAAATGACATTAGCATTTGATAGATAAACTAGATATGTTACAGGTTACCATACTAAACACATAAGTTCTGATTTTTATAACTCGGCGTTGCACAATATTTTAATACAGCCACATTATCGTAACATAAAACAATATTGTTTGAAACAAAATTATATTCTTATTTAACATCATTGTTAAGGCTCTTAATATATGTCAATGGTGATAGGCTATGTAGTTTGCTGAACAGCATTGCTGATCTAGTTGGTGTAGGCATCGGAAGCCGATGAGTCCCAACAACTCTTCATAGATAATGGTTACATGGTTGATTATGTAAAGGAAGGTCAGTCAATTTTCATTTTGACAGTAGTGTGAAGTGATCAAGTTTTGTCTCAACCACACAGTAGGATACATTACTTCTTATTCCAACCAGCCATAGAATGCTTTTCTAAATGCCTTCGGGAATATTAGTATGTCACAATATTGACATGTTATAAACTCGATAAGGATTCCATTCCACAGATCTGTACTCTACTCTAGAGTTTAGAATCTGCCTTTACCAATAAAGTGTTTCAAACCATGAACCGTTACACATTGGGAGTACTGATGTAGACAAGGATACTAAAAAAGAAATTTTTCCAAAATTCATTTAGTACAAACCTTACTTTCGAAAAAAAAAGTCTTATTTTAGCATGATTTTCACTTTATTTAAGGTAAAAATTTGAAATGAAAAGTACCAAATAGCTATATAAAATAGGTTATGTAAAGTTTAAGGAATTACATAACATATTTATATTTACATAAAGTTTAATTACATTTACACATTTACAGATTGTAAGCTTCTAGATATAAATCAGTATTGATTATTTTGATCAGACCAACTGTCCATGCGTAATAACAATTTTACTTTGTTGTGAAATAGAAATATTATGATGGCTATAATTAAACCGTCATGTTTGTTTAATGTGAAATAAATATAAAAGAAATTAACCTCACCAAACTTGTCTTTTTTTTTATAGTTTAGTTAAGATTAAATATATTATATTAATGTAATTCATATTATTTTGTAAAATACTGTTTATGTACAATATAAAAAGTTAGTTAACCAAAAGAATAAAAACACAACTTTCCACAAAAAATCACTTTGTGTCGCAATAATGAAGTGATTTTTGTGGAAAGTTGTGTTTTCATTCATTTGGTTGTTGAAGTTTCGTTTATTAACACTGTTTTGTAACTTTGTGTTTAAATTTGACCTTTTAAAACTAAATTTTTTCATCATTTTGTTGAGGAAATTTTCAGTTAAAAATTAGTTTTCAGAAAATATAAATGTTTTGTGCTTTAAAAGCAATCATTTTAGAAGTAAATTAACTAAAAATTTATTAATGATTTTTTTAAGTGAACTTTTGAATTTGCATTCCAATATGTAACTTACATAACCTATATCTATGTGTGTATTTGGTATTTTTAACTTTCATTATTATGATGAAAAAATAGAAATCATGCTAAAATACTATTTTTACTATTTAGAGTAAAGTTTGCACTATTCTTAATTTTGTTTTATTAGGCCTATGTTAGTCTGAAAATTTTACCATTGTTGTTAAACTGAAATGAGTTTGCTCTAGGTTGTTATAGGCTAGGAAATAATAATCTTAATGCCAATTGGAAGCAGGCCAGTAATGTGCAGCAAATATTTTCTATATAACATCGTGTAATATTTGTGACAATAAGGATAAAGAAAGAGTAATCAGTTAACGTGTTAAATCAATTATGTACTATTCATGTGAAAACAATCGACTTATTTTTATGACTGACAATTTGGGGTACAAAGACTAATAGGAAGTTATTATAATTATACTGTGTAGTATAGTAGCCTATACACTGTTATAAAAATAAAATTTACTTAAGGTTTCAATGTTTCAGAAATTATGTTTTCTGCACTAAAACGCCTCACTGGAAAATCTGAAAATGGTTCGTCTCCAAACACACCTGGACATCATACGATGTGTCATAATTTACAACGTAAATTTGCTAAAGGTGTTCAGTATAACAGTAAGTGACATATATATTGTATTCTGTTTATTTTAAATCAATTGCTGGAAATAATTTATCAATGTGTAATCTAGAATATTTTTACATTACAGTATTATATATAAGGTTTTCACATTTGTTTACCATACACTTATTATTTCCTTGATATTATATGTGTTACTTGATGTCCTAAAGTACTTTCCTTTTTTATTGCAAACTTTATTCTTCTCAGAAGAAGAAATCCATAGATGTCATTTTGGGCGATTCTGTGACCATTCGATGTAGATGAGACCACAGCAACCAATCAATATCAACTCCAGGGTCAGTAACCATCGATTGTTGGTGCTGTAGCGTACTAGCTTTTTGATAGAAGAGATTGATATCATTATGTTGTAATCTAATCTGAGGGATTACTGTATTCTCTACCATGTCCTTGTAGACATCACTAGTGACATTGTCATTAAAAAAATGGACCAGACATCTTTACAACACAGAAACAGGTCACTTCAAACTGACAATTCGACTAGTTAAGTTGTTGTTCATAGGAGCTGTATTCTCATTAGGACTCCACTTTCTTTTCTTTGTTTAGTAAAATTTCACAAAACTGAAGACACCGGACAGATATTATGCAATAAAACTAGTAAACCATGACAATATAATTTCATACCAAGACAACCTTAAATTAATAAACAAAGATAAGAATAATTACAGCATAAACACATGAACAAAACAGGATGATATTATTCATTGATTTAAGAACATGTATTATGAGAATATAACCATATGTTTTGACTTATTTATGAATCATACTGTAAAACATAAATATCGGCACTTCTGTATTAAATTCTGATCAAAAGGAATGTGAAATATGATAGGAAGAAATTAATAGATTATCATGAAACATCCTGTTGTTTACAAAACTGTAATTTCACTCAGATAGAGCAAGTAACAAGATAAGATATTTAGGTCTCTATGTTGACGCGAAGGAAGATAAAATGGAAGGTCAATGTCAACTATCTAAAGAATAAATTAGTCAAATATGTTGGAATATTTTATATGTTTAAAACTGTGTATAATCAACAAGTCTTGAGAACTATTTATTGGGCTGTGGTTTATTCAAAATTAGAATATAGAATATCGGTATAGGGAGGTTCTTATTTAAATAAAACCAAACCCTTGGTCGTACTCCAAAAAAACTTTATTAGAATAATGTCTCATAAGAGCAGATTTGAGCATCCTGCACCTCTCTTTAAAATATAAACCCTGCACTATAGCTTAGAAATTTATATATTTATAAAGTATTACAAATATTTTTTGAAAGGAATGGAACTGATGTTGGAATTAAAGGCCCCAAAACTATTACACTTAAAAATAAGATAAATGCTGCAGTCCCCAAACCTAACTTAACAATATGTAAAAGATTTTATGCCTACTTAGCACCAAAACTTTTCAATTCATTACCTGTCCATGTTAAAACTTGTTCAAATAAAAATGGATTTAAAAAACTGGTTTGAAAATATTTGCAGGAACTAGATATTTTGTTAGATTGAATGTTGTGTGTGTGTGTGTGTGTGAATGAGTGAGTGAGCGAGCAAGGGAGCGAGTGAGAGAGAGCGAGAGAGTGTGTGTTTTGAGCACACACGCACATATATGTGTGCATGTGTGTGTCCATGTGTGAGGTTTAATGTTTATATAAATACAGGGTGATTATAAAACCCTTTCCCCCCTACTTTTTTCTACAATTTATATTTAAAGTGTTTTTCAATAACACTCATTATATAGGTAGAAACTCTAACTTTTGAGGTATTCTAAAATATTAGGAGTTACCTGAGTTTTTTTCAATGATAGCACTCATTATATAGGTAGAAACTCTAACTTTTGAGGTATTCTAAAATATTTGGAGTTACCTGAGCTCTAAGATATAGGAGTCAACTTCCGAATTCTTTATGAGAATTGTTCTTTTTTCCTTGAAAACAATGGTGCAATTAAAATTCAAAGGTTGTACCGTTTCCAAGAAATCAGTAGGTCAAAGATGTAGGAGTCGACTTAAAAATTGTAATGAGAAGATAGTCATGCGGCATGTCGAATTTTAATTGCACCATTGTTTTCAGGGAAAAAAGGCAGTGTTAATCGAAATGTCACGTGTCTATCTTTTCATAAAGGATTCGGAAGTTGATTTATCTTAGAGTTCCGGTAACTCCCAATATTTTAGAATACAGTGAGAGTCTTGATTAACCGTCATTCTTGGAACTGGTAGGGTGATGGATGAGAGAATATACGGATAACAGAAATTGTTCATCGGCGATTGATAAAAATTCTGTACTATTAAGTTTTGAACAGTTTTTATAACACAGAATATCTGTACTGTTATTTCTTTTTAACTAAAAAAAAAAAATGGTTTTGGAAAATTTAGTAAAACTTTTTAATTTTCTATTTACAGTAACTCTATTTATTAACCTAACTAACTCGATGCCATACACGCAACTAACATAGTGATTTGTTTGCTAAGACACAGGAGTGGGAAGGACAGGAGGGTTTGGCCACTGTTCTAGTAATTGGTGACGCGCTCCCAATAGTGCCATGAATAATGTCATGTTTACAAGTAGACCGAGTACTGTACATTATAAATTTTTGTATAGAAATGCCGTGGTCAACTGTTTAGATGGCGCATTATTATTTAAAATCAAATTTCAGTATGATACTAACTTGTAAACATTCATACCACATTAAATATATACGGTACATCATTACGTATTGCAGGTGTACTATTTCCCCCCCCCCCCCGGTTCTGAGGGTTAACAGAAACTGATGGTAAAAATGGTGACGGTTAACCGAGACTCTACTGTACCTCAAAAGTTAGATTTTCTACCTATATAATGAATGGTATCGTGAAAAACACTTTAAATATAAATTGTAGAAAAAAATAGGAGGGGAACAGACTTTATAACAACCCTATATATATATAGTTAGTACACAATTTGACATTTTATATTTGTAAATAGAAAACAGAAGAAAATATTGTATCTTCTATGTATATGAACAATTTGTAAACCGGTCAGCCACTTTTCCCCATCTTGAGCGGTAGGCTGTATAAAAATATTAATTCAGACTATCTCGAACAGGTTTTACCTAGAGGTAGATTTTATTCTCCTTATTATAACTATGCATTGTATTATGTGTAATGTAATCATGTTAATATGTCAATGAAGTATACCTATGTCAACTTTACAACTGCACTTAAAAGATAATAATAATAAATTTTAATTTCTTTTCAAGTACCACAAATAATGTTAAACTCACCACAGATCTATAATAACTGTAATATAAATTAATAATTTTTTTTTGTCTGTCAATGGGCAATCTATTTACAAAAATGTAGTATAATAGTAAGACATACATTTATAAATACAATCATCTGTATTAGACAGTTGATTTGGCTGGAGCATGAAATTTCTTAAAGCTCTGGCCAATTTACAACTCTTTCATGATCTTATAGGGGCAACACAGATTATACATTTTTCAGTAATAATTTGGCTTTTATTATCATTTAATATAGATACATAATGAACAACGTATTTGGTATATTATATATTTTTGCTATATACAAGTAATATTCAGAAGTAATGGAATTTCCAAATGTGGCCGCTCAAGTACTTTTGGTCTCAGTGGTCATGTGTGACGAGAAATAAATGGATAATCTCCCCTACAACCCAGAGCTAGTGCAAGTGACTTTCACTTGTTTCTAGATTTGAAGCATTTTCTTGCTGATCAATGTGATGACAATGTCAAAAGAGTTTCACAGCAATAGAGCTACACAGTCATCATCATTTTATAAAAAGAGTACAGTAGAACTCCAAGTATCCGGATTAATTGGGACCGGACCCGATCCGGATAATCAAAAATCCGGATACAGTAATTAGATTTTTCTCGAAAAAAGGCCGTTTTTAGGAAAAAACGTAAACAAAACACAATAGAAAACATTTACGGTATTTATTATGAAAAAACAATATGAAAGACAATGTTTACATTAAGTAAATTTTTTTTTAATGTCCGATATTGTTGATGTTCCCACTTTGAACACCTCGGCTAAATGTTTACCCGAGACACCTTTGTCCAACTGTTCGATAATTTTAATTTTATCGTCCAACGATAACACCGCATGTTTCCTCTTAGAACTCATCGTAGTACTGCACACGATAATCAAAACACTAAGGAACACGAAAGAGTCAACATATCAATTCACCCAGCAGGTAGAAGAAGCACTGGCCGACTGACTATTAATAGACTATAGTGAGTGACAGTAGCAGGGTGGCGAAGCAGTGTGAGTCATCGCTCCTCCTCCCCCCCACACCCTCCGCTATCGCTACACAATGTTCGCAGTTAGAAGGGTCAAGTACTGCGCGCGATTCCTGCATATTCATTGCTCACAGGACAATGTGCCTTTAAAAACACGATTTTTAAATTTTTCTCAATCTGATCCGGATAATTGGCGATCCGGATAATTGGAGTCCGGATAATTGGAGTTCTACTGTATTCAGAAAGGTTCCACGCTATGAAATATATCATAATATTGGTAGAAATTGTATGGAAAAGTAATTGAAAGTGTGGCCTATTTTTTAATAAGAAAATTGTTTAAAAATAGATTGTCATTTATTTTGAAGAGCTTAACAGTACATACTTTCTCAACATGCCTTTTATATATCTCTTTGAAAAAAACTTGAATAAAATTGTTAACTTTATTTTCTTTGTTTTGTTTCAGTGAAAATAATTATAAAAGGTGACAGGAATACAGGAAAAACATGTTTGTTTCATAGGCTTCAAGGCAAAAAGTTTATCGAACAGTATACACCCACTGAAGAAATTCAGGTAATTTAATTGTAAAAGAAGTGTTAGCTTTCTCACATATAGTAGTATAGAGAAAGTTATGTAGTGGGTCAAAAAATTGATGTCAAGTTTTTTTTCAAATGTTTCTGTTTTGAGGTTTCCTGAGTTCAAAACGATGGTTTTTGGAATGATGTCTCTCTGTCCATCTGTTGTCTGTCATAAGTACAATCCTATATACCCCAATTGAGTTGACTGATTATAATGAAATTTGCTATGTGGACATATTGTGGCCATATTTTTCTGGGACATTACCATTTACCCCATACAGATCTTATGACTTGAGGGTATATTTTTTCTGGATTGTTTATCAAAGGATATTATTTGTTTTATGTTTATTGTTTATTTATGTTTCTTATACTTCTTTGATTATTTTATGAGTTTTATACATGTTTTTAGTGTAAAGAAATATTGGAGAAATAAAATAAAAAAACAAACAAAATATCTGGGGACGTGGTATATAAGGGAAAAAGAAAAATTCCGATTGTCTAAAATTCGGCTCAAATGTTATTGTTCCAATTTTAGTTAAATTATGAAAATTAATTACTCAAAGCCATGTGCAAAATAGCAACTAAAAAAATATTACAGTTCAGGAATAATTAATAAAAACCAAAAACTAATGTTGACCACTGTTTTGTTACTCATATTTAATGAACTGTTATAAAAATAACACCACTAATCATAACTCAAAATAAGAACACATCAGAAAAACCAAATCATCATCAACCGATAGATATCTTCTGCTGACTACTGTAAAATAATTGAGCCATAATTTTCTTGTACTGACATGAACAAAATAATCAAGCCACTTGTGCAGCTACAACCATCCCTTTGTCAATAATCTGCCTAAAGCAAACATCTGAAATTACTTGAGCTATAAAAACTATGTAGAAAATAGAAAATGTGTACTGCCGGTCTAGGCGTATATTTCATAAGACGCTTATGATTGAAAATGATTATAAATTAAATTTTTTATAGACTAAATAGTGCATCTAAATTATTATTATAGATGAGGGCTGAATAGTCACAAGTCTACTGTAATTACAAATAAAATAAGATGTAAATGTAATTTACTTGGTAATATAACTATTGATAATGAAACTAACTTTTTATTTTCACTTGAATTTCAAAGGTGGCTAGTATTCAATGGAACTATAAGGCAGCAGACGATATCGTGAAAGTAGAGGTTTGGGATGTAGTTGACCGAGGGAAAAAGAGAGTACCATTAGATGGGTTGAAGTTAGGTGATGCTTCATCTACCAATGATATGACTATAGCTCCTGCATTAGATGCTGAGTTCCTAGATGTCTACAAGGGTACTAATGGAGTAATACTTGTCATGGATATAACCAAAAACTGGTCAGTATATTTTTACTATTAAATATGTTCAGTATTTTCTCTCCCGTTAGTTTGTAGAGTCTTGATAAAATCTTTACATTTTTTTTTTAAATTAGCCTGCGAGCTTTTTAATAAATAACAATCTATATTTTGTGTGTAAATCAAGAAATGTGTTGGAGATTTATTTGAGATGATAGTAATGGGTAAAAATGTTTGTTAAATTAAACATTCGCAGTGTGTTATGCTAGCATGTCATGTTCTTGCTTTCTAAATATTTTTAGACTTTAAAAATTTGATAACTTAGTTTTGAGCCATAAGACAAAATTTTAGGGGTGTGGGAGAATGATATTTAGATGATGGTTTAAATAGTTTTTGATTTTAAAATGAGAACAAGAAATTTATTAACTCAAATTATTGAGGTCTAGAAAAATTAAAAATACAAGTTTAGAGATAAGAAGAAGAGATATTGTCGAGTATTTTCAACTTTCAAGATCTTTTTTCTTCTTTTTCTAATGAAAATGGTTTGAACAATTTTCAAACCATGTTTCTTTAATGTCTTGATTTGATGGTCTAATTACGCGCAAAAAGTTGATTTTCAAGCTTTAGTTGTTATACAAATCATTAAAGCTCCTCATAAATCTAAGTTTTTTAATACTTACTCTGTCTTATGACTTACTTTGTAACATATGTTACATGTTTCAGAACTTATGTTCCATCTTCAGAATCGCTCTTGAGAGGTCGTTAAAACAATAACCCTTAGCACGCTGAATAACAATTTAGGCTATTTACTCATAACGTGCTATTAGGAAAAAAAATTTTTTTTGTAATTGTTTAAAGTTCTATTTGATTTTGGGTTCTTACAGATATATTTGGTTAAAAAACATGTAGATTGGCTTAAACATTTTTTTACAGATTAAAACAAGAAAAATACTTAATTTCACATTTTTGACCGCCCTATGAAACAGATTATTTATTATTTTTTTATATTTACAAACAAATCATATTAATTTTTTTTATATAAAAGTAGGCCTACTATTTATTTCAAAATAACCGGAATTTCATCAAACAAATAAATTTTACTAAAAAAAGATTTTGAGAAAAATCAACATATTGTATCAAAAATATCTTTCTACTGCTCATAATAATTACCTACATTCAGGACATCAAAAAAATTACTGATATAGACTAAATATACATATAAACACACAAACAATATTTAACGATAATACTGTGTCCATAGAAACTGTCTATATTTCAAAATGTATTCTGTAGTTGAAAATGATGCATTCGTTATTTCATCAATAAATTGATCAAATCCAAGGTCGTCAGGGTTTGACATTTTTATAACTAGTCTATTTTACACAAAATAAAAATGTATACTATAACCTAAAATATAAATAATACGGCCTAAACAAATCAACAATGAACAGCTATAGCAGTGATAATGCTGACAAAACATTTTACAACTGACCGTCATAGCTTACTGAGACGAGAAATCACGTTATACGCGCTGGGGCAGAACATAAAATGGCGCCTGGTTGCTATTAAAACCAAATAAAGTCCAACGACAGATGATCGAGAACAAATACCATAGTGGGAGTGTCACGTTATACCAATAGGACATTTCTCTCCACTCTATTGGACTTTAAACGAATTAAAAATACCTGCAGAAGTCAAATAGTGTTGAATCGAGATATCCTGTCATATGTGTTACCGGTCAAGTTGAGGGTTAAGTGAAATCCCGTCATACGCGTGCTAAGGGTTAAAACACTACAAAACGTACACATCATTATATACAGTAGAACCCCTCTAATCCGCCCTCTGGTGATCCGTTACTCTGGTTAATCCGACCGTGCTCGAGCTCGCGATATTGTGCCGACTCGCCGACTTGTCGATGACTCACGGCCCGTCTGGCGTCATTCTTTCCGATTTGTTATCACTTTCCCGCTTCAGTGCTGTGTCATCCCGCTTCAGTGCTGTGTCATCTCTCGTGAAAAATTAAACACTACAAAGATTTTTTACAGATTCCCCTCTGTCAAGTCTTTTGACACATTTAACCGCATCTGAAACGAAACCAACACACGCTTCCGTATTCCCGTTTTCGTAACTCGCTCATTTTTATTTACTGTATATACTGTACGTAGATCATAACCAGTCAAAGACAAGAAGAAAACTGAAAAGAAATGTTATATTTTCCATAATGTATACTAAATTGATTCGGGGAAAAAAAGCGGCCCATCAAACGTTTTTGCCTTTGTATGTCTGCTATACCGATGGGTGCCAATGCTGCGGTGTTTTTATGCCGCCGACAATGGGATACCGCTAACGACAAAGTCGTTTGCCTTGCCGCTGCTTTGGTGCCGTGGAGTTTTTACGCCGCCGACAATGGGATACCGCTATCGACAAAGTCGTTTGACTCGCCGCTGCTTTGGTGCCGCGGAGTTTTTACGTCGCCGACAATGGGATACCGCTATTGACAAAGTCGTTTGACTCACCGCCGCTTTGGTGTTTCAATTACAATTTATTTTCGGAAACTCTCATCCAACTAGTACACTACGATATAGGCCGGTTAACAGAAGTTCTACTGTACTTGCAAAGTTTATACTGTATATAGACTTTTAAAAGTTTATATATCACTTTAAAAAAATCTGTTTATATAATATGTAATAAATATTGACTTTTTTCGGATAATCCGACCTTTTTTGCGTTCCGACTATGCCACCAGTCCCGAAGGTGACGGATTAGAGGGGTTCTACTGTAATAAACAAATAACACTCAAATGCGCGACAGGTGTACACAAACGGTTCAAGAACGACTGAAGTAAAAGTTGTTTACCTTGGTTTGCCCACAATGTTATCTTCAACGTCATCGCGGTATCGTTATAACGAGTTAGATCAGAAGTAAAATAGGCAGTTAGAAACTTCACAGTCCCGAAAATGTAAATAATGTTACAGATTAATATGGGTAGTCAATATTTTTATGAAATTAATTTAAAAATCAATTCCAAGAAGAGTAATTAAATTTTATTTAGTAGGGGCACCAAGTCATTCAATATACGTTCCAACATGTGTAAGTGTCGGACATTCTCCAACCAATAAATAATAAAAAATAAATAAATGAAATAAGGTATTAATGATAATTAATCACATTAATAATTAATTAAGAAAGTATTAATTAAGTATCATTCAAAATCATAAATTGAAAAAACTTTGGACAAAACAAATTTAAAAAAGAATAAATAAATAAATAAAATAAAAATTGAACATTTCAAAAAGAGAGCGGGTGTGTTTAAAAGTACGGTGTCAATTGAAACGAAATCAATAGACTGGAGTGACGTCAGGTATGAGAAAGGCAAACTCTTATTGGTCCATAATATTAAAATGGGGGGAGTCAAAGTAAAAATTCCGCTTGCTAAGTTGCATAGCGTCACTTGGGAGAGACGACGCCAAGGTTCATGATGTGGCGTGGGTGCAAAGAAAGAGTGACTAAAACAGTGAGAGGTTTCTTTTAATAAAAAATGTGTTTGAAAAGGTTGAACTGAGTGTGATATACAATTCACATCATGTTAAGGTAGTTTTTTAGAAATTAGTAAGGGAGGAACGATCTGATCATGAACATTTTTTTAAGACTCAAATTCATAAAGGGCAAAAATGGTTGTGTAATAATTTTTTTTTTTATAATTTAGTATAAGTTCATATGTTTGTTTAGATTAAGAAAAACTCAGAAACTGTAAATGTATGAAGTTTTTAGCGAAATTGATAATAATTATAAAAGAAGATTTTTAAAACTTAACATGTGTGACTAAATCTTATTAGAGTACAATGTTGCATAAATCGCCAGTTTGTGAAGTACAGAGGTGAGTCAGAACCCTGTTCAGAATCAGTAAATATCAAAATTAAATAATAACAAACAATTAGAATCAAATAATTCACATTGAAAAGGAAAGCATGTTACACATGTTTGGATCATGTACTAGAGGAAGTTGAATCTGTAAATTTTTGTGTTAACTATAGATGGTGAACTGTCTTGAGCAAATCATATGTACATAAATGATGGTAAATGTCTGAATAAACTATATCAATAATATGAACAATCCATAACTTTAGAAGCAGAATAAATAACTTGTGTATAAACTTGTGCTCAGTTGGTAGAGCATTGGCACTTAAAGCCAAAAGTCCTAGGTTCGATTCCTGAGTATATTTTTCAATTGAAATAATTATTTAATCCATAATACTAGCTTGGTAAAATATTGTATAATCGTTAATATCAATAAATATAATTAAATAACTACGTAAAGGCTGCAAGCCGAGTATACAGATTAGTCTCATTGTCATAACTTAAAAATCGCAGCAAAAAAAAATTCAAGTGAGAAGTGTATGCTGGGAGGCGATCAAGGATAGCTCAATTGGTAGAGCATCGGCGCGTAAAACCAAAGGTCCTAGGTTCGATTCCTGGTCTAGGTCGTATATTTTTCACTTGAAATAACTTTTACCAAGCTAATATTATTGAATCAATTAATTAATATAATTTTGTTGTCTCATCAGGTATTATTCCATAATGAACCTTATTCCATTGTAGTCTTATGTGTTTATTTTCTTGCACAAGACTCATCAGTAATTTCTATGATCTGAAATAACTAATCATTAGGGTGGGCCTGATTTATTACTAGGAAGGCAGATCTTAAATCAGTCGGTATATAAGATATCTTGATCATTTAGAGTAAAAAAAAAACACATAAGGGCTGCATCAATTGCCATCAATTCTACATCCATGCTTGGCATTGCATCTGCTCATATTTAATATCTTTCTCCTGTTTCTTGATGAAAGTAACCTGCTCAGTTTATTTTCCTATTTAGATCCACAGCACTGGGATGATCTAAAACATGATCACTAAACACCTGGTATATGCTAACATTTACAGAGTTGGATCAGTGGATCTAAATGAGGTGGGATTTCTAATAAACAGTATTTAGAAAGGTTATTTGCATTATAAGCAAAAAGGTTATATAAAATATTTATATTGAGAAAAAATCAATAAGAATAATTTAAAAATTAGAGTTTTATGGATTTAGATCTCCTATCACTCCCAAACACATTTGTCCTTGAAGTATTATTATGTGGTCTATTTAAGAATCAAACAGCTCATAGCATAATATTCATTTTTATGACAAAGGAAGAGGGAAAGGGGATATTAGATATGATCAGGATAGATTGAACTATAAAATACTCCATCCTCTACCCAGAATTGTTTAATGTAAAAACTTTAACACATTGACTGCTAAAAGTCATGCAATATTGGTTGGCACATGCTACAAATTAAAAAAATTATTTTTACTTAACAACAGATGTGTTATGATGGAAAAACATGTAGGAAGACAATTTGGGCAAAAAAAAAATGTATGTTAGGCCATTTTAGTCTGAATGTAGTTAGGACGTGAGCACCTGGAGACGTCCACATAACACATATGTTACCATGGAAACACGGGAACTGAAAACTACGATCGCAAAAATGGAAGAAAACTATCTCCCCACATGCGTAAAACCAGTCGTCCACACCACACAAATGCTAGACACACTGACGAATCTAAGCAACAAAACAAACATAGCAGCGCCCCCCTGAGTCCACGATCGTGGACGCTAGCAGTCAAGGTGTTAAAAAGTCTAAAAGATATAGACAGTATAAAAAAAATTGAAACATTGTTGTTGCTAAGGAGCGTGTTTTCAGTAGATGTTATATTTTATAATTGTTGTTCAACTAGATTATGTTATTTTTATATTTATTTATTTTACTGTGTAGTTGTCTATTTATTCCTTTTACTACATTTTTAGGAGGTTCACATTTACGGTTTGACACTTGTTATACAAAATGTATTTTATCAACAACAAATGAATATAAATTAAATTGAAGTGTTAATAAGTTTTAATTTTTATTTTGTTTGAACGTTATAATTTTAGACTGACACATATTTTATTTTATATATTCTGTAGGTCCTTCGAATATATAGAAAAGGAGCTAGTGAAAATTCCTTCTCACATTCCTGTGCTGGTCCTAGGAAACCATTGTGATATGGCTCATCATCGCACTGTAACTGTCGATCATGTAACTTATTTCATTGATTCAATTCAAAGGTAAATATTTTTTCATGTAGAAAAATTAATATATTATCTTATGTTTAAGTTTATTGTAGGTTAATAATAATAATAATCACAATAAACAGTTCATAAGAATCACTAGAGCACTGTGGTGAATATACAATAAAGGAAAGGATTAACCCCAAAACCACAACAAAAACACTAACAACACAAAAACTGTATAGTTATGTTTATTCTACCTGTACATTTCAGTAACATAGTTACCATCCAGGTAGAATAAACAACTATACAGTTTTTGTGTTGTAAGTTGTGGTTTTGGGGTTAATCCTTTCCTTCATTACAATAAACAGTGTAAAAACATTGCACAATTTTTCTCACTCACCCATACCCAAACCAAATAAAAGCCAATCAAACCTCTTCCTTACCAAAAATGTCATTTCGGTAGTTGTCAGTTAGAAAGTGAACCATATGGACAGTGTTATTGAAAAAATATTTCATTAAAGTGTAATCTACCTTTGGTTGTGCCATATCGCCTTCAGCGTAATACATATGATTAAAATCAAGCTTTTAATTTTCGTGGCCTAGTTATTGTAATTATTGTTTTTTTTTTGATAATTATTCCTGAATCGTAATAATTTTTACTTGCCACTTTGCGCAGAGGTTTGGGTCATTAATCTTCACATTATGTTAAATTTGAATGAAAACGTTAGAGCCTATTTAAAAAAAAAATACATCTTTTACATTGGTCCCATTGGTGATTTTTCCCCCCAATAACTCACAAACCAGCAACTTTAGAGAGATAGCGATAAATACTCTTTGAGTCCTTAGAGGCTACACTTTTACAAAATTTGTTCAAAATAGTTAAAGATAAATATTATTAAAAAAATTAATCAAAATTTGAGATTACTGAGGTATGAATTGTTTTACTTCATGAAGTATTAAGTCTGTCCTGGTTTTACATAGAAACTCCTACAGTTAAAATTTGAAAAGCTGTTCACCTAATTTATGAATTAGATTAGATGAAATGTGGTGTTTATATGCACATGTTCAACAACTTGTGAGACACAATCTTTGTTGGTTCAGGAGTGACTCAGTTTGTAAAACACACGGTTATCTCACTATAGTTCGAACTAGTGAATCTACTAAGATTACGCAGATTCAAGCTTGATTGATGGCATTTGGCTTACCACGTGTAACCTACTCCTCCGTCTTCGGTAGTCTAACTGGTATAAAGTGAAGATGTTAAGCATATCAAAATAATAATAACATTGGACTTGATTTCATGAATTGTTGGTCATGCTGTATATGAACCTTAAATTTCATGTAATCCAGTTCATAAATAAGACAGCTTTTCAGATCATCTGTGAGTTGTATGTTAAACATACCTTAAATTAAAAAATGTCACTATATCTAAATTTGTAATACAAAGTTTTTCAAATATATTGCTTACTAACCCTCTACGTGGTATTCCACTATTCCGCTGCCATTCTAGTGTTTATATGACAAGAAATCACTTTTCTTTTGCAATTCAACATTTACCCTCGTATAAATATTCTACGGCAATAATTTTTATACTGTTTTAAAGATAATTTTCCATAGATTATTACCATACAACCAAAAGTTCACAAAATGTTTACAATTATTGTATTTAATAAATTTAATAATTTAATGGTGATGTTTCAAATTATGCAAAACATTTTCCCTTTTTTCGTAAAACAATTTTTTTTTCTTTCTAAATATATTCACAAATATTATACAAAACTTTTGTATATCTTGAAAAAAAGGTGGTAAGCTATTAATTTTGGATGATACAGGTTTTTCTGAAAAATGTTAACTTCATTTTTGACACCTAACATACTTACTCCAAAACCGTTTCATATATATATATATAAATTTTTTTTTTACATACATTAATTCTACGCATCATTCTGAGAAAAATGATATCCTACAAGTTAGGTTATGCATAAATTATTATTTTTTATGGATTTTTTAAGAAAACAAACCTTTAACATTGCCACTTGTAGGGTTAACACTTGAGTGTCATGTTAACATTGAGGATACCCGGCACTTCACTTAATTTTGCGATTTTCCCAGCATTGTTATCAAGTAACCAGAAAAGATAACTCTGTTGTTATTTTTTTTAAATTATAAAGGTTGTTATCTATATTATCATAAAAAAATTAAACATAATTCACTTTTCAATAATTATTCAATTTGTTTTATTTTTCCAGCTCAGCTCTACAATGTGTTATTTTGATCAAAAATAAAAATTGGTCAAAATTTTTTAAATCCCATATCTATATATACTAAATATATTGATAACATTTACTAAACATAAAAACAGATAATAAAAGTAAAACATTAAAAAAAAAAAAAAACTTAGGTGCTGAATGATTTCTTCATATGGTACAATTTGAAACATTCATTCAAAGATAAACTGTGTCGCTTGGGTTAGGGCGTGGTTACAAGTGGCAAGGGGGAGAAAGTAAAGGTATAGAGGTGGTTCATGGATAAAAATGATTGTATAAACTGTATGTGGGTCCTAAAGTGATAACGAAAAACACTGTTTATGTGTTTACTTATGTAATGAAAAAAAATATACTAAAGGAAAATGTTAGATATAAATAGCGCATTGTACTCTATACGCCTGGGGTAATATTTGTATGATACCTGTACTATGACATATGTACAGGGCATGTGTATGTACTATGCAGTATGTACAGGACATGTACTACGACAGCATGCAAAGTGTTATAAAAGAAATGATGTAATTAGTTTTATTTGAAAATGTAAGTACAATAGTAATATACTTATATTTAAAATGTTAAAATAAATTACATATTGTTATTTTTGAAACATTCTATTATATTATATATTTGATTTTTTTATTCAACCTTGCATACAGTTTTGTGTCCATGCATTTGAGAACATATCTTAGTGAAATATCATTAGTGTTGTGTATATTTAATAATATACAAATGATTTTGATTTGTTTCAATTTATTGTAAATTAAAGTTAAAGAAATATTTTGCTAATATATGAGTGTGTTATACATGAAATAAAATAAATGATTTACTAATGGATAAAATATGTTTATAGGCCTGAAGGATCTGCACAGATTCGTTATGCTGAAGCATCTATGAGCAATGGATTTGGATTGAAGTTGCTTCATAAGTTTTTCTGCTTACCTTTCCTTCAGTTACAACGGGAAACATTGCTTGGACAATTGGAGAGGAATCAAACCGAGACTGATGTAACTTTACAAGAATTGGACTTGTATCAGCAAAGTGATGATGCTAATTATGAAAAGTACCCAATTTATTCATTTGTATATTATAAATACTCTTATTTGTTGAATTTGTTTTATGTTAATTTACATAATTATTTTTATTCACATCTGACTAATAGTGAATATATAGCAGAAATCCCAAGGGATCCTATCTGGATCTACACCTTTTTTCATGTAATTTTGAGTTAAATCCCTCTTTCATCTTTCCTATCAGGCTTTTCTTGACCAACTCTTATTCTTGTCCAAACCTGACACTAATAAAGTATTCAAGAACTAGGGAAATTTACTTTCTTACTTACTTTCTTTTTTTAATAAGGTGAAGAGAGTTTTCTTAACAAGAAAGAAAAGAAAAAAGAAAAATATAATTATTTCGTTAACTGAACAATTTCTCAATCTTTTTTTATTTTCCTTCCTATTTATATGTTATAATACACAATGTATCTCCTATATTTTCTTCTTCCCCCCCTTTTTTGGTTTGTAGGAAAATTGGAACATAAAATTATTCATGAATTATTAATTTAATGACAATTTAATCAATATACGTAAATAAAATTGTGGTTCATCTCCTTGACTATTTTTAAATGTTTTGCGATGATCCACATATCTTTCTTTGTGCTCTCACTTGTACACAAAACAATCCAATAGATCACATAGGCCGTCGCAAGAAATTCTATGATTACCTTTACCCTGCCTCACATCTGGACGTGTTGCTTACCAGTTTTCTCACACTTTACAATAAGAAATTATTTTAAAGTTAATTTAATTTTTATTTCTAATCTCGGAGACCTCTTTCTGGAGTCTGACTATGTAGAGGATGTTTTTAGTTTATTTTGTCGGTAATTTTTGACAATTGAAATATTCAAATTTTTTTTTTGTAATTAAACACACATGTATTTCTTAGTTTAGATCAGGTCAGGAGGGTATATTAAAATTATGTAGTCAATAGAAATTTTTGTTAAAAAAAAATGAAAATTATAATGCTCCTTCAAATGGTTATAATATTTAAATACAAATTATTTTACAAATTATGATTTTATATGTACTTACTATAAATATAACCTTATATATATACACAAAATATTTATTAAAAAATGAATGTGAGAAATAGTTCATATGTATTAATCTAATTTTAATTTATTTATTTTAAATGAAATTTAATTAAATTTAATTTTATTATCTGATCAAAATATGCCAGAGTTCTTTAAGTATTTGTTGTTTGCGATAGCTTATTTGTGTTGATTTCAGCTCCTAATCAATTGTCTAATCAATTCACAGCATATCGTTGTTTGAGGGAAAGTGCCATCCTACTGCTTCTCTGAGGTTGTATATTGACACGATTCCTTGTCTACTGCCTTTCTGGTGTTATGGATCATCTGGAATTCTACCTCTTCTTTTAGGTGTTAATAGCTTGGCTCAGTCCCTTCAGATCATATGAAGCTCTCAAAGTTCTGATTATTTAATTGTTGTTATAAAGTTCGAATTTTCTGCTCCTTCTCTCTACTAAGTTTTATATATATATATATATATATATATATATATATATATATATATATCAATTAACTATTACATTAGATCGTACCACTTAAGTTATACAAATTTCTAAGTTTACTATATCATATCCCTATGTAACCTTAAACTTATCTTTCTGCTATTTTAAATAAAGATATTGCATCTTATCGAAATTTTTGTTTCAAATATCTATTCATTGAGCATCTCTCAGTATTCCCTGGATAGTGGGAATTTTGATATAACACTTTTTCCCTTACTCTGTATAAATTTTCCCTTTAGTTTTTCTTTGTTTTACCCTAATGTTTTATTTATTAGAATTTTCTACTATTTTCCAGTATTCTACGTCGAATTTGCTATCAATTACTATTTTCACATTTATTTGTTAATCAGTTAATTATTATCTAATCAGTTTTTATGTAAGTATTGTGGTTGCCTTACAGGGTGTCTATTAGCTCTTCTAAACAAATGATCTTCGAAGAGTTCATAAACATCCAATTTTTCTGTACTTCATATTTTTAATAATTTTCACATAAGATATCCATTTCTTCTTTTTCACTGGAAAGAGTTTCATTTTGACAGTTTTATTTGATTACTTATTTTTCCTAAATTCCTAGAATCAACCATACTAAATTTTATTGATGGTTGTAAGTACAGTATGTTATTGTTATTAACAAAGTTATGGGCATCAGAAAAATTCTAATGTTTTACATTCACGATTTTTGCTGTTGTCCCGTTACTTCACTTTTTTGTGTCATTTGATTATTGTTCGTAAGTTCCATTTTTGTTAAAGTTACAATTTTTTTTGTTTTCATTATTTTCTTCTTATTTGTTTATTACTATTTTTGGTCATAAAAAGTGTTTTAACCTAGTTCTCACGTTTTCTAACTATGAATTGTTTCTTAATTTTTTTACATTCTCGATTTTTGCTGTTGTCCCATTACTTCACTTTTTTGTGTCATTTGATTATTGTTCGTAAGTTCCATTTTTGTTAAAGTTACATTTTTTTTTTGTTTTCATTATTTTCTTCTTATTTTTTTATTACTATTTTTGGTCATAAAAAGTGTTTTAACCTAGTTCTCACGTTTTCTAACTATGAATTGTTTCTTAATTTCCTTATATTTTAGTATTATTTCAAATACTTAATTTATTTCCTTTAAACATTTTACCACATTGTGAGTCTTACTATTTCAAGTTATATTATTCAAAATTTCAAAATTATTTCATTATATATGTTTAAATGATGAAAAACTATCAAAGAATGACTTTGTTTCATCAAAATATACAGATTTCTGAAAATGGTTTTATCATGCTATAATTTACTATATTAACTTTTTCAAATTCATTTGCTATTTGTATTTTATTTTTTTATTTTTCTTACATCACACTTTCTCTAATAACTTTTTAACTTATTATTATTAATTGTTTTTTTTTTCTATACATCTGTTGTAGGTCAGTTTTATTATTTATTATTAAAAAACAAAGCATATTTTTATTAAATTTTAATTTCCCATTATTCTTTATTTAGCAAGTTATGTCGGTTACTGTGCATGTAAATTATCTTTTTACATTCTCCCCTAGTCAAAAGTACTTATTGTTAGATTTTTATTTGTTATAGCCAGAGAACTTTCTTTGTAGTTTATTTTTCTCAGAATCGACCAAACTTTTTGTGATCTAACGTTTTACTTTTCTCACATACACAAGAAAAAGTTGTGTGATGGATCAAAAAATCGATTTTGTGGTTTTTTTAGGAAACTCACCCATAAGGCAAATACAAAGCCAAATACTCTCACCCACCTCCAAAACCAAATACAAACCAACCAAAACTATTTGTCATCAAAATGTCAGTTCTATTGTTGTTATTCAAAAAATGAAATGAACTATAGTTGCTGTCTTTGAAAAAAACACTTATATATTTAATTAATAGCATAAACTGGTTTCGCTTATACCATAATCACATCTTTTAGCAAAAATCATATTTGGATGAATTTGAGCTTTTAATGATGGCAGTCAAGGTTCATTTTTTGCTTTTTGCCAATTATTCCTGAACCATATAGTAATTTTATTTACTTGGAATTTTACAGACTGGAGGTTTGGGTCATTAATATTCTTATTTCGCTAAAATTTGAACAAAATAGAGTCGATTTTGAGAAATTAACTTGTTTATAATATACCTATTGCCAATTTTTTGATTTTTAATTGATACAAACATTTTGGGCAAATGGCAAAAAAATATATTTAGTTCGGGCTTTAAGTCTACACTTGAGCAAAATTTGATCAAAACTATTAGAGCGGATTTAGAAAACAATAATTTTGTATTTTATTCTTATGACACTTATCCCCACATTTTAGTTATGATAAAAAGTTCCGAGAAATGGCTAAAATATGCTCACATTAGGGGACCTCACATATAAAAAATGCTAAAAAGATAGATTTGATTCTAAAAACCACTCTTTTGTACTCAGGTTACCTCAAAATGGATGTATTGTATTCACAAAAAATTAGACTTTGATTTTATGACTCTTCACATAAATTTCTCTATACTACTTAAACGTGAGAAAGTAAAAACCAGAATAGTCAGGTTAAGTCTTATTTTTTACTAAAGAAGGATGTTAATTTTTTACACAGATATATTTTGATAATACATTATGTGTTTCAGATTTTTAGAACAACTGTCGACGAAGAGACGACAAATGGCAGATGTAAATGCGCTTAATGCTCCTGCAATAAGTAATAGTCAAAGTAGTCAGCAGTTATCACAAGCACGTCCAACATTAAAAGCAAATGCAGATTTTGCTAAAAGTAGAAGTCTTTCAGTGCCTGAAGTTAGACTCGCAGCACCACCTGCACAACCTTTCCCTCGTCATGGTGTCGAACCTCAGCGTGCAGCTCCTCCAGCCAGGCAGATAGGAGATGGAACTGCTATTCCTGCAGATAGAGGTAGCAGTAGTAATGGCCTTATATCAAAGATATTTGGGAAGCCTAAGGATGGCATTGATGAAAAAAATATAGGTAAATATATTTTGAATAAATCTTAATTAAAATATCCTTATTTATGAATCTAGCTTTGGATGAGGGTGAGTTTTGAACAGGCAAATGTAGACAAGAGTTTTCATGAAATGTCAGGACAAGACTAAAATTTTCTAAGACTAATGTAAGGACAAAAGTTTTACGCGGCTAATTATAAGTAAAAATGTTCAAAAACAAATTAAATAAAACTCAACAATTACATTTTGTTTTGTAATTTGCTAAAATAATCTTTATAAGTGATATTGTCAAACATGTGAATGAAAACCACTCAGGTTTTTGATGTGCAAGAGATCACACCTTTTAAGCCCACTGAGCACGTATCACAGCCTGGTAAAGCAACCTACATTGTCTGTAAACAATTCATGGCAAAAACATATGTAATACTCTATTAGGACAGCGCCTAACAGAGATTTCAAACACTAAGTACAAGCACACACCTCTATAACATTCTTCGATGGTATCTATTGCAGGCCATGTTCACAATCTCCTCTAAACGAATACTCAACATTGATTGGGTTTATCTTACTTGAGGAAACATTTCCTTGATACATCTTAGTATGGGCCAGGTCTTCAAATTTCCCGCGAAGGGTAGCACCCTTCTGGTTGTTTCGTAGCCCTTCTACTTATAATAATGAGATTTCACACCTTCATTTACAGACCCCTGGTCAAAATGAATAAATATGGAAAAATCTTGTCAGCAAATTAGTTTTGCTCTGGTTTTCACAACAAGTTCCACTCTGATTCTCACTACAAGTTCTTTCTCAGGTTCTCAGAACCTACAAGTTCACTTTGCTTCTCACAGAAACCTCACAGATTGCTCTCTCATCACCACTCAATTTTGCTATACCAACCTGGTCAAGTCACAGCTCTGGCTGGTATTGTGGAAAGAAAGAGAATCTTAAGCCAAAACACAGCTGTCTTTTCTTCAACCATTATCTCATCTAGCCACCTCCCAGAAGGGAAGGTACAACATGGCAACATTCAGGGGCCAAAGTTAAGTTGCTTCCCAGCAGGGTAGGTAAATTGGGGATATTTACCCGGTGACTGACCATCATTCCCAATACTATCCCCCTTCTACTAGACGTACCAGTCCATCATCACCTCTTCGCCAGACCTGAGCTGAGTCTGGTCCTCTACTTTCTTTATCTATGACTAGGTTTTCCAGAACTCTAGCCTATGTCATGATTAAATTCATCTCATAAATTATAATAAATTCATTTTTTAATCATCTTGTGATGAAGTACCATAGTTCATTCGCTTCCGTGGTTTCAACTGCATTCAAACATCCACCTTCAGGTGCCAAGTACTATGGAGTCATTCACTCATATGAGGATATCAGGAAAACCATTTATGTCAGCATTATATATACATTTATCGTATATGTATTTGTTTGAAGCATTTATATACCTTAGAAGCTTGCAGTTTAAAAAATAAAATCTATATATTTTTTGTTTAATATATTAGTAAGAAAGTTCAGTCTTTTTTTAGTAAGTCTAGAAAATATGTTGCAATATTGAAAAGGTTACTATTTTGTTACCTAACAATTTCAAAGATTATTTTACTTTAAAGTTAATAAAAATTATGTATTTCAGCAATATGCCTATTAGTTTAAATGTATTTAATTGATTATGAATTATTCTTATAGGTTCAACTCACGGTTATAGCCAGGTAGGATTAGGACCAGGACTTGAAGGATGGGTGACTAGCGTGGAAGAATTTATACCAGATGGTGAAGAGCTGGATAAGTCATTCTTAGACGAGCCATTCTCTCCACAAAACACTAACCAAAGTCGTCGTGATAATACACCTGATTCTGATAGGTAAGTTATCAATTAGATAATTTTGATCCTTAGGTTGTTAAATATTAAAAGTCGTTCCTGGCTATTTTTAATCAAAATTTGGTGAAATGGAAGTTTATGATTGATTTAAAAAATTGATGCAGTGTGTTATCAGGAGTTTAGATATATAACTAATGAATACCCATCTAGGAGATTATTTTCACTGAAACTTTTAAACTGGACAATGAAGTAGATTGTGACTTTTGCACATTATTCATCTGGATGGGCGCGCATGTATGGATGATCCTCAGTTTATAATGTTTTTACTACAAAACTGCTATTTTATGAAAGATTTTAATACCATACCATCTGGTCTTCATTATCTTTTGTGTTCCTATTCCAAAAGTGCTTTACAGGTATCCAAGATATGTATTCTAAGAACCCCTTGTTTGAGGATATTCTGTGTTCCATACACAGAGTTCAGCTACAGGGAATTACAAAATAAATGTAATGAAGCAGCAAAGGAAGCTACAAGTCAGATTTCCAGTCACACAGCTAGTTATGACATCTGACTTTCTAGTGGCAGTTAAACATATATGTCATGTTCAGTTGGAGGAAGAATGGACAATAATTGTGTCAAAAAATTGAGGGAAATCAAAGTTATAACCCGTCCATGGAGTTCATTTATCCAGTCCAGTTGTTGATAGAAATAGTGATTACCTGTCTTCGTATTGGTCATTTCATGATCACTCATGGATTTCTGATGGAATACAGGAATCTGCTGTAATGTCCATTTTGTCAGGATGTTTGAACAGTGAAGTACATCCTAATATACTCTGTTGATCTAAGAGGAGGGTGTAGGAGATTTTGTTCTACCCAACTTCATTCAGGCATTCTTCAAGGATAGTGTTGAGATCCTAAATCAGTTATTGTCCTTTTCCCATTGTCTGAAGATTTTTGATAAAATTTAAAATATTTTAATTTGATTGTTGCAGAGCCCCTTTACAGCTCTGTAATATTATATTTTGTTGTCTATTTAATTTTATTGAATTTTATCCTTGTTAAACTCATTGCTTAGGTTCTTTTACAGCTCAGATATATTTTGTTAAATTGTATCAAGTTTATTATTGTTAACGTATTGCAGGGCCTCATTACAGCCTTGTAATATTCTATGATATTGTTTATCAAACTTTATAACTGATAACTTGTTATATTGTTGTTGATTTTGTAAAAAAATGAATGTTTTTTATATTTAGTTTGTGTTGAGAATCATTTATGTTCTTTTTTGTGAAGGCAATGATGGTTTTACACTTAAAAAAAAAAAAGATTTAAAATTATGAAAATAAACATTTACTACCTTTCGGTGCAGTTTGGTATTTTAAAATTTCTCTAATACTGTTTGCTACATTAGTTTGGGGGAAAACCATAATTTAATTCAAATTAGCTGGGTTCCAAATTTAAGATATTTGATTCTGTAAGATGGTTTATTTTTCTTTATTACCCAACTCTTAACGTTACATTTTTGGGGAGACTAACCATTATTATTTGTTTGTTTACTATTTGGTTTTGTCTACATGTGTTTGGGAAAGTTTGTATATAGTTTATTTTTTGGATCATGTTTAGTTTATAATAAAGTAAAAGTAAAAAAAATTCAATAGTCTGATGATTTAAATTCTAATGTTGTTGCAGTGAAGTAGAGTCAGGAAACCCATTAGTCGCTGGATTTCAAGATGACTTGGACCCTGATGATGTGCTTACGGCTTCTGCACATCAAACAGAAGAGCATGTTCCTACAAATACACCTGTAACTATTGCTGTAGCACCTACACCTAGTGCACCTGAACAGGTTAGTATTTAGAGAGTTGGATATTTTGGTATTTTTTGTCTATGCTTTATGTGAACTATTCTAATGATATTGATGAAATGAAATTGTGTTGTTATTATTAAATATAGGACCAGTAAAATGAAGGAATGTTGATCTATGCATAAGACTAAATTCATATGGTGCAGTGTTAACTGGTCCAAGTATCTAAACTGTACACCTCTATCCTTTTAACATTAACAGTTAACACTGTTGTTATGAGCTCTTTATGTGTCAACTCCGTTAAAAAATAGATTGTCATATCTCTCAGTCCTGTTGTTCAGTCAGATCTTTTAGAGACAAGTTTAAAGAATGTGAGGTTAAGGACCAAATAACCCTAACCCTTATCAACCGCCTGCTATAACTTATTAAAATGATGTTTTGGTTCAGATTGACATTTACAATTCACACACTGTAATAATGTTACTTGTGAGACTATTAATCATTTCAGCGAGAACGATTATTTGTAAAATGCCTCGACTAGCAATAATTCTGAATGTTTAATAAATTAATTTAGATTCAAATCAATCCTCACTCCTCAATTTTGGAATAAAAGGTAGTTATACAACAGAATTTATTAAATATAAAATAGTAAGTTACTGAGCTTAGGTTTTAAAATCTTATTGATATAACAAGATTAATTTAAATATTTACGATTTTGGATATTATTTGTTTTAATAGTCTGTGAGCCTGAATTTTAAAATAACGGTGAATGTCTGATTTATGTTTGGTAAATTAACTATGCACCAAAATCTCAATTTGTATGTTTCACTAATAGATTAATAGATGATTTAATTTTATATAGAATGATCGTTTGTTGTAATTGATAGGTTAAACATTGAAGAAGAATATTTTTTATGGAATTTTGCAATTTAATAAATGTTCTTATCCTGCTAATGGATAATGAAGATAGAATCACTTATCAAATTTTCTTTCTTTATAATAATATCTATGGTATACTTATTTATGCTACGCTGGATATATTATCTTCCTCTGTGTTTAATAATTCAATCAAACAAAATCTAATTGTTAAGCAAGTAAGTAGTTTTTTTTTCTTTTTTTTTTTCTTTCTTCACTCTGTTCACATGATATTTAGAATTGGTTAAGTTTTGTTTTTTGGATCTAAATTACAGTATGTGAAATGAATGCTATATGTATATGAACACAATTTATGAATATGATAATTTGAAACTACATTATTTTTAATATTTACAGCTTTTAAATTTCCTAATTACTGTATGTAGTACGCCAGTTACTGCCCAATTGATGTTAGTTATAAGTTTTGTGACATCATAATATTCATCTTGAATAAATATCTAATTTTAACATTAAAATCCCTTTAATCAAATCTTAATCCACAATAAAATGAATAAAATGATCATATATTTTATAATTTTTGTCTGTATCATAGCAAACAATAAACATATTTAGTTGATAATCTGCATTTGTTGTTTTTCCTAGGATCAGAATGAAACACCTGCATTAGCAACAATCACAGGTGAAGCTCTGGATGAATGGATGGGAGGTGTTACAGGAAGAGTAAGTCCAGAAGGAGGTGAGGATAGTGGTCCTGGAGGAGCAGACTCTCCAGACAGTATGGCACGTTTACAATTAAACAGGACAAAAGAAAAGGTATCTTCAGACTAAATATTATTGTGCTAGAAACACATAACACAAGTGTTCAAAAATATTTGAACAGCTTAATATCTCTGGTTGTAATTTAGATAAAGATATAAAACAAACGAAATTTTATAGTAATCAACCTCCTCTATCACGAATCAGTACTAAATTAGGTACTATATATAGGTTGAATTATCGGTAAAGAACTAAAAATTCTCCCATGGAGCTATTATAAAATACTTAATTTCTCAAAATTGATTCTACCAATTATTATGATCCAAGTTTTAGTGAAATTAATGACCCCAAAAAAGTATGCAAAATTCCAAATAAAAAAATATTACGGTTCAGCATTAATTGGCAAAAAACAAAAATGAATCGTCACTGGTATCATTAAAAGTTTGATTTTAATCAAATACATCAAAGACAAGTTTATGACACAAGAGAACTCCTGACCCAGTTTAGGCTCATTTTCAATTTTAAATGTACAACTACGGAAATGGCAATTTTTGTGACTTTTGTTTTAGTTTGTGTTTATTTGGTTTTGGGGATGGTTTAATAGGAAAGTTTGTGCAATGTTTTGCACCATTTATTAATATTGGACTAACCTAACCAATTTCTTTTCTCTGTATGTATTTTTATTATTTGTTAGTAAATGCTTTAGAGTTTTTAATTTTTGAATGGAGATTTGGTTTTCAATGTAACAGATTTTCAACTTTAAAATAATAGTTTTTCGAGGTTAACTTTTTGCTTATTCTGTTACATCTAATATTGTATGAAATGTGTTCAAATATAAACAAGAATTGTCATGATCTGTTCTTGTACAGAGTTCCGAGTCATTATTGCGGAAACATGCATGTTTGAACTTGTAATTAGTTATGCCAGTTCCTTATTCCATCATTCCTGTCAGTTGTAATTGACATGTCGAAGTAAGAGGTAAACAGTAGTATCAATTTATGGCCACTTTCTTTCGGGATTCACAAAGAATTCTTTACTTCAATTTCAATTTTCTCACAAAACAGAGAAGTATCACTGCTGAGTACTATTCCAAGATTTTAAGATGAAATGTGAAGCCAGGAATTCAATTCAAGGGAGAGTTACACAAAATTCAGTTTGTTTTCTTCAAGTCAATCCTTTCCCTCATACTGCTACTTTGAGGATGGAAACATTTTGGAATCTTAGGTGGTGTGTCTTACCTTATAGTCCAGATTAAAGGATTTAAATTTAAAGGTGTCTTACCTTTTCAGTCCACTTAAAGAATTTTTACGAGGAAGAAATTCAACTCAAACGAGATGCTGTGCAACATGTAGATCACAAAATTTCTATTTATATGGAATTAAGAAATTTCTTAAGCATTGAAATAAGTCTATTGCAGTGACAGGGAACTACATATAATAGTTTGTAAATCAATAAATAATTCTAATAATACAAATTTAAATTCCATTGTGGTTACCTTCGGATTAGTGAAGATTTAATTTCAGTATTATAATACATCAACTAATCCTTTTTCAAAATCTCTTAACTTATACATACTGTAATTTCAGACAACTGGCTATACTCCTGGTAATGAAAACACAATTAAATATATATTAAAAACACAGAAATACATCTCATTCTGTGCAGAGGCTGAAAAAAAAAAGTTTAAATATGAATGGATATAGGTAAAGGACACGTTTTTCAAAGAAGTGCACATCTGACTGGTGAATTGACACTGAGGTATATTCTGTCCTGCTTCTTACCTCCAGTCGATGTGGTTGGTCTTTGAAATTCATTCAAGGTAACTAACAATTGAATTCCCTTATATGGTTTCTGCCAGGTGACTTCTTTTTTTTAACACTAACGCGTTTCAGAACATCTGCTCCATCTTCAGAGTTATATTTACTCAGTTGAGATCATTAACAACATTAAAACATAAAATATAAAAACACACAGACATATATATATATATATATATATATATATATATATATATAAATTTACATATCACTTATCGTATCGCGACACTTGCGATGCGCGTCATATCGATGTCCTAGGACAACTCACATTTAGGACATTGATATGACGTGCATCGCAAGTGTCGCGATACGATAAGTGATGTGTAAATTAATATATATATATATGTCCGTGTGTTTTTATATTTTATGTTTTAATGTTGTTAACAATCTCAACTGAGTGAATAGAACTCTGAAGATGGGGCAGATGCTCTGAAACGCGTTAGTGTTTAAAAAAAGAAGTCACCTGGCGGAAACCATATAAGGTAATTCAATTGATAGTTAAAACAATAGTGACTTGGATACTAGCAACATGATTCTTAAATTCATTCAAGGTGTTGAACATCATATTTGATTGGAAGGAGAATTGGACATTTAAATAGAATCAAACTTCGTTGTTTTATAAATTTCATATTCTTCAATAGTGTTAATGTACCATTCCTTTTTGCACACATGCAATACTTTCAAATTGGTAATGAAATTCTAATATTGTGGTAATAAGGTGCTTTGAGAAAGGTGGTCAGTTTTTTTGTTGGTAGGAGCTTCTTAAATCTTACGTGGAACGGATGTGCTCATTTAAAAACTACTATCGCTACATGTAAGTTTATAAATGTTGGTTTGATTATGTCCATAGACATTATTTTTAACTCCATGTTGCAAAATAGAAAATAAATACGAGTTTAATTGTTGTCTTGTACATAACAATCACTTGATGTTTTGCCAATACATTTCTCAATGTGTTGGTTTAACTTGTTCTTAAATTCACATAACACTTATTTTAATGTAGGAGAGTTTGGTGAGAGTGCTGAAAAGAAGTTTATTTTTATATGTCCTAACTATTTTGTTAATTATAACGTTTTTTAAATTCATTAGCCTATGCTAATGTTTGTATTTTTTGCACTTCCTGGCTCTAGTCTTTGTATGGTGTGATATGTGTTTTTGTATTTTGAATTGCGCTTTTATTACCCTGATGATGGACTATCGCCTTAATTTGCAGTAGGTATAGGTTAAAGAGATACTTCAAAATTGGGTTAGTTTTGATGTTATTATAATAAGAAATTAATATTGTATTCAATAAATAAGGTTTTTGATAAATTCCTGTTTATATTTGAACATCCCCTCGTACTAATATCAAAGTCAAAGTTGCACATAAGTGATATAAAATAAACACCAAATGAAATGTAAGTCTGTTCATGTTGCATATTAGCTGCTTGCTTTGTATTTTTGTATCCATGTAATATATTATTTACTGGTGATATATTATTTGTTTGTTTAATCAAATTTTGAATTATTGAATAAATAACAGTAATCTTTTACAGAGTGAAAAAGGTAATAAAAGCAAACATCACAAAAAGAAATCAAACAAAGAAAAAGAACCTTCTACTAAAGAAGAGAAGAAAAGCAAAAAGAAGAAATCTAGCAGGCGGAATGAAGAACACGACGAATTAGAAGAATTTCTTAACTCACATGATAGCACTTACGAGGCCCTGTAAAAAGAGTCAATATTGGTAATGTTGTTACTGTTTTAGTAATTTAAAATCGACAAAAGAAATAATACCAGCACAAGAAAAAGAGTTCTGAATAAATGTATATATTAATTATTGTATTCATTGATTGCTAGAGCAAAACTGTTCCTTATAATTTGGATCTTGAGGTTTTTAGAATGTGCTATAAAATTAAATTTAACTACAAGTTTTTGGATAAATTAAAAAATTTAATATTAAAAAAATATTATCATTGATGAAACATCGTTGAACACATATTTATTTGTGCTATGTACTATATTAAAAATTGTGTGAATGTGTAATTAATGTAAATTTAAATACTAATAAACATTGTTAATTAGGCTGAACTAGATAAAATAATTTAATTAAAAGTCGGTGTACAACATGATGTCGTAAAATTCATGTTTGGTACTTAAAAGAAAAGCTGTTACTAAAAGGTATAAATTTGTAATTAAAGTTTGAGCTTTGTGTTCAAAACTATGTTAAAAAAAACTAATCATATTTTTATTTATTAATGGATCTATTCTAAAAAAGTATTGTTTGAAATTATTATGGAAACAAATTGTAGTTCTTTGTTACGGTAACACAAGAACCAACAGTGGAAAATCATTTTCATTTTTTTCTATGTACAGGGTTTTAAAAGTGATTTTACAGAGGTTGTTTGACAAGTCAGTGACTTGGAAATGAAAGATTTCATTTTGTTATCCTAACCAAGCCATTTCTACATGTTTTCAAAAAGAAATAACCTGCAAGAGGCCAAATCTTATAAATATGGTGGATGAGCGGAGGGAGTTCACAATTTAACAATTTTACCTATGTCAATTGCAGATGTGTGTGCTCGTGGATTATCTTGATGGAAGACAATTTTTCAAGTGGGGTCACTTTTTCATCAATTTATTATGAAATTAATCCAAATAAAGAGACAATACCATCCTGTTATCGTTTTTCTCTTTCCCAATTAATGCAGATTATGCCATACTTACTTCTCCATTGAGTCATTCTCTGTACTTAAATAATCATTATAGTTTTTTCTAGCAGTATAGAAACTGTAACTATACATGTAACATATTTACCAGCAAGTTTGTTTGTCAATATTTAAGATTGTCCACTTCACCAGTGGTGACTATTACATTTGAATGTTTTATATGTCTCGTTAAACTGTTTGATTTCTTCCTTGTTGTTGACAATCTGTTGGTTTCTTTTTTGATTTCTTCCTTGTTGGTGACAATCTGTTGGTTTCTCCAGAACTACATATATTCATGACATACCAAGGAGCATTAGTTATTATGGGTACCATATTGTTTTTAAAGTTTAAAATTATTTTCAGATTGGAGTAACTGACTGTTCTCCATAATTAAATCTTGTAGGTCCAAATAGGTTTTAGATTATTTGTATATCACTACAGTTGGGGCTTATTACCAATTAACCCATACTAGTTGTTTTTATTGTGTGTTTTTCCCATGTCCAGCGTTGATACAAAATATGTTATATTATTTGTTTAGTAAGTTGTTGATTATACATGAATGTGGGCACGTTTTAGAGGCTCTAAGAACACAACACCAACACCGTTCAATCCTACAAAGTACCTTAAATGTTTGTGTGTGTTTATGTGCTTTTTTTACAAATGAGATGTATTATAGTTGATTATTATTTTACTTAAAATCAATTACATTTGAGCATGAAAAAAAATTGTTCAAGCTCAAAATTATACTAAATAACCTTAAACGTTTGACTGAAACCAAAGTTAAAATTTGAACCCTGAAATTAATACTAAAAACAATGCCTGACATTAACAATAGGCAGATCATTACTGTAATGAGTAAACAAGAATTTTACACCCACACCGATTGTTTTTCATAGTGATGTTAGTAGTAAGTAGTTGTATAGTTAAAATTTTATGTTTTACATTTTTACTTCCAAATCTAAGGCCTAAAATATAATATATCATATTTATTGTGTGTTAGAATAATAAGAGTTATTAAACTTAGAAACATGTCTAATTGTTTAGTTGATAATATAAAATACTCATAGTTAAACGTTGAAAACGAGAAACATTTGTATTGAAATGTTTCAAAATTTGTTGAACACCAGTACAATATTGAAATTGTACTAATATCTGTTTGTTTTTAGTAGGTTAATTTAAATCTTGTGATATATTTTGAACAAATGAAGGATTAACGATCTACAAAGCTATACAAAAATTGAGTCACTTTAGAAATTATAAAGATTTTAATTTTCTCTAGAAAATACTCCACAAGAAATAAACTCCAATTAGCATAATAAATACAATGGCTGTCTGTGATGAGTTATCTTTAATTGGAAAAAGTCTATAATCTTTAATGAAATTTAGTGTCATAGTCATAAACTACACTCGACTTGGCAAATTGTGTTTCATAGTCATCACTCACATATGTGTATGGGTTGAGTGAGGCTTGAGTGAAGTTAAGTGTACCAAAAACTATACTTGGCTTTCACTCACCAAATAATTGTGAACAATTTTGACGAATTATGAAATTATGTTACAGATAGATTTTAAATTTTTATAGCATCTAAATCATATATACAGATAGGGAAAATATTTAGAAATTGAATTTAAAAGCGATGTAGTTGGATTTAAAAGACAATGTAAAGTTTTTTACATTTTTTTTTAAAACATATATCTATCAAAAAATGCAATAGATGTAGTCTCATACTATTTTAAAGAAAATTATTTGTTGTTGAAATGATTAAGTTTTACTTTTCAAAATTGACTATAATTACAAATTGAATTCTTTTTATAAATAACAAATAAATAAAATTGTAAAGTTAAAATTCTAGAAAAAGAGACTAAAAAATAGATTCAATATTGGAAATAGTAGTTTTAATACAGACCAATGCTATTGGCGGGGTGGTTAACTAGACTAAAGTTCAGAGCTAGGATAGTAACAGCTGGAAAGAAAATCATAGTGTAATTAACACTTTGCCAGTTGTCACTTACTAGTTAGATTTTATAAACTTTATCCCAAGATAAGTGATCAAATATAATCGTTAAAACTATTGTATAAGACTAAATCATGCATCACTGATTAAAATATTAATCCAGTCAAATTATCTATTTTTAGTTTCTAACTTTAGAAATCTCCAGGAGTAAATGAAATAAAAAATGTCTAATAAAATGAAAAATAAAATGTCTAGCCTGGGCAATTACTTCAAATAAACATCTAGACATACCCCCTCCCAAAAAAATCTACACTCAAATTTATATTATTGTTTAAAACGAAAAAATGTTTAAGATATCACAGAGTGAAAAACTTATTCCAGGAAAAGAAATATTAAAAACAAACGTGAGAAACATTTACAAGAAATTTGAAAAAAAAAAAAAAAAAAACATACATTTAGTTTCACAAGTTTATATTTTTTTGTATTTGAACATTTAAACCAAAAGAAAATGCTTATTTTTCTACTTATGAGTGTTTTCCTCTTACAATTTTGGCTAGTTTGAAGAAATTTTCCTGTAAATCTCCTAGAAGTGTAAAGAGAAAAGTCTTTTATTGTAGATGTTTTAATGAAACAATTCCCTCTTTTAAATTTTCATTTTATTTATTCCTGGAAATCTTCGAAGTTATTTTCTAATTTTACAAAAGTATATGTATAATCTTTGATTTGACTATAACATTAAAATCGTCATATTTTAGCTGGTTGCATTTCATGGTTTTTCATTATCTATAGTAACAACCGGTCTGCAGTAACATGTTGCCAACTTCTCAACAATAAACAAATTAATTTAGGAAATGTTTAAATTTTATTATTATGTTTCTAGTGTAAAAAGGGTATATATTCTTTTATCTTCAAGTTTATGTTATTGTGTATTTATAATATCGAAAAAAAAATTAAAATGAACTATTTGGTCTAGTGGTCTATTTGGAAAAGTTCTAATCTCTGTGGGGGCTAAAAGGTTCAACCAGCATTGTAAGCAAAATTGGGGAACTGCAATTGGTTGCAAAAGCTATGAAATTGGTATGCTAACACATATTACTCACAAAAATGTTTTCTAACAGATATAATCTAATATGTCACAGGTCACAGGATTATTAAGGTCAATTTACTTAATTGTTCATGTTATAATTATAAAACTCCATTTTACACTCTTACCAAGGCGTAATTTTCACTGATTTTACTTTAAAGTTCAATGTTAAAAAACTATTTTTCAGTACTGAATTATACAATGGGGATTGATTGTCACTCTGGAAGATCAATCGATCAGCTTGTGATGGAGTTCGAGCTTTCTTAATTCAGAACTACTCTTCTCAAAGACCCATTCACTAGTAGTCCGTATTTTTTGTTATCTAGGATTATGAATGTCCCCACTACACACTTACATGTTTTCAAGGTCACTTAGTAATGTTTGTCTTATAGAAAGGATTTTAGATCATTGCTTTACCAGTTCAAGGGTTATTAACTTTTTTTCTTCAGAAAAGTAAAATTCTCACTTTTCTAAATACAATGAAAGTAGTTTAGGTGTATTAGACTCAGTATATTATTTAGTATAGGGTAAGTATGACAGATCAACAACAACATAAACCTTTTATTATTATTTTTAATGTTCTTCAAGTTTGAGTTTAAGAATTCGAAAAAGTGATTCTCAATGTCTCATCCTTCTCTCCTCATTTTCAACTCAATGAGTGTTTTCACTAATTTGGCCTACCATGACCCATGACAAGCATTTTCATGTTATGATTTTGCTATCTGAATTTTTGACACCACGAAACATATTTTTGTCTGGTTTTTCACTGATTGAGCTGACCAAATCAGGGCTGTTAGGTTATTCTCCAAGATCTTTTAGGCTAAGGCTAAGCTTTAATACTTTATATATTAAAGCTAAGGCTGTCTAATATATGCTTAACTTTAAGGTCTTTAGGGAAATCAACCATATATGAAGAAAGTATAAGAAAATGAGATGAATAAATAGTGGTCTTATTCTTATATAGAAGAAAAGTAAAACAGAAATGTAGCAAGGACATTCCATTTTTCTGTTCGGTAAACTGAACTTTAAGATTCTAGTATGCTTTATCTCTCGACCACTTGGCATACCTCTTGCAGAAGTCTTAATTACCCAACTCATATTCTATTTCTAAACTTTATAATGGAGATACCCTCAGAGCTTCATACAGATATTCTCACCATTGGTGAAGATCTGTACAAAATAGTTATACATTATCTGGTCAGCAGTAATTTTTTGTATTATGTAACAATTTTTTTTGTCCCAAATTTTCAAATTTGGTTTAATCATTACTGATGTACAGATCTGCAAGGTAAACCTGTGGGGGGGGGGCTTATTTCTTCCATAGTGGCTCTAGGTAATCTTTGTAAAAAAAAGTAATAGTAAACTTAGGTTACTTCAAAATTTCTTTGAATTTTGAGCCGGACAAACTCACAGAGCAATACAGAAATGTATAAAATTATCAATAGGCATCATGATAATTATGCAGTTTGATTTTACCATAGTTTCAATGCCTGTTTCACTCCTGTATCTTGTTTTACTCTTGGTTATCCTGTCCTCATTTAGCCTTGGATGTTAAGAATATATATCAAGTGATCAACAATTAGATTATGTTTTTAAATTACTAGAATTTCAACATCACTTCAACATTATCACTTGCTAGACAATATTGTAGTTTTTTGTTTATATTTAAATTGAATTGAATTTTCAATGCACTTTTTAAAGCTTCACTAATTGTGGAAATTTATTTGTAGTAATTTTATTTTCTTCTTTAGAAGAACTTATATAATAATGATCATTTGCATTATATTAATGTATTGAATAATCTAAAAATAATTAAAAATATTTTATACTTAAAAGTTCTGCTACACTTTTACAAAACTATTACAATGTACGTTTCTTAATATCTTGTTTGAAAGAAAACACAATTGGTTACGTTTATAGGGTTAAACATAATTTTCAGAACTGTAAAATGTTAACAATAATTTCCTGAAGGAGTAATATATATATATACCCGTAGAACCACAATCTCGTCAAACAAACTTCTATTTATTCACAACTTATTATTAAAAATCATAGGGTATTTGATTATTCGACATAATAATCAGGCCTGAATCTCATGTATAATATAATTTATTTATCAACGCTTTTTTTAATACTACTTATTGTATAATTTAAAATTGTTAATAAAGTGATTTTTTTTATTCTCTCTACTGATTGAGAAAATGAACAGTGTGTACGAAATATTTCACAACTCTAGTGTTTAATTTTGTTTCTATTTATGTACTACTAGTTAATAATATTCAGGACCACTTTCCAAGGTAAGTCTGTGTCTCCTAATCCATACAAAATCTAAACAAATAAATAAATTTTTAAGTTGCAAAAAATATTGCAAATATTTGTATAAAAATGAATTTAATTTACACTTGGTTTTGTTACTGACATTTTTCTCAACAATTATGCAACATCTTTCACTGATATTTTGTATTTAACTAGAACAGATAAAGATGCAATTCGTACGAAGATTCATCTTTGAAATTCACTCTGTAAGTCAAAGGCATTCCAATCCATGAACAGCATTGATCTTAGCACTATAAGTAGAACTCGAGAATGAACTTGTAATACCAAAAATGGTAATTTTAACCTAGATAACCAAAAAATGGTTATATTGAGATTTGAATATTTAAAGTAACCCGGGAAACGTTAAAGTTGAATAAGGGAGGGGGTTTTAGAAGTCAAAAAGATGACTCAAATATATAGATTATTAAAACTAGGGTAATTAAATTTAAATATAGGTTTCCAAAATATTGATGTTATGTATAAAATATTAATCTTAAGTTGTAATAGATATTTAGGTAGTATTTGTATTGTGTTAGGCAAAGTAATTTGAACAGAGTCAGTGTTGCTAGGTGTGAGAATAATTCTCGCATACGTTGCATATTAAATAGGACGCTTGGTTTGGAAGCTGGACAAAGACACATGTGGTTTTGTCAGTCTTGGGGAGAGAGTCTTAGAGAGGGGTCTGAGGTGGTAGGACATGTTTTCAGAGTAGAGAAACGTTATTAAAATGTAGCAAGTGTGGTTAAAGTAGAGTCCTTTATGTGACATTTGATATAGTGAGAGATGGTATGATCTAAAAGAAATTGTAGAACTTTAACGGTGACGATTTAGCAAGTGCAGAGACAGTTATATCACGGTAAGACGTACAATGCGTTTAAAGTATAAATCGGACAATTATCTTAGTAAAGTGATATAAATATTATATGCTGTGAATCTGAAAGAACAATTGATTGTCAGCTGTATAAATAGAGTCTACAAGGTGATAATATTGCAACATGAAAGAAACTCAACATGTGGAGCCTAAGATCGACTGGAACGGTTATGCGGTAATCCTGAATCATAGACAATTATATAATACTTTTGTATAAAAGGAACTTTTTGTATGAACTTGCTAAATTTATTCAAATTAATAATCTTTGTTCAATAATTAGTATAACTAGAGAACTTAATCTTAAATTTAAATGCTAATAATCTTTATTAAGTGAGAATTTAAAAAAACTCACCATAAAAATATTTTATTTCAAGTTGCAACTACAAATTTTAGAATCACAAACAAGGATTTAAGTCTCTTCAAGGCAGAATTTTAAAGTTAAAAAGATAAGGAAATATCAAATAGCAGTAAGATATATATTATGAACATGTATGTACAACCTTGTATAAATGTTAATACTTAATTCAATAAATTATGTTCAATTTCAGCTCAACAAAATAAGATTTTTTTATTTCACCGAGAACCACTGAAGTACACTTTTAAAAGGATTTGCGACCCTGAGAGATTTTAATAATAACAATTAACTTCCTTTTTTCAAAATTGGTAAGCTAACGCTACCTGACGCCCATAAAGCTTGGCATAATTTTATAAATAATAACAATAAAAATTTACTGTCAATTTTTTTAATAAAAAATAAGTACTCTTCAAGTACGACAAGCGAATATATTATATTTATTACAATTGTCGAACCAACGTGGTGCTGTATTCTTATATTGAAAAATATAAGAATATAAGTCGAAAAAACAGTGGTTTCTTGGTGGATTAGAAATTCTTATAAAAAAGGTAAGATTATTCATAGTCAACATAAAAATAAGAATGTTCTCTCTAAAAAATTTTTTAATAATAAGTAGATAAGTAATTTAAAAATAACCAATTCTAAATTTAAAGTTTAAATAATAATAATAATCAAAAATGGAGGGTACAATTAATAATAATCTAATAAGTGAGAAAGACAGAGTAATGGTAGAATTTAAAATTATGAAAAAAGAAGCTGATAAGTATTTTGGTAAAGTTAGTAAATGTTTTAGGAAGGAAGATTTGAAATTGGATGATTTGGGTAATAGAACTGAACTATGGTGTATAGAAATAAGTAGGGATGATTTAAATGAATATTGGTATAAAGAATTAGGAAGGGATGGAATAAATAAAGAATTAGAGTTAAAGGAAATAATTAAAATGTTACATGCTGTTCTCAAAGTAAGAAATGAAGTTCATGATAAAATGTTAAATAGATTAGCTGTAAAAGAAAAAATTAACTTCCAATTAAAAGTTTTTATTAAAAATGATCAAACTGAAATAATAGAGAATATTTGTATGAATGATTATGTTTTTGAACAAGTAAACAATGGATTAAGTAACAATGAGATGAAATTAGAACTTAAGAAAAATGAAATGTGTCAGAATGAGCCTATGGAGAACAATGATTTAAAACAGTTAACAGGTAATGTTGAAATTAAGAAAAATGATGGGGTTACTAATTTTGATGGGGTTAGAGAGATTGTAAGTGATTTAAATAACAAGGGTAAAACTAAAGTGAATGAGTGTTTAATTAAGATAAATGATGTAATAACAAAAGAGTTAGCTATTTATGTGAGAAAGCAAAGCTATCATAAAACTTTAGGCTTTGAAAAAATAGCAATATTAAAATTTAGAAATATATTTAAAATGCAAGAACAACAGATTAAAAGTCTCTTTGAGAAAAACAATTTTGAGTGTGAGTTTAAAAAAGCAATTGTGGAAGAAATCTATGTAAATGTAAGCAAAGTCAGTAGAGTTCAGATTTCCAGACTGACAGCTGACAAATTTAGGTTGTTAAATTCTGAGATGTTTGAGAGAAGGAGGGGTGATGGTATGTCTGAGAAAGAGAAAAGGTTTTCGTCAACACAAAAGCGTGTTGTCAACAAAAGGGAACTTATGGTTGAGATGAGGTCATTTGTAAGATCTAGCTTAGAACAGGTCTCTAAGTTAGAGACAGTATTTAACATTGCAATTATGTTAAGAAAGCAGGCAATATGTTATAAATTGTTTCACCAATCGGGAAACCATCGGAAAAAATAGATAATTTATAATTGAGTTATAATAAATTGAATTTTGGAATGACAATAATAATGTATAAAGTTTTTTATAAAGCAAACGGACATGAGTAAGAATAATATTAGGTAAGAATTTTTTGTTAGTTATTAAGGTTAAGATTAGTAGATAATTAAGATTTCAGGATAATTATAAGTTGTGTTTAGTAAAATTTTGTAAAGCAGAGATAGTGTCATAAAGAAATAATATTGAAAGAACTAAAAGGTTTCAGTTAGAATGGAAGTGTAATATCAACTGTTTACCATAACAAAGATTAGGATTGTATAATAAACATAGATAAGGCTGGTGCAGGTTACTCTCGAAGGGTGTTGATGCCGCTTACAGTGAGATTAAGATTGTGCATTGAAAATATTATCGCATTGGAGATTGAATAATATCAAAACTTAGGAATCTAGATAGAATACAGTTGTGACAAAATTCAGGGTTCAGATTTTGATTACTTGTTTTAAAAAAGGTAGTTTTAAAAGTTTTTCTTTGCACATAACTCAAAATTGAACAAAATGTAAAACGAATGCAATAATTAATTGGGAATATAATATTTCGAGTTAGGTTCAATGATAAAAAATAGTTTTGGGAAATAATCACAGACAGATGTCTGCAGGAGTATAGTCAGTGTAGAAAAGGTACAGTCAGATTTGGACAACGCATCTCAAAATCAACTCAATGGATTTTGATAATTTTTTTTATTATTTTATTTTTTATTGTTCTCATACATGAATAAGGAAGTTTAACATATGGGTATATGGGTTCCTTGGATTTAAAATAAAACCAAGGGCGAAGAGGTTGGGTTAAACAATAGTTGACAATGTCTTGATAAAAAATATTAAAAAAAAAAAAAAAAGGCATAAAGAACAGCATTGAAAGGGTTTATGGGATAATGGTATGTAGTGGGTATAGTTTGAATTGAGTAGGGCTATGCATAACCATTACATATCAGAAGTCCATATTACCTGATTCAATGAGAGAGTTCACCACATAATTAGAAGAAAACTAATTGTAGGTTTACAGAATTGATCAATCTGTAAATGAATTAACTGGACGTGACTAATTTGAGTTTTAAAGGAAGAAAAATGATTTTTTTTTTTTAATGTATAAATTTAGTTGTAATTAGTATGCAATTTGATTGTATGTAATAAAGTATTGAAAGATTTGTTAGAGAATGTTAAGGTTTAGGTAAATAAGTAACAATTAGTAAGAATAATGTCATAATTTGTGTAAATAAGATGTAATTTGGAAAGGGCAAAGGAACTTTGAAAAAAGAAGGCAAGATTGTAAGGAGAGTTAGATATTTTGATTGTTTAAGATTGCTAGAAGTTTAAAAATATTAAAAGTTTTTGTTTGAAATGATAAAATAATAGTAGATTGGAGTAATGGATATAAAATAATTTCACTAAATGGGTAATAAAGTTAAAATATTAAAGTTTTTGTTTTGAGTTTTTTAATATAAAGAATAAGTAATATAATGTAAAGTAATTTGAAGTAGGTTTAATAATTTTGAGGGTAAATAATTGTAAATTGAGTTAAATAAAGAATAATAAGGAAGTTTGAAGATAAAATGTTTTAGATGAATAATTTGATTAAAAAGATTGATTATGTTTAGCGAAAATAAGGTGATTTGCTGGGAAAATAATTAAAAGCAGGTTTTGATGAAATAGGCCTAGTTAAGATTTTTTTTTTTAGGTAATATGAGGAGATTTTTCAAAGAAAATAATGAAATGAGAATTTTTAAGATTAATGAAGGAGATATAAAGTTTACAAGAATATTGAAAAGTGGTGTCAAAGAGAGAAATAAGTCTATAAGGAGGTTTTTTTCTGTGAAAAAGGTAATTTGATTGCATTAAGAGTTAGTTTTTAAGTTAAGAAGAATTTTTTTTTATGATCTACGGTGAAATAATGATGATATACGACGATGTTGAAGGAAAAAGGATGTTTTATTATGGAGGTTTCTATTGCGACGAATTATTGAAGTTTAAATGAGGTGTTTAATGATTTCTACGAGGAAATATTTTTTAATGCGACGAAATATGTTAGTGACCTAAGGGGCTACATATAAATAATTAAGGAAGTTTTTGATTAAGGAGTTAATGCAATCTAGTTATTAAGTTATAGAGAGCCTATAATCAGATGAGTTTTGAAATAAGATACTATGATGTGATATGATTGTTGAAGTTTATTGAAGGTAATAAGATGATTTTTTTAAGTATTTTAAAGAAGAATAAGTAATATTGTAATTTGAAGTGTTTGTAATTTGATAATGAAGTTTTTAATGTTTTATTAGATTTGTGGAAGAAATTTTATGCGTTGTCCCAGCAAGAAAATTAAGTAATTTGAGAATTTTTGAATAAAAGAAGATTAATGAGTAATAATAACTTAAGTAATAAATTTTTTGGGTGAATGACAAAATAGGTTTTAAAAAATGAAATGCAATTTGGATGGGGTAAATAACACAATTAAGTGATAAAATGTAACTTTAAATATTAATTAAGAGATTTTTAAATTATATAATAAAAAATGAAAATTGTTAATTCTAAAAAGTATAATTGATAACTAGAAGGTCTATGGAATAATTTGATGCAGACTTGGTAGAAAAGAGATAGAGATTTTTTTTTTCCTTTTAGCAATCAGGAGTAGACACTCTGACGGAATTAGGTCATGAGATAAAAGTTGAGTGATGGACAGCTCAACGATAAGAAGTTGATAGAGGTTTTTTGATGATGAATAAGATTTGATTATAAGTGGTTTGATTGATTATGATATGCAACTAGGTAGATTTAGTGAATCAATAGATTATATAATAAGATGATTAATGTAAGTTAAGAGAGAATATTTCTTATTTTAAAGTTTTTTTTTAAAGGGAATATGAATATTCTTAGTTTGCTGAAACTTTTTTATTTTTGGAAATCTATAGGGACCGGATTTGAAAGTTTTTTTTTTGAAGTTAAAATTTTTTTTGTTGAATAAAAGAGAAATCTGTGTTTCAATATTTATATATTGAGTCACAGATTTGATGGGGTATCTGTAATACCAAAAATGGTAATTTTAACCTAGATAACCAAAAAATGGTTATATTGAGATTTGAATATTTAAAGTAACCCGGGAAACGTTAAAGTTGAATAAGGGAGGGGGTTTTAGAAGTCAAAAAGATGACTCAAATATATAGATTATTAAAACTAGGGTAATTAAATTTAAATATAGGTTTCCAAAATATTGATGTTATGTATAAAATATTAATCTTAAGTTGTAATAGATATTTAGGTAGTATTTGTATTGTGTTAGGCAAAGTAATTTGAACAGAGTCAGTGTTGCTAGGTGTGAGAATAATTCTCGCATACGTTGCATATTAAATAGGACGCTTGGTTTGGAAGCTGGACAAAGACACATGTGGTTTTGTCAGTCTTGGGGAGAGAGTCTTAGAGAGGGGTCTGAGGTGGTAGGACATGTTTTCAGAGTAGAGAAACGTTATTAAAATGTAGCAAGTGTGGTTAAAGTAGAGTCCTTTATGTGACATTTGATATAGTGAGAGATGGTATGATCTAAAAGAAATTGTAGAACTTTAACGGTGACGATTTAGCAAGTGCAGAGACAGTTATATCACGGTAAGACGTACAATGCGTTTAAAGTATAAATCGGACAATTATCTTAGTAAAGTGATATAAATATTATATGCTGTGAATCTGAAAGAACAATTGATTGTCAGCTGTATAAATAGAGTCTACAAGGTGATAATATTGCAACATGAAAGAAACTCAACATGTGGAGCCTAAGATCGACTGGAACGGTTATGCGGTAATCCTGAATCATAGACAATTATATAATACTTTTGTATAAAAGGAACTTTTTGTATGAACTTGCTAAATTTATTCAAATTAATAATCTTTGTTCAATAATTAGTATAACTAGAGAACTTAATCTTAAATTTAAATGCTAATAATCTTTATTAAGTGAGAATTTAAAAAAACTCACCATAAAAATATTTTATTTCAAGTTGCAACTACAAATTTTAGAATCACAAACAAGGATTTAAGTCTCTTCAAGGCAGAATTTTAAAGTTAAAAAGATAAGGAAATATCAAATAGCAGTAAGATATATATTATGAACATGTATGTACAACCTTGTATAAATGTTAATACTTAATTCAATAAATTATGTTCAATTTCAGCTCAACAAAATAAGATTTTTTTATTTCACCGAGAACCACTGAAGTACACTTTTAAAAGGATTTGCGACCCTGAGAGATTTTAATAATAACAATTAACTTCCTTTTTTCAAAATTGGTAAGCTAACGCTACCTGGCGCCCATAAAGCTTGGCATAATTTTATAAATAATAACAATAAAAATTTACTGTCAATTTTTTTAATAAAAAATAAGTACTCTTCAAGTACGACAAGCGAATATATTATATTTATTACAAACTTAATCAATAGTTAGATATTATGTGGATGAAAATAGGTTGCTAAGGAAATGAAGTTTGTTATTATCTCTCTATGTAACCTATTTTTGAGGTTAGGTTATCAAGCTTTTGTTCAGAGAACAAACAATGTTATCAACTAATTACGTTTTTACTCAAATTTGACTTTTTACAGGTATTGCATTGGGTTACATATTCATTCTCAGTCCACAGAGTGAATTTCTAAATTCAGAGTAAAAAAATCTACAATGTCTTATATATTAATGTACGCCACCCAACTGTGCTTCCATTTAATAAATATTGTTTTAGTGAATGATGTTCAAATCGATATATCAGAAGACGTGGTTTGCTAAATGTCTTCTTTAGTAGTAAAAAAAAAAAAAAATCTTAGAGGATGTTGTCCGTTGTAGGTTTAGGCCTGGACAATTTTTTATCAGGTGATTTGTGGTTAGCACATAAGTTCCTATCATCATAATTCTAACTTTCCAAACCAGTCCGAAAGGACTCTAAATTTGTATCTTCAATAGAGTTTATATCAACCACTATTTTGTTTCTTTCTAAACATTGTAAAATTGTAACAGAGCATTAATAATCAGAACTACATGTTTAGAATGAACTAATAATCTTAGAATGAAGGCTGTATCCAAATATTATTAAATAGATTGAACTAATTATCAGGTTAAAATTAAAAAAAAAAAAAAATGTTCGATATTTTCAAGTGAGGATAATTTTTATTTACAAATGAACATAATTAAAAAAAATAATAATAATATGATGTAAACATTTAAACTTAATAAATTTATATATTTGAACAATATTTTGCTGAAAAGAATTCTATATAAATTTCTTTACATGTGTTTACAAAATTCTATATAACTTCTTTACACTCGAAACATAATTTGTTTTTGTGAATAAGGTTGGCATCCCTGATTATAAGAATTGCCTTAAGAATCATAGGCTTCATCTTATGTACTAAAATTATACACAATAAATATAGTTCCTTTTCCTTGACTTGATCTAGAAATAATGTTATAGAGATAACAAAACAGTTTCTTAAACATGTTAATTATTTTTAAAGTGTGAACTGTTGAAAACAATATATATTTTCATTTTCAAATTTAAAAATCACATCCTATAAATTTTTTAACAGAACAGGGATATAATTCAAGATTAACTAGTTATGCCATTTTAAAATTTCAATTTTGGCTTAAGTTGCTTGTGAGATTACTATGACACAACATGGGACATCTTGGAAGACCCAAGGAGATATTTGCCTCCATAGAAATTCTAACTGTGAGGAAAAATCTTCTCACTGTTTTGAAGGATTTTATTTGGACTGAAAAGAACCATATCTGTCACAATTATAAAACTTGCTATTTCCAGATCCTCCACTTTCATATTTAAACAGTTTTACTAAACAGAAACATTGTAATATCACCTTAACACGCTGGAATTATTTATATTTATCATTATTTGGATTCAGCCTGAATTTAATATAATAATCAAAATAAATTATATTACAATGTTGATATGTATATGATAATTTGTATTTAATGTAAAACATTATTGAATTATTTATGTTAATTTGGAAATATCGTTGTAATAAATAAATCTTATGGTTAAAAACTTCCATATTATATAAATAAATATATTTACTACAATGTTTAATTACTGTGATTAAATAAAAATGGTTGGCAGTTAAATTGTGAATTTTTTTTCTTTAGATGTTATTTGATTGTGGATATAATATATTTTTATTTCCTAAAGCTCCAATTCACAGATTTTAAACAATAGTATTTGAATTGGACTAAAACATACTGTGATGTCTTTAGTTATCCGTTTGCCAATTCTTTCTATCCACCTAAACTCTTATAACAAAAATTGGATTAAATTCTTTGCAACAGAAGAACTTTGCGAACAAAATAATTGCATAATATGATAGATAGAAAGAGTGGTGATCTAAATTTGAACTATAGATGGCAGCAGATATTGCATATTGTATAATTGTGTATTATTTATAAGGCTTTATGATTTATCATATTTTATTTTCATTTTAGTGACACATTATTTAAAGTTAGACATATAGAGATTGGGTTGAGAATCTAAGCACACCTGGTTTATTAACTAGTATTTTTGTTTAAATCAGCACTTCCATTGCCTGAGGAAAGGTGCTGCGATCTAGAATAAACATTTACATACGTTAATTTTTTGTGTCTTTAATGTTTTAATTACTAAGGGAAGTGTTGCAGTCTGGTGTAAACATTAAAAACTATTTCGACAGTTATCTTCATTTATCCAATATTATTGGTGAATGTTGATTCATTAGTTAATAATTGTGAAAAACAATTATTCTTGTTTTCAAACGGATGAACAAAATAAAAAAAAAAATTGAAAAGAACTTTACAGTACAAATATCAATTACCAAATTAAATTACATAATATATTAGGTATCATTTGAACTGAAAATAAAAGTTCTGTACTTTTATTTTACAAAACTAAACTTACTCTGGTCTAACCAAAAAAATTGACATGACACTTATTATGTGTTTTTTCACAGATATATTCATTATGAAAAAAAAAAGAGAAACGATGTTTAATGATGTCTGTCAGTTGCCAATACATTGCTCTACAGCCCAAACCAGTGAACCGATTTTGATTAAATTTGCTATGTGAGCATTTTTTGGCTGTATCTTCTGGGTTTTTCATTTTTTTAAATACAATTTGGGAAGATCTAACAAAATTGAAAAAAAAAAAGAAGTTTTTTCTTAAATTCAGTTCTATTTGATCAGATTTTCCGCAAATATAGTACCGAAGGACATAAAACTTATTAGTTGTGTCACCTTCCAAAAAAGTCATTGGGACCATTGGTAACAAACAAGCAAAAAATCAAAGAGAGCATTTGTTACTAAAATTTCAAGGCAAACCAGTAGAAAAATGATTAGGAACTAATCCAGAAACAAACATTTAAGAGGAAGTGAAGTGGAGAGATAGTGGGGACTGAGAAGAAATAAAAGTCTTTGGAGTGATGGTAGGTAATTTAAAAAGATGCCTTCATTTGAGTAAACATCTTTTGATTATGGAGAATCGTAACTTACACCTAATCTACCTGACAGGAATCAATATGAATTGGAGGAAAAGGTTGAGCATTTTGTAGCTTATGGAAGGGTTTGGTGTGGATATTTTTACTGTAGGAAATGCAAGAAATGACATCCCTGATCTATTCAGTTATAATAATAAAACAGGTAGGTTCAATGAAGTGAAGTTACTGTCGTTCTTTGAAAGATGTGGTGGGCTCCTGGAGCCTAATTTTGAGAACTTAATGCTCACCCTATTTATAACAGAATATAACACTAAAATAGATTTAGGCCAGATTGACATGAGGGAATGATACAGAAGAAAACTAAGTGGAGAACCCTTAATGGGGAAAAAAACCCCACCTCAACCCAGAGAAAGGTAGATTTGGACAGCAAGTTGAAGAATATCTTCAAAAGGCCAGAAGGGTTAATACAAACAGCCCTTGTGGTCTGGTTAATACATTACTGAAGGAGTAATTAATTCTGAAAAGGACTTGCACAAAATGTATTGAAAGACTTGGCTTTAATTCAGATACAAGGCTTATGTTATTTTTTATATTTTCTCAATATACATTTATTAAAAAATACATTGTTTTTATAAAATATTTCTATTTTTAATTCGATATAAAAAGACCTAATAAATTACAGCATATTTTATTGTCATATTTAAAACTAAACAAACATTCTTATATTTTTGTTCGTTTGTTAAATTCAAACCATAATCCACCTTCAGGTGAAAGTAGAAAATTGAAAGTTTGGTATTCGAGTTTTTTCATTCAGTTTAACAGCGTACCGTGACATGATTCTTGCCAACACAACTTTTAATTCCAGTACTGCAAACCTCATGGCTAAAACAAACATATAAATTCACAATTTTCTTTAAAACAGAAATTTTCTTTGATACTATTGTATAAAACTATTATTAATAAATGTTTTATATAAATTAGTAATTATTATAATCCAAAAGTATACATTTTAAAATAACTAGAAGAAGTGCAGAGGATGAAGAGGGATTTTAGATAACATTTTTTAGTACTTTGGAGTACCAGTAACCAAAAAAATAAAGCTTAAATAAAAAAAACACAAACACAAATGTGTATGTAAAATTTTATATTACTTTACAAAATGTATCATGGAAGGCTGAAATTGTAATTTATAAGATAGTAATATTATAAGGTTATAAAAAGTGGGCTCTAAGGGAGATTAAATACCTGGGAGAAAAATATAATTTGAATCAATAAAGAGTGGCAACTTTGTCAAATGATGTGTTGAGGAGACTATATTATAATGAGTCGGAGATGGTTACAGTTAGAAAAATTGCACAAATAAAGTGATAGGGTCACATGCAGAGATCGTATGAAGTGTATACGGTAGAATCCCAAAATAGTTATTAACATTTGGTGTAAGACATCAAACAAGGCCGAGAACCAATGTTTGGATGATGTTAAAGTTGTCTTAAAAAAATAAGAATATGGTGGTGTATTATGGTACCGGAAGACAGAAAAAAGATGGAAAGCTGCCATTGAAAATGCGAAAGTCCTACAAAGGCCATGACGTAAGAATGTACATTTTGAACTTGTCAAAACTTTTGGAAAAATTTATATATTTTTAAAAACAATGCCATGAGTTAATATATAAGATTATAATGTGGAAGAAGATCAATGTTTGTTTAGTGATTTGACATATATTTTCCCCCAGAGTAGATATCGATATATTGTTTCTAGAATTTCTATTTTCTTCAAAAGGTTCATAGTTTATTTACTTAGATTAGATAGTTCCTCTTGAAAGGATTAAATAAGAGCCAATTATTATTTTCATATATGAAAATGGTTTAACAGACTCCAGTTTAAAAGTTTATTCTAAAGAAAAAATAATATCAAAAACGAATTTAAAAAAAGATATCTAGTTCAGAAATTTGGGGCCATAAACACTCCAAATTATGAAGGTTGCTACTTGTGATTTATGTTTGTTTGTTTTGGTACTCTCCTTTTTGGGAGGGCAGAAGAAAGAAGCAAAAATCTTTTAATGGTTTGTTTTATACATCATATTAAAGATCTATATGAAAAGAAAATATTGATAAAAACAGATATACATATAAGTGCATGTAATACAATATTGTAAAAAAAATGTTGTCATAAATTCACTTAACCAAACTTCTTATTAATAAAATAGATGCAATTGGTAGCCGACTCAAGTAATTAAAACCAAAGAATGTGAATGAAGAAGTGGCGAAATTTGAACTTGTTTGTAATTTTCAATATCATATTATGCTATCATAACCAGGTGTGATACTAAAAGTACTTGAATTATTGAAAAATGTATTTGATGGGTCCTACAAATGTTTTCAGATGAATAGAAAAGATCAAACATGGCTGCTTGGATGATATTTGTTGAACATTATGATGATAAAATGTTATATTACATTGTGACAGTGACATTGGTTTCACACTTTTACTTCGGAGATTTAACGTCAATCCCTTGAATGCTACCATTCTTGGTTATATTTAAAGCCCCAAAAAATCAAAGCAATTGCTTTCACTATGTAAACTGATGCCCACAAGAGGACAAGAAATAGACGAGTATTGGTTGTTTTATAGGGTGCGGGGCTACACTGGCTCCGGTTGGTTAGAAACTTAGAATAACTCCTAAAGTTTAAACATTAAATTTAACAAATTATTGATTTTCAAGTCTTATAACTTACCTATAAATATTCTTGGCCCATCCCCAAAAGGTAAGAACACTCCATTTGGTTTAAAGTTATTATTATTATATATTTTTTAAATGTTCTTCACCTTATTGGAGAGCTTTTAAATAATAATATATTTGTTCTACTTACATCTGCTCATCCAAAATTGTTTCAATGCATTACGGCCGTTTCGACTATTTATTCAGCCATGGTCACATGCGTTATTTTCGGTACTATATATAGCATATATATACCTCGTCAACATTGTTATAAAATCATTTAAAACATTAGTACATATTTGACACACATTTATTACACTAACACATTTGTTTACACACTTTTAATTTCTATTAAAAAACACTTGTTTAGTTTATACGGAAATAACTTTACATAATCGATAAGCACAACTTGCAATTACATCCAAAGTAAAATTACCCACCAAGGATGAGCTGTCTATAGGTTTGTTTTTGTTTCTTCTTCAATATATTTAATAACCTCATCACCACAATTACAAATTTCTTCAAACATTCCTTTCAATTTCCCAGTCGTAAATGTTGGCGTAAGTTTGTTTAAATTACGCCAAATATCTCCTTCTAGGTTAAACAAATTTGAACTTAAAGGATCCCCTTCTATATCAGATAGAAATATGAGAAGTCCTTAACAAGGATCTTTTCAACAAGTTTAGGATCCATAATCATTAACGAGGGTGCTCTAAGTTAAAAAAATTCGCCATATTGATGTCCTTTCAGTTCTTAAAAGTCCTTAAAGTTCTTTATGTCCTTTCCTACTTCCATAAAGTTCAACTAAACCTTTCTTTTGAAAAATCATATTTTTCACGTTGCCAAAAAATAGTGCTGGCTTTGCATATGGAACTCCACAATCTTTCCAGTAGTTAATTAAACGTAGCAATGGAAAGACATATTGACAACAGTAGGACAAAGTAGGACAACAGTAGCGACAACAATAGGACAACAGTAGCGAAAAGTAAATTTAAAGCAATGGAGTCGAAAAGGATATCCATGATTGTATTTCTGAAACAAATATAACAATTAATTACAATTTAGTAATTTTATGAAAACATTTTACTTTCTTATGTATAGAAAATATTGTCAAGGAATTATTTTTATGTTGCCATTTTGTGGGTGTATATATACATTTTTGTTCTTCTTAAGTTAAAATATATATATATATATTTTTCAAATATCTTCGTCTCTCAAATAGCGTTTTCTCAAAAAATATTAACAATTTGCCAGTCATTTATACGCTCATACAGCCTGAAAAAATGGAATAGACCCAACTTGACTTTTCAATGTTAAGAAATTGTTTGATGCAACCCCCATTTATATGTCTGAAGTGTTTTTGAGTTACCGGTACTGCTAGCGAAATATTTCGCCTTGATTTCTGCTCCAAGAGTAAAATGACATGCTGTAATTCTTGAGACTCAAATTAAGGGAAAAAATTGGTGGTGTTGTTTTGTATATATATACCGTAATCTTATTTTGTTATTTTGTTATATTTTATACGCACGTTATTCATGCCAATGTTAACAAAATAAATAACTTTGAAACATGTAGATTTTAACTCTTTCTTTAATTGAAAAATTAAATTTAAAAAAATCATTTACAATAAAAACAATTATCTTTTAAACTTGATGCACTTAATAATTATACAATTAACATCTCAATCTACTACATATTCTAAGTAGGCCTACATAGATAAATACAAGTTACTTATTCTACAATTTCTTAATCTAAAATAAAGAAATAAGAGTACATCAGAATTTAAATTTTTTTATTTTTATTTTTTAATTATTTTCATAAAATGCTCCGGCTAACTGAAATTTATTATTATTTATTAATTTAATTTACTTTCTCTTTACGGGTTCGATAGGTTCTTTGGTGACTATAATTTACTTTAAAATAAATAGAATTTGGTGGTAGTTTGTTTAATTGAAATTGTCCATTAATTTGTACTTATCGACTCTGAAGTTCTATTACAGCTCCAATGTTCCCGGTTCCTTGAACGTGGTTCCCGCGTAGACTGCTAGTAGATGGATTGATTTGCCTTAATCTTTTCGATGAATCTTCTTTTCTTCATACACTTTTATTTTCATACACTTTTGTGACGACGATTACTTTTTAATTTATTCGATGATTATTCTTGTTCAAACACTTGTAGAACGACACTATTACTCACACACTTTTATGACGACGACTCTTTTTAACCTATAAACGACGATTATATTTTAATTGTACTTCGAAGATTATTATTAAACACTTGTACAAAACGACGCAGTTACTATTTAATTTCGACGGTTGATTTCGGCTAAATCTTTACAACATTTTTCTTTTTGCTACTAAGAGAAACATTTTCTCCGGACAACCTTCTTCAATAAGTTCGGCACCAAAAAGACCCCTTGCGCTACTCTTCTACCCTTATTTATAATTTTTATTTTCAAACTGCTTTATTCCCATCCTCTGCCTTCATTGGCTTATTTTAAATCTTTTACGTTACTTCAGGAGTGACGCAATTCCTTTCATTGGTCCTTTTCAAATAATTTCGGTTGAGGGCATTGAACTTTTGAATGATTTCTTTGACTCCTTGGGGGTCAATGACTGTCTGTAGAATCATTTTTTCTAGCTGTCAACCCTTTCAACTCTTCACAATTTATGGCCTGCCGACCACTGACCTTTTGGGAGCCCTCTATTTTGTTACAATATATATATATTTGAAAACTGGTGTAAAATACATCAAATTGTAATCAAAACCACAATTGACAAACGCATAACCTTCAACAAAACTTGAATGAACCAAAAATGATGTAAATAAAATCAATATAAACAAATACAAATTATAGACATTTGACGTTTATGAAGAAAAGAATAAATGTTCTGTTTAAAATTGCAGCGTACAATTTTTCCCACATTTTGATCAGTTTTGTTTTGTAAACGTCAAATTTCTGTAACTTTTATTTGCTTACTAGCGATAATCAATTGCAAATACTCTTGTATTAATTTAATTATCTTCTTTTTTTTTATGATCCAGATTAATTTTATTCAAGTTCAATTTATTTTGTAAATAATTTATTGAGTTAAAATATGAGTATGGAGAATTTCGAAATTACTTAAAGGCTCAATGTCTAATGGTTTTTGGTGTAATATTTATATTTTCCATATTATTATTACTTATAGGACTAAAGTTTCACTTTACTTGACAGTCACTATATATTGTAGTATTAATTCCCTGACCACTGCACATATATTTATCTTGACGTGTTCTATCTGTTTACTGCATGCTTGTATTATATAACTAAATACACTCTTGTCAACAAATAACATTAGATCCAGTTTTAATTTTTTGTTTACAACTAGGTTCTTCCGTGTTGAAGTAGGTATATCCCTATTCAGTATACCTAATTTATTGTTTATAAAAAATCCAAATTTAATTTTAACTCCAAGTTATCTAACTCTAACAATAAGCAGAAAGGTTTATGGAAGTTGAATAGATAGAATTTCATTTCCTTTTTTCTTAGCAAAGGTAATTTACAACTACAGTATATTTCTTTCTCGAACATCATGAGCAGTTGATATTTCAAATGGTTCTTGTTTCAACTTATTTTTATACAACTCAAATTGTAAATTTGTCTATATAAACTATTTTGTTTTTGCTGTGTCAATTAATATTTTAAAATTAGTTTTTGGGAACAAAAATATGTGATAATTTATTATTCTCATTATGAATATTATTTTTTTTTTATTTATTCGGAGGTTGGTAGCTCCTACAAAATTATCATTTTCTTGAAGCACATTACATACCTCATCTAAACTTAATGTATTTAAATTGCTTTTTAAAAAGTTTCAGCAATTTCTGATATTTTATAAAAATTTCAACATCTTGGTAGTAATAAATGAACAATTACCAAATGCTTCTTCGGTGGGTTATTCCGTTAATTGGTACATTTTATCGTTCCTAACTACGTTATATCTCTGTCATGTTGAAATACTCATTAGTGTAGGTTTGTATTCTTTCCGTTTTGGTTATAGTTACATTAATTTTTTGCTGGTTTGTATTTAATTGTTGTTTTGATTGCGTCTACTGATAGGGTTTGATTAGGTAAGGGTTTTGGAAATTGCAGAGAGGTAATTGGAAAAAAAAAATTGTGTATGTCTATGTTTATTTTTCATGTGTTTATTTACAGTAGGTTTGTTACTCTTTAACCACTTATTTTTTTAAAAATTGAAAATCATTTGATACATGCCTAACGCCTCCTCTAAACGAACTGGATGTTTTATCCGCATAAGAAATCCTCTTGGTTCCTCTAATACTTTTAGTAATACACAAAGATATTTTTGTACACATGTGCACAAAACATCACTAGCTGAATGTACCTTATTTTGTGAAAAATGCAATTTGTAAATTTAAACTTTTACAATTTTAAATTTTACAAATTTTAAATTTAATTTTTGAACACGTTCGTTGAATTTAAACGGAGATTTATTGCTTTCTTGTTTTAATTCTGACATTTCTAAATTTAAGGAGAAACAATTTAAGGTAACTAGTTAACAAAGTTTTTCTAACATCTGCCCACAAATTGGTATTAGAACTTAGAACTATTTCTAAAGATTGGCCTTTACTTAACTTAATAGTGATGAAAATAAATATAAATTTAGAAAATCTTCTGGATTCTCTTTAACATACAATTTTACGACCATTTTATCACAAATTGAGACAAAACGACAAAAAGAATATAAATGCAAAGTTTTACAATAGATAGTATTTTTGTGCAGACTGGTGACCAAATTTTAAAAATCAGAAATCGGGTCTAAAGAACATCGAATTTGGGGGTGGGGGGGGGATACATGTTGAGACTTAGAAGCAAGTGAATACGATTGTTGATGTTCACAAACTAAACATGTTTACTTTATTAATTACGAATACTTTACAAATTTGAAAATAGTGTTATTTAAATTTAACCAAAACATTAAGTTTAACTATTTTGCACTAGATTTTTGAAACACTGACTAACATGGACTTGAAGAGTGGAGAGAATGACACAACTCGAATAGTTTTAGGCTCGTCCAATAATATTTATTTACCTATTTAAATTACAAGTACAAAGTTTATATTATTCCTGATAATATTTAATTGATTTGTTTTAAGTATCAGTTTGTACCCAAAATTTAACAATAATTCTCTGTCAAATCCAAATCATTCTACATGGTATAAGCTAACAGACTGACAATTTTAAATGGCGGCCATTTTGAACGAGTAGAAGTTTTTATTGACTATAAGAATATTTTTGCCACGTTTCATAGTCCTAGGACCTAAAAACATCAGCTAAGGTCGAGGTCATCAACTGTTACTTCGTTTATAAGAATTAATTAACGATTGTAAAGCATCTTTAAAAACAACCGATATTCTTGATTGTAAATAGCAGTTAAAACAACTGTTATCACCGATTTGATGGCAAATAGGTTATAACATTTTAGTTTTTGTAAAATAGTTTTCTTATATTATTTGCAGTATAACGAAAAATATAATTCATCACTTACACCAAAAGAAGCTTTTCGATCCTCGCTCATTTTCCGAGTTAAACTTGAGCTTGTATTGAAAAGCTTTGCTTTTGGTCATAGTGATGAAATATACTATTTTTATATCTTTACACTATGTCTGCGGTAACAACTGCGTTTAAGCTTTTCTTGTCTTATCACAGTGGGTAGCCTAGGAAATTTAAAATCAAAACATGAGGTAATGGATTAAGGAGTTAAACATAGATTCATTTCTCTATTACTGCTTCTTCATTTTTTTCTAGTATTAATGGAGCTCATAAATTTTGTTATTTGGATGAAAGTGTAAGAAAATTAATGCCATTCTTTTGCACCGTTTATTTTTAGTTGTTATTGCAAACGTTTATCTATCGCTAAGGAGTAACATGATAACGTATGCAAATGGCGGGTGGGCTATTTTATTGTATAGGGTCTTCCAAGGACGTATTAATTTATTGAAATATAACTACGGCGCAGATAAGACAGGCCGCAGATTTAACAAGACTGCTTGCTGTGTGTGTTGGTGTTGTGAACTTAGATCAAAGTTTTATTTTCACATATAGGCTAGTATGTTTTCTTATTAACACTAATTTAAATTTTTTGTTTAACAAGGTGTAAATTGATTTTACATAAATTGGTGAACAATTTTGTTTATTCACAAATACTTAGTATATTACTTCCCCATATACATAGTATTAAGGGGGGGTTTAATTTTATTTCAGGGGAGACATATCGAGGAGATATGGAATTATTACTAGGGGAGGGTGGAATTAAGAAAATATATGTCATTAAAGTGACATTTTAAGATCATGAATTCTGTATACTTGTACTTGGCAGTGTTTATACACAGTCTAATCATTTTATGAAAAAGTTTGGCAAAATACCTCGGATCGGTTTCTTTCAATAAATATTAAAATAATAATCCCATCTTGTACGGAACATTAAGAGTGTACTACAATTTTTAAACTGTTAAATTGTTGTTTTTTTTTTCAGTTTTTATACAGTAATTTATTAGGGTCGCATTTTGTGAAAAAAATGTTTTCTGAGCAAGCTTCCAATAAAATTTTCTGTAGAAGTTTTAATTATTACAAAATCTATTTTTAAATCGTTTAAGATTTTGTAAACGCCATCTTGCCAACTTCTTTGTAGGAAGTTTGATTAAGCGGCGATTTTTGGTGGGTTCTCATTAACCCCTAGAATTCCAGAGAATTTTTTAACTAATTATGCATTGTAGAACATTTAAAAAACGCTTCTTAGTAAACAATTCTAAGATTTTTTGTTTTTATTTGTTTTAAAATAGTAAGCTATTTATTAAATGTAAATTAAACGAACGTTTTTAATAACAATAAGTACTCACACTTTTGAATAAAAATTAGTACATTCATAATATTATACGACCTGAAAAAGATAGGAACGAGTCTACAAATTCTCCAAAATAGAGGCCTCTTTTTTGTCCTATTCTACGGTTCGTGGAAATAATTAAATGTATATTTTGTTTTGTATTGTTGTTTGAAGGTGAAAAACCTCTCGGTGATCATTAAATTATAAAAAAGGAAGCAGAGAACATAAATACTCTTAACGGTGTCCTCCTGATTGCGAACAGTCCTGATTGCGAACAGTCCAGACTGCGAACATGTTTGGGTTTACGAGGGGGAGGGGGTCGTCTGGGGGGGGGGGGGTGGGGAGGATTCCTGATTGCGAACACATTTTGAGAGGTCGGGGTTTTCAACCCATACAGGTACAAACAGAATTCCCGTTCTAAGCAGCGTTTTGACTATCAATTGATTGTAAGAACGAAACACATGGTTTCTAAAGAGTATAATGTAATAGAGATTACATTTGTTAAACGTTGTTATTCCCGCGCGAAGGAGCTGGTAAGCGGGAAACGAGCCGTGACGTCACCACTTTTGGAGTTTAAATTCCAGTTATAAGGAAATTAGATGAGTTTTGGAAGATAGAAGAATTATAGGAAATCGACCGAATTTTTGGCAACATAGACAGGTTTTGCAAGTCAAAGATATGTATATTTTTGTATATTTATGTATATAGAAGTATACTTTTGTATATTTTCGAGTTTAAATTCCATAAAATGAAATTTTGGACTATAGAAAAATCATAGTATTTCCAGTATTGAAATATTTGCAGATACCTGTCAAACCCTTGTCAGGTAGCAGTAATCCCTAGTGTCCGCAATTGACTCAACCATTTTTACAGATTCCAAATATGTGTTCGCAGTCTGGACGACTCATGTTCAGGTAGTCCTCGGCATTTTTGAGGTGTTCGCAGTCTGTTCGCAATTAAGACTCAACCCTCTTAACCCTCAATACTCGATAGTGTCAGGATCAGAAAAGAACAACGGTTGGTCAATAGAGACCTGATAGGAAAGATCAAAAGAGAGGAATTTAACTCAAGACTTCATGAAAAAATGTGTAGATCTTGTTAATCCCTATGATTTCCAGTTAGACAACCGGATATATGATTTTGAACAAAAAAATGTTTCAGAAAAAAGTGTTAATTACTATTTTAAGTGAAATTTTCGTTTTAAACTGATTGAAAAATAAATTTGGTTCCCAACGAAATTGACACAGGGCTTTCTTATGATACTAGATTTTGAACTCAGTTTTTGACTTGCATTATTCAATTACAACATTTGTGTAATATAATCACAAATTGAAGATAAAGAATAGTATGAAACTGTACCAATTTTCATTAAATCAGAATGAAAACTGTAACTATTTGGGTTATTATTTAAATTTTATAAAAGAATATAATTAAATATTACTAGTTTAGTATTTTGACTACAAATTACATCACAAATACAGTGCTGTTTTCCCCATCCAAATTCTTTTAATTTTCTTTATCCACAACCAAAAACTAAGTGGCAGCCATTTTGAAACGGACGAACAGGTTGTTTGATAGATGAAATCTCGAGTTATTAAATAGACGAACGTTTGCTTCAAAGTTAATCTTAAACTAATCAATTATTAATTATATAAATGAACTAAAATTTTAAAATTAAATTACGTTTCATCTTTTTCTATTCAATTCGTTAACCTTTTGACCAAAATCTAAACTTCTGTATACTTGACAACGTGGGAGAACTAAACGTATATAAAATTGATTCTGAATGAAAAAGTTTTGAAATTGTTGGTCATAATTGTTATTTTTCAACTGGATAGTAAATTTAAATTTGTTCAATTCAGTATTTTCAATGTATTTTATTGCAATATACAGGGTGCCTCATTTATATTGATACAAGTGAATATCTCAAAAATAGTAAACATGGAGATAAAAAGCTTTTAGACAAAAGTTATTTTGTATAGACGGGGAAATAAAATATATTATTGAATCTTTGTTTGGGTTTAAGGTCATATGAAGGTCAACTTGTTTTTTGCATTCCTAATGTAATGTAATGAAGGTAAAATAATGTTTTCACATTCCTCTTACACTTAAAAAAAATTAGAAACTTTAATACGATACGAGTTTTAATGTGATCTCAATTTTCAAGATATTTAACAAAATACTTGAAAAATCCTGACATATAAGAATTCGTTTCTAGAAGAACATCAGTTTTAGAAGATTAATGGCTTTTAGCATTATCTGTTGGTTTTCAGGAATTGCATACAAAGTCTTCGGTTTGTAGAAAGTTTTTGCAATTCTTGATTTTTGTTTTATTGTTGCTACAACACTGTTTCGATGCCCACTGGCAGCTTCCTCAGGCGTAAAATACAACTTAATTATTTAATTTACACAAACACAGAACTTTTAACTAAAGTCAAACATTTAAAAATACACATAACATTATAAAAATAATCCGAGTATAAAAACATCGTTAAAATCCAATTATTGGTCTTATGTTGCACATTAGCAACGTCTATTGATCGGTAAATAACTGAAGTTGGGTCTGTTGAATAAGAGGACCGCCACTCCTAAACAGTTTTCTATTGATATAAATAGAACAAGCAGAAAACACTTGACATTGTTGGCGTGTATTAAGGACAGTACATTACCAAAAACAGACAGAATGCGATGCGGAATCAGTAGAGATTTGTTAGATTCCTAGTTATGTGAATTCATGTGCCGCCTTAAGGCCCCCATACACTTACCGGCAAGACTGTCAGTCTTACCTGAACAGTCCGCCGGTGACCGGCGGCCGGCGGCCGGAGCGTGTGTGGGGTCCGGCTGGAGTATCAGTTAGGATTGTACCGGCGGCCGGTGATCGAATGAAAACTCATCAGTTCAACCGGCTTGCCGGAAGCTGTTTCAGTCAAAACTGTATTTTCGTCCATTCTTAAGTAATTATGCCAGTCTTTTGGGGTCACCTTTAACTCTTTTAATAAATTTACGTGAGAATACGTGTCCCTCTTCATCAGCCAGTTTTTCGACCAACACTCACGATTTTTTCGCTGTTTCTTGGTAGCCCCTAATGCTAGTAAAAACCTAAAACGGCGTAATCATCGTCATCACTAGACATTTTGAACTATAAATAACCTTCAGAAAATAAATAAAAAAAAAAAAAAAACTAAACACTAATTAAATTATTCAAAACAAAACTAAACACTAATACTGGACACTAATTAAAATACTAAACACTAAACAACTACACAAAAAAAAACTTTCAAATCTATTAACTTAAAACTACTAAAAATTTTCAACGCACGAAGAAATCAATGAGTTTTGATGCGCTTGCCGGACAGATTTGAACTGAACGTGTATGGGGTAGTCAGTCCAACATGCCGCCGGTCTCCGGCCGACTGTTCAGGCAAGACTGACAGTCTTGCCGGTACGTGTATGGGCCCCTTTAGGAACAAGGATGAAGATCTGTTTCACAACATCTGGAAGGACATCAGAACAATAAACTGTATTCATGTATAAAGTTGGTTAGAAAACCTTCTGTTTGAGTGGCGGTCCTTTTCTTGAACAGTCCCCTGAAGTTTTTAGGACAGGCCGCTGATAAGAAGTTATCGCCGTAATTCATCCTGCCTTGGCGATGTTCCTTGCTTTAAATTTATTTACATATTGTAAATAGAGTTGGAGTTGAAATTAAGCTATTCAATGAGTAAAATGTCTTGTTCAGTTTTAGATGTATGTTTTCCAAGACATTTAGCAATTAATTGTCTGTTTTTTGTTTATGGAGTACTGTAAGGTACTTTTGAAAATCCGTAGCTTTCATCGATCGAGAAGTGTGTTCTACAAATTTGGAACTGAGTTTTGTTGTATTAGTTATTATGTCAATTGGTAGGTGCTCCTAAAACGCTGGGAAAATGACCGTCCAGTTTGGCAATCGTTGCAGTTCAATTTATATACTCCACTCTTGTCATAATCATTTGCGATCATATTAGTATTTTTAAGAAAATCGTATAATTTATTTGTAGAGCGGTGTGCGATATGGAAGCCAAAGTTGTGAAATATGTTGTTGAATGTCTGCTTGAGAATATTTCTTTATGTATTATTTTCTTTATTTCCAGCTGTTGGAACCTAAATTAGCTTAGCCACGTATTTATTTATAATATTGTCTATTATTTTCGGGTTATAACTGTTTGAGTTAGCTATGTATTGTATTGGATTTTTTTTTCTGAAATCTTTATACTTAATGGTACTATACAAGATCTATGGATGAAACTGTTACAGGCGCCTAGTTTGAGTGATGGAAGTATTGTGCATTATGTGATCAGTTTACGCAAGTTTTCTATTAGTTTTGTACTTATGTTTATTGTTATTCCTGGGGATCGTAAGGTCTAAATAATTTATTTCGTGATTGGATTTCAGTTGTAAATTTAAGTAGAGGGCGGATACTGTTAATATAATTCTTTATGACGTAGATTTGTCTTTTTGTGCCCTCGAACAAACAAATGATGAAAACTAAATATCTCTAGTAGTACACAATACTTTTAACCATCCATTATCAGACAGATTTATATTAACCTGACAAAACGTAGAAAATGTATATAGAATCTGTTTTCACTTTGATAATTTATATTTTTACTGCAATTAAAGACTTCATAAACACTTCTTTGAGCTTGACCAACATAAAATACACCATTTTTGCTTTCTGTAATTTTGATCTAATGTTGGAGTTTTTTGAAAAAGAAATTCTTAAGGTCAGGAAATCTCAAAATATTTTAAAAATTTAAAGGCAGGATAAAAAATGGGTTTTTAGCGTAGAATAAGAATGTACAAAAATAAATATAGACTTCTAATTTGTTTAACTGAGTTGACCTTCTAATGCCCTTGAAAACATAGAGCGAAGAAAGAATTAAATTAGGTATTTTATTGCTCTTTAAATACCAATATAATTGTTGTACAAGGGGGCTTTTATGACGCTACTTTTTTGAATATTGACCCCGAGGTGTATGGTCCACCATTTTAAAATAAAATGTATGGTCATCTGATACCTTAATCTGACGAGACAAATGAAAAAGAAAAAAAAATACATGTACCAGGTATCAAGAAAGTCCTTGGACGGTTAACTTAACTTTTAAACTGTAAAAGGTAGGGAGTTCAAAATTTAGAATTGTTTTTGGTGTAAAAGTACCATATATTGTCAATTTAATATTAATTAATCCCACCCCAATTTGCCGGGGGCTATTCAGAATTTTCAAATGAACATCCCATCGAGAAGGTCTTGTTTAATAGAAAACAACGTTACAAACTAGATGCTTGCTCCAATCGAAAATAGCGGCCTGTTTACATTCAAAAAATTCAATTTACTTATAAGGAAAACAGTAAGAATATAAAACTATAATAACAAAAACTTTACTGTTATTTTATTCGTTTGATAAGAAAGTTCCATTACACTAAAAATTTTTTAAATTTTTTCAGAACTAAAATTTTAAAATAGCAAATTTAAATATTTGACCGATCGCCATTTTAAATTGTAGTAAAATAGTGACCTCTAGTTTGGGTATTTACTTTCTATAAAATAAAACTTTTTAATTGAGGTAGATGGGGCTTTAATTTTGAATATTCCACAATGACAAAATATATTAATGTGCTCCTTTGATTTATTAAAATCGAAAGTAAATATTTTTCGATAAAGATGTAGTGTTGTTTAATCACACTTATTAGTCATCATACTGTCATTCATTTTGTAGAAAACATTGTTGATTTTGGACTCTGTTAAAGTAAATTATACATTGTTTGGTCTCATTTTTTTATAATGAAGTGTAGTACAAAATATATATTACAGATTTTATTTTAAAATATCAAATTAATGAAAGTTTAATCAAGTGAAGCACAGTAGGCAACTCATGCGGATGGCCCACGGCAGGTACTGCTAGACCTATTACTCTGCGCGTCTGTGTGTGATGGCGCGTGCTTTAGAGTGAGGCGACCCTTCGTTCAGCCGCATTTCTCCTTTGCAATCTCAACAATATTATCACAACAACATACAAACCCTGATGGAACTTCTGTTCTGGATAGAAATTTGGTAGTATTCCAATAGGACATAAATCCTGGTCATGGGCAGATCTATCTCTAGACTTGAAGTTGATAGATTTCTTTGTGAGTCATTTAAAATAACTGCCTATTTTACAACTGCATAGAAACATATGGAAAGCATATTAAACATGGATTTATTAAAAAAGTAAAAAAAGTAATTATTAACAAAAAAGCACGAAGAAAAAATTTAACATGAATATTTAAGACTATATATATACAAAATCATGTTGTTGGCCATCATTTTGGTTGATATGGCGAAAATTTAATTTATTTTTGCGAAACATTCCGTTGATTATTTCATCTTACCAAGACGTTTAAACTGAAGTATGAGAATTTACAAAAATTGAGTCACTGCCACCTTCCGAGGGGCTTAAAACCTCAAAATTCGGAGTTATTAAGTTCCTCTCAATTTGGAAAGAGGTGTCTAAAAGCAACAAACAATGAAGTTAACAATAAACTTATAATGTCTTAAATTTCTTTTGAGCTTTCTTATTCTTATCACTATATAATTTTAACATTTCTAAGAATGTTATTTATAGTTATAAGAAATCTTGAATTTTTGAAAATTGACAACAAAGTCCATTTCAATGCTGAAACATAAAATACCACTGACGTATTTTATTCTATATCTCCTCCGCCTTCACGACTATTGCTTTACCAATAGGTTCTGCGACAATTCAGCACATACACGAGTCTACTTCCTTCTATACCTAACGGATCGGACAAACATTCCATTTTATATGGACCTGGTTCCGCTTCAATATCGGAAACCCTATAAAGAAAACCATTGGGGGAGGGGGGAGTCGATATCTGTTGAAATTTTTCCTTCCCGTCTGCATTTTTGTTAAATAAACATGAGATTGTTCTTTTGTCGCACCAATTATAAATATCTTGTGATGACCGATTCATGACCAGCGTACTCGCCCCTACTTTACTCAAAGGTACGATGAGTTGCCTATATATGGGTGTAAGGAGCTTCGCCACGGGTATTCGATACGACAAGGTCTCCCCCCCCCTACGATTTTTCCCTGAGAACAAGGCCAAGGGCTTTCCAGAGAGTAAAGGGCGTGCAACGTCCAGAAGTGACATGTGTTTCGTCTTGTGAGCCTTTGTTTATGGGTATTTGCCTTAACTCCAGCCAAATGAGTGACTAGTTGATTTTTGGGATAGGTCAGACGACCCTTTGGTGTTTTAAGCATCGCACTCCTTAATTATTTAATTAATACGTAGTCGTGATACCAAAATGGCCGATTAGACTTTTAATCTAACCACTTGTGCAATCCCAAATCGACTTTCTCTATTCCGCATAAGTGTAAATTAAATTAATTTACGATCCGTCAAAAATAGCTGATCAGGTGAGACAAACCCGCGATATGGGAACGGTATGCGGCATCCTAAAATGGGAGGTTGAATAAAGGGAGTATTGTCGTCCACGAACCACCCAAATAACATAAAATCAAATGAATTACAGTCCCTAAGGAGGTCATCCAACGAAAGCTATGTCTTCCGGTTACAATCTCAAATAAAGTCCGTTAAAAATTGTTAACCTACAAAATTATATTTTATAAGTAAATCATCCGTTCTTAATGTTAAAATTATCTTTAATTAAATCAAAATTCCTTTTTATGTTTTTATAATAATAGCTGCAAATATCATAACGTAGCGATTTATTTCGAAGGGTATAAGATCGAGCCACAAAACTTTCAACTGATCTTCGTAAAAACAACTTTAAATCAATAAATGATGCTCTACATAGGTCAGTACAGGTTCTCTGAGTTAACATTAGAAAATCTATATAAAGTGTTCTAATCTATAAAAATTGGTTATAATCCTCCGTATAATATTTCTAGTTCAAACAAATTAACTTGTAATTTTCTCTCACGTATTTTATGAACAACGAGCCCCCGGTTGTTTTAGTGGTTAGCACTTTGACATTATCGTGGAGGTTCAAACTTTACGAAGTTGACCCAGCTTTATGAAAAAATTGGAAAACTACAATAATTACTAGCGAGCTCTGTTTGCGAAGACTAGAACAAAGGTGGCGGGAATTTCAATGTACTACCAAACATTAGACCTCATAGACTGTTATGCTATGGAGTTTTAGTTTATTTCATAACTAACTGAGGGGCTGCGGCTCGGTGAATAACTTTCTCCCTCATTTGATAAAGCAACAACTATAAGGCGAACCGACGGAACTATACTGAAATAATATGACTATATATATAAACACTAGGTATATAGTGTTAATGGGGCGCGTGTCACAGAAATTTATAAAGTATGTATTTAATTTATAAAACTGTTTATTATGGTTTTAGTTGTAGTGCTATTAATTGTATTTATTTGATTTTATTGGTTTCGCGTTGGTTATTTGATCATTGATTAAAGTCAATTCCTAAGTCTACTTCTAAATTTAAGAAATTAATTCTTTAAGTCAATAACCAAAGGAATTATTCTTTTGTTTCAGATTGCAAACAACATCTACAAAATGGTTGTATTTTCAGATTCCATAATTTACAATTTAGTATTGGCATCTATTATTTTAGCCATATGTTTTTATCTTTTTTTCACATCAACATTTAACTATTGGAAAGACCGTGGTATTCCTTACGTTAAACCAGTACCATTTTTTGGAAATTTAAAAGATCAGTTCCTAAGTAGAAAACATTTATTGGATGTCCATCAAGATATATATAACCAACTACAGGGTAATAGGTACGGAGGGTATTTTGAAATGAAAAAACCGGGACTTTTGATCAGAGACCCTGCGTTAGTTCAACGAATACTCATCAAAGATTTTACACATTTTTATGATCGTGGATTTCCTTGTGATACTGAACGTGATCCGTTGAGTGCAAATCTGTTTAACTTGGAAGGAGAAGATTGGAAATGTTTAAGAAACAAACTTACTCCGACGTTTACAACTGGTAAGTTGAAGGGAATGTTTGAACAAATTTGCAAATGTGGAGAGGAAATCAATGTATATATTGAAAAACAATCCAAAAAAGAAAAATCCCTTGAAGTTAAGCTATTGATGGATAAGTTTGCATTAAATGTAATAGCTAGTTGTGCTTTCGGGCTACACATGGATGAAGATAATGAAGCGACTAAAAACTACCGAGATGTTGTGAACGGGTTTTTCCGTCCTTCTAAGCTTGAAGCATTTAAACGAGCTTTATTGTTGATTCTGCCTAAATTAGCGAGAAAGATTGGTATTAAGACACTTCCAGACAAATCAGAAAAATTCCTTGTACAAATCATAAGAGATACCTTGAAGTACAGACGAGACAACAATGTTAATAGAAACGATTTTGTACAATTAATGTTTAATTTACAAAAACAAGAACAAAGTGGTGCACACATTGCATCTGATATCCTACATGATGAGCATGATGATGATGATGATGATATTATTGATCAAATGAAACATACGTCTAAAGGTCAAGATGAAAAACAAGATCAAGGAAATCAGAAAGGTAACAAACTGTTTTTGTTTTTTTAAAAGAAAATAGAGTATCATAAAAATTTTTTTTCCGTATTTAAGAAATTTAATGAAGTTTCTTATTTAAGAAAAATACACTTTTATATATCTTTTAGTTTTATTTCGGTATAATAATAAAAAGTGTCAAATAAATATGTTTGTGGCGTTTTTCGTTGACACTAATTTAAAGATTCGATTATAAAATTAGTGTTTTCCATCCAATTGAATTCCCAAGTCAGTCAATTTCATTCATGCAACACCCTCACTATCTCTTCCCATAAGGTGGAACTAACTAAATTGTACTGAAAATGATTTGTGTCATGACCTTGGAGAAGCAACGACTTAAACCGTACAACTACTAGAACATTTAGGAATAGTTACAATAGTTACAAATTTATACATTTAAGTACATTTTCATACATTGTTATTTTATTTTTGCTTTCAGTTGTCATTACAGAGGGATGCATAACAGCACAATCGTTTGTTTTCCTTGTGGGTGGATCAGAATCAGTAACTGGACCATCGTCTTTCGTTCTGTATGCTTTGTCGCAACATCCACAAGTACAAAAGAAAGTTCAAAATGAAATAGATACAGTTTTGGCGAAACACAACAATGAGTGGTCATATCAAGTAATAAAAGAAATGATTTATCTTACTCAAGTCTTACAAGGTAAATGTAAAACAATTACAATAATATTTCAAGTAAAAAATACCTGTTAGTAAAAACGTATAAGCGGAAAAATCAAATAATTAAAAAATCATAAAACAATTCTTTAAATAAATGATTTAAGCTTAAACTGACAGTTCAAGATGAGTAAAATGAATTTCCAAAAAAAAAAACGTTATCTCAATTAATTAATGAATAAAACTAAAATTTTACTAATTTACATCTTAATTAGACAACTCATCCATACACAATACTCTGTACAGTCTGCATTTTTGCATTAATACGGTTATCGTAACCTATATCCATAGGTTGGCAATTTTATCGTCAGTCTAAGACCACTCACACAAATCTAACCTAACCTAACCTAAGCTACTTCTTTCACAAACGCAATTAAACGATGGTAAAGTTAATGACTGGATAAACAAGTGTGTCACATAGCTTGAATAAGTCGTATGACTTTTTGTTGGGTTTTCCTAGCAATCTACATTTTGTTCCAGTTAACAGAAACGAAAGCCCTCTCAAAATCGATTGTGTTGCTCTCAAACATTAAGATCCAACTATAGCAGCCTCAAAGGTTCGTGGCGGCTGAGAGCTTAGTACGGTTGGTCGAGCATCACCACCCCAATTACCCTCGCCCGACCACTCCGAGTTCTAATTATTGTTAACCAACTGGCCTATATGTACAGCCAGAACAACTTTTTACAATTCGAAGTATATAGTCGTACAAATATTATTTTCGTAATCTGCATCATATCACAAGAAAATCAAGCCCAAGAACCACTTAGTTACCATCATGTTTAACCATCTTTACATTAAAAAGTAATCTGAATACTTAATATTATCGTAACTAAGTGGTTCTTGGGCTTGATTTTCTTATGATATGATGCAGATTACTAAAATAATATTTGTATGACTATATACTTCGAATTGTAAAAAGTTGTTCTAGCTGTACCTATTGGCCAGTTGGTGACTATTAATTAGAACTCGGAGCAGTCAGGCAGGGCTAATTGGGGTGGTGATGCTCGACCAACCGTACTAAGCTCTCAGCCGCCACGAACCTTTGAGGCTGCTATAAGTACTTTTATTCCACTACGGAGCTGAGACAACTGTTGCGTGACGTCAGTTCTATAAACCGTAACAAAATGTTGTGCCTACCCGTGTTACTCACTTTTGATTAGTTATTACCATGGTATAGCAAATTCTGCGCTTGACCAACTGATGTAAATAAATGTAACTACGATGCTCTTTAATGTTGAAAATTATTTAAGAAAAAATGTACAAGAAAATTTTGTATACCAACACCAACATTTGTTTTATTTCAGAAACATTTCGCATATTTCCAGTTGGAATCTCTTTATTTAGAATATGCACTCAAACGTACAAAATTCCAGATTCAAACGATATAATAGAGAAAGGAACTCGAGTACTCATACCAATGCATGCAATCCATAATGATCCAGCGAATCATAAATCACCTCAAGTGTTTGATCCAGACAGATTTGTCAACAATAACTTTAAACCAAGTGGAACTTTCTTACCTTTTGGCGACGGGCCGAGAATATGTATTGGTAAGTTAAGCAGAAACTAGATGTAATATTAGGTTTAATGTGAAACAGTAGAGCCTATATGGTGCATGGACTGAAACATTGAATCATTGTTGTTATAATGATAGCTTAATCAGGTTATAAATATATCATCAATCCACGTGACCTTGACAGCCACCATAACAGTCATGATCAACAAACCTTTTCATTGCATAGCTCATTTCCATTCATGGACCATAACACACATATTAAAAATAATTGTTCATTCACCAGATTGTTACCCATACATTTTCTTTTAAATAAACAGTGAATATAATATATTTAATAAAGTGTAGTGTTAAATATACAATATATCTCGAACAAGGGTTCTACAAATATATTAATACTATCTCAAGAGAGACATAAACTAGTAATACCAAAAAAAAAAAAAAAAAAAAAAAACACTTAAGACCAATAAGTCACCAGTATCAAGACTAAATTGTTAAGAGAAAAGTTTGTAATTATAATAATAACAAATTTGTTAAGTGGTCAAATTCAATTATACCCCCATCAAATAGCTACTTCAAAGAAACATCTTGTGCACATAAAATAATATAAGAAATAAAGGATTATATACTGACACCTCAATTAAACATTTAACTTTTAAAATTAATTCCTACTAATATTCGTAAATTATAAAATCATCCTTCATCATTACATATATTCACCCAAGCCTATCACCCATGTAGATTTAAACATCACCCAAATAATTTGTTAGTAGTAAGTTATCCTTTAAGTTTTACCTAAAACAAGTGATTATCTAGTTTTTGTTAATAAATTGAACATATTAGCTTTTTAAATCAAAAGGGCTTAGCCGAGGCATTTCAAACACAATAACCGAGATCAAATAAATGTTTTGGACTTATGATAATTGCATTGAACTATATTAATAGAATTGTATTAATGACAAACACTCATATTTATATTTCATCCATATCGTTTATTCATATTCTAGAATAAGAAATTGAAAGTAAATAGTAACCATTTTTATAAGAAATGTTTCTTCGTCATTTTAAATTGTTGCTCAAATAATTAATTATTTTGGAAAAAAAGACCAAATGTTATATGAATTTCAAAAGCTATTAAAATTATGTTTCAGCCATGAGGTTTGCAGTACTGGAAATGAAAGTTGCTTTGTCAAGAATTATGTCACAGTATACTGTCAAACTGAGCAGCAAGACTAAAGTACCTTTCAAATATATGACAAACTCAATAATACCTCATCCCGAAGGAGGAATTTGGCTTGAATTTGACAAGCGAACAAAACTTTAAAATAGAAATACCAAGGGCAAAATGACTTTAAAACATCAGCCTTAAAGCATTTTACTTTGAATTAATCTTGAACCGTAGTTATTAAAACATAATATTTAGTATTTATCTTAAAATGGATACTTTTCTCATATCCTTGAATAGAAGTAAAAAACCAGCAGTGTGATCAAAATCTAGCACTACATCCATTACTAGTTAATGACAGTTTTGACTTTCGAAACTTTCTTTAGTTATTTTTAGCTCCATATAAGACCATAGAGCTTAATGAATCCAGCGTCGGAACCCTGTTGGTTGCCGTGGATTTCCCCACTATCCCCACCGTCTGTTTTGGTCTTCCAGGCTATCTTGTCCGTGTGGATTTTAGTTCAGCATTTTCATATCCTCAGCTTTTGAATTCTTCCCATGCAACTCCATTTTTCACTTTATTGACTCATACAAAAATCATGTAAATAAAATAATCACTCTGTTGACAGCGTAGTAAATTGGTTCTTTGAGTCATCCTACATTTCAAATTCGCCTGAGAGTTTTCTTAACAGAAACATGTAATGTAATAGTTATGGATTTTTTCACCCTCCAAGTCTCACATCCATATTTGTTGCCGCACTCTTTGACAAGTTCTGACTGTTGATTTTCTCAATGTATTTCGAGTCCACCAAATTTCATAAACTTATACAAATTTAAAGTCAACCTTTTTTATTTCTTAACATCCGCCTGTGGATGTTACCTTGATTCACGGATATTTTAAAGTCTGTCCATCTTATATATTTCCTCCATCTTTTTCACCAATTTTATAGCAGTTGAATGCACTACATAGATGTAGTATTTCCGTAATTAAATCTGAATAATTATAATTTCTATTAACCCTTTTTCTGAACCCCTAGGCTTTTACCTCATCTCAAATGCTCTATGTGACACTCATCATCGTCCAATCAAGATTTTACAGTCTGAATAACATCCCCAGATAATAACCTCTTCTCCTACAACTTCTGTGTTTTCATAACCACATCTACTAATATAAGAAACTCAACAAAGATAATATTCAACTCTCTGTGCAGTTTCCTATCTACATCACCTGCACATTCTCTTGTACGTCTCGTCCATATGATTAATTGTTGAACTTTATGATAAGACAAACCTAATCTTTTCAAAATATTACAAGTATTTTGCTTAGAGTCTGAATCGAAAGGTTTCACAAAATCAACAAATAAAAGTATTACTTTGTTCTCCAATCCACATCTTGTTAGATTATTAATCTAAAGATCAATATAATTTATCAGTTTAATGTAAGTTTTGCAAACTGAAAAAATATATTGAAAGAACTGTATTAAGAGAAGTTCACAGAAAAGTTTTTCAAAATTACTTTTCTATCTTTCATAAGAAACTGATTCTTTCATCTTTGTTAGATTATTCTCGTTTCCTTATAAATAATTGCCTACTATATCCCTAACGGGTTCTTCATCCACAATTTTTCAATGTATAGAAACTTCGGAATTTTTCAAAGTTAAAAACAAAGACATAATGAACTTTAAGATAGATTTTTACACTGAAATTTAAACAAAGAGGTTGATGTTCAACTGCCAAATAATACGTCACTGGCTAAATTCAGTTCAAATGTGTTGGGAATATAAATGACTGTAACTTTGAATTAAACTAGCAAAATGAAACAGATGTATATGCAATCTATACGGTTATAATTTATCAATAAAAAAGATATTTCCCTAGACGTCAGAAAAGATGTCAAGAAAATAGTGATTTATACAATTATGAAGTTTATAAAACCTGTGTAACAACTGTTTTTAACAAACCCTCTGAGGCTTTGATCTGCCAATACCAAATTCCTATTGGACCCAAAGAACCAACTTTTGGTTAGATTAAGAATTGCATTTAAAGGATCTGCTTATATTATAATTTATGATAAAGATTAGTACCACAATAACGTTCATCAACTTGTCTTTTTACTTTTCCACTACGATTAAGAAACTAATATTTTTAATGAGGAATAGTTTTGTTTGTGAAATGTTATTGCAATGTATTTTAACAGTTTAATAAATTTAGTTATCGTATAGAATGAGGAAGAGTTTATTATAGGACTAAGTCTTGAATGAAAGTAATGCAAGTCATTCTCGTGTTTCATTAACGATGAGGATCCTTCAAGGTCATTATAAAGTTTAAAGTTTAAGTTGCAGATGCAAGTGAACTTCATTTCGATATATATAGCCTACTTACTCTTTGAGTTAATGCATTGTTAACTTCGTTGTGCACAGTGTTATTAACATTTACCAAGTTTTATTTCCGGATGTGGTGTTGTTTTACATAGGACATAAACTGTTTTCACAGAAATAGGTAATAAATATTATTTTACAATAAATTTGTAAAACTAACCAAATTAATTTTATAATAAACGAAAAGGCAATTAATTGTTTTAGTATGAGAAATTCAATCTTTGATTTTGATGGAATTTGGTTTAAAACATTGGGAAGTCTCATTATAATTGATTAAGAAACATAACCGTTAAAATTTTCTGTCGTAATAATAATTATTAAAGAAATTTTAAAATTATTACTAAATACAGTACTGTACTCTGTTTTAAAAGTTAATGTATAATTGTGGATCCATGTATGCTTCGGTTCAATTTTGTGTTTGTTATTTCTAATGTTAATGTGTTGACTTACGGTTTCTTGATCACGTTTTATATAGGCTTAGTTTTGGCCTACTTGTATTTTTTCTTAGTTTATTAGTTTTAGATTCCAATTGTTTCATTAGAAAATATTGTTTTTTGACATATCTATTTTAGGCGTGTAACTTGTTAACGGTCTACTCGTTGTGTATTAATTTTAGATCGCAAATGGATGACAACTAGCCAAATTTGTCTATAGGTCGCATTTAATAATTTACAAAGAAATACAGTTCTTAAGTAATTTTAAAGCACAGAATTGAGCATCGATAGTCTCAGGTTCGTTTTGATTTTTTCAAATGTTCTTGAATAGTAGGTTTTTCCTTACAGTTGGGCACATGGGTTTAGGTTACATATTTTCACATTTTATCGACAATACTTACAACGATTTAGATATATTTAAACTTAAATAGCCGTCATATTTCACTTTTTAACTGAACTCCTAAGCCTCATTTTGTTTGTGCTCTTAGAGCCTACATTTCAGCATCATTTTATCAAAATTGTTAAACACTTTAATCAGTTTGTTGGGTGCTTCCCTTTAAAGTTTGAGCTTTATTGGTATTTTTTTTTGTGTATGGGTGAGTCGTTTATATATGGTTTTGAGTCGTTTATTCTAGAAGATTATATTACAACTACTTTGTTTTAATTAGATAGATACACCTTCGGTGCTGTCGCAATAACACATATCAACCAACATTGAAACTTCAACCAACATTTAAGTGACTGGCATTTTGAAACTGTTGAACGGGATTTCGAAATATTTTGAGCAGCTAATTTTAAACTAAATTATTAAAAATTAATTTAACGTACCAGCTAAAATATTCATAATATTTTTTTTATGAAATATAACCCAATAATTTTAAAATCGTTGAAAGGATTTTTATAGTAGATTATTTACGAATTTTTAATTAGATAAAATGAGTTTAATTCTGATAATTTCTGTTCAGTCGTTATTTAAAATATGAGTGAATGTAAAAAAAAAAAAAAAATTGTACAGTTTTAGATAATCTGTATTTCCAGGAAATGTTTAAGGAATATAGAAGCAAAATAAATTAAAATTCACAGTTTTTTGAAATATAGAAGAACTGAGTTTTATTTTGTACGTTTTATAGTGAACGATGGGTCAAAAATCGATCAGTTTTGAGGTTCTCCATGCTTGTGTCATGTGGATTTTTTTAATTATTATTTTTTTTTGGTGGGGGAATTCTGTCGTATGTGCAGTGCTCTAAAACCCAAACGCGTCGACAGATTTAAATAAAATTCTTTCGCTTTTTTGATAACTCCAAATTCGGAGGTGTCATAAAAAAACACAAAATTACGATTTTCTCAAAATTTGCTCTAACAATTTTAAACAAATTTTCCTGAAACGTAACCTCTAAGGATCCAAAAAAAAAAAATCGTCCCCATTTTTACAAAATTTCGGCTTGTGAATTATCAGTAAAAACAAAATCGGCCATGAAGCTGCTATAAAATAATTAATTTTTCTCAATAGGTACTACCGATTTCGTTTAAAATTTAATGAAATTAAAATGGACAAAGATAGTGAAGTTACCAAAAACTATCGTGATGTAGTGAGTATATTTTTCCAGCCATCTAAAATTCAAATAATTCGACAGGTATTTATTCGTTATGCCATAATTAGCTAGAAAATTGGGTTCAGATCATTTCCAACCAAAATAGAAAATACCGTCTTAAAGATTATACGAGAAGCTATGAAGTACAGAAAAAGCAACAAGATAAATAGAAATGATTTTTGCAATTAATTTTGAATTTACAAGATCAAGAAAGAAGTGGAAAGTCGCAGATTGTACCGAATGAAGATCACGATGCTGATGATGATATTATTGATCAAATGAAACATACTTTTAAAGATCAAAATGAAAAACCAATCCAAGAAAAACAGAAAGGTAACAACCGTTTGTAGCAAATTTTTAATGCTGTACAAAATACTTTATGTTACGTTATTTTTATTATTGTTTACAGTTGTTTTCACAGAAGAATGCATAGCAGTAAAAGCATTTGTATTTTTCGTAGCTGGGTCAGAAACAGTAAGCGCACCATACATTGTTTGCTCTGACACAAAATCTTGAAATTCAGAAGAAAGTTCATAATGAAATTGATACAATTTTGGCAAAACACAACAACAAATGGTCATATCAAGTTGTCAAAGAAATGACTTATCTTGATCAAGTTTTGCAAGGTAAATATAATATAACTTTAATTATATACATATATTCAAATATATATTTTTTAAATTAATAAAAATACATTCCCATAGTCAAAGTAAGTGACTAGTAAATACAATCTCATATATACTCTATATCCCAGGATTTATATACAAGAGTGATGTACATACATATAATTAAGATGAGAAAATTCTTACAAAGAACTATAAAATTGATTAATGAGAATTTGTTTATGCATCACATATTCATATTTTAACACTTTCATTCTATTTCAGAAACATGCCGTAAATATCGAGTTGCCATAAATTTATTGAGAACCTGCACTCGAACATACAAAGTTCTAGATTCAAATGACATAATCGAGAAAGGAACTCGAGTAATGATACCAATATATGCAATCCATAATCATCCAAATAATTATAAATCACCTAAAGTATTTGATCCAGAGAGATTCGTTGACAATAACTTCAAACCAAATGGGTCTTTCTTACCTTTTGGAGATGGACCAAGAATATGTATAGGTAAGTAATGCAAACACCAGATTTAACGGTATTATATAATGTAAAAAAGTCTATTATATAACTACATAATAAAATATTAGTAATATGTTGTGACATAAAACAATATTCATGACTAACTTCAGTTTTGTGATGTTAAATTTATGGATTATGAGATAAGTTTATATTTTACTAAAAAATTTAATGAATTTGGAACAGTTCCCTTGAAAAGATCAAATTTACATTTATTAAAATTTATTATATCAATTTTGGTTTTATTTACTTAACATGTCTGATGCTAATAATGTAGACAGTATGAAACATAATAACTATTTTTAAGAAATTTATTAACTTAGATACTCACTTAGGAAACATTGAGTTCCCGAACAAGAATCAATTAAAATGTCTAGTTCTAGGCCAGGAAATCGTAAACTCTATCTACGAGAAATTTGTAAAAAATTACGACTCTTAAAAATAATTCCCTCAAAATGTTACACATTTTGGAATTGCTGTTTCAAGTTAATTTATTATTCAAATAATTATGTTTCAGCCATGAGGTTTGCAGTACTGGAGATGAAAGTTGCTATATCAAGAATTATGTCAGAATATACTGCCAAACTCAGCAGTAAGACTAAAGTTCCCATTATATATGACATAAAAACAGCAGTACTTCAACCTAAAGGAGGATTATGGTTTGAATTTGACAAGCGATAAAACTTCACACACATAAACATTACTCTTAGAGAGTTTTAACTTTAAATTAATCTTGAACCTAGTTATTTCAAAGAAGAAATTTGGTTTATTAATTTATCAAAATCATTTGGACAAATACTGTATATCTTTTCATGATACAGGAGAAATGGTGTTTTTTTTTTATCCAGCATATGTAGTATACTAGTATAGATTGCGTAAGTGTGGTAATTGCAAAAATGTTGAACCAAGTTTTCCTCCATTTCATAGCATAAGAAATTTAAAAGAAGGTTTTCTATATTCTGGTAGTTACCTACATGTAGATACTGTTGTAAAATAGCTGTCAAAATAATGAAATTTAATTATATTTTCTGATTATTGGATCTTGTAAACCTATTTGGAAAAATTATTTTTAAAAGTTGTAAAATGAAAAAAAAAAGCTTTTATTATTTTGTTCAATATTTTTTTTTTAAGTTCAACTTTCATTACAAGTTGAGGATTTGAATTCTACATCATTGAAAAATAATTAATTTATTGCCACAAGTTTTAAGTTTGGACAACCTAATTTCCAATGATATTTTTATAATCTCTTGGTCGCAAAACTAGACTGAGACAAGTCAACAACATGAGTAATGTGAGTGCAAGGTTTATTACAATTATATTTTTCACATTTACTTAGTGTTTTTGATTACTCTTATCAAATGTATTGTGGGAAAACGGTTTCTGCTAGGTCTAAACTTTACCTTATTGAACTTTACCTTTCTTCTTTACCTAACCTAACCAAAAGGGTATTAATTCAGGATTGGTTCTTTTTCAATTGATTTTCTGTTAGTGTAGGTCAAGTTGTAAATAATTTAAAAGATCTTTGAAAATCAAACTTACTGGTATATGGGTTTGTTTCGTATCTCTAACCATTTCAAAATGACTGCTTAAAATACCTGAAACGTGGGATTTTATGTTCATTTGAATTTGAATTATTATTTTTTATATCCTTTAATTTTAACACCTCATAATTATATTCTGAATCATAAACAATTTATATCTATTGTTATTAAAACACACATTTACTCATATTATTAGCTAACGAGAATCTAAAAACCTTACCTCACTAGTCACATTGTCTGCTCTACTAAAAATATCGCTGCAGCCCCTAATTTTCTGACTGTTCGTCCAAAAATCCCTGATCACACAACTGGCACTCAGATGATCAAAAAGTTTGTTTAACTACGCTCACTGGCCTTCTACCCATTAAGAGTGACTAGTTATTACACCTTAGTTTTGCCACTCATTAATAAACTAAAAATTAAATATCAGTATTATAGATAGCCTCTATCGCTTTGCATCATCTTCATTCATGGTTTAGTTACAAGTAGCTTCCCTAAGGTGGTGGCAATCTCCTCTAACACAATCACTATACCAAATCAAATCAAAGGCCCCCATCAAAAAAGAAACTTTTTACCTTATACATAACATTGTTTCACAATCAAATCTTATATTATCATTATATTTTATTAAAACATTTCAAAATAATTGAAAAAAATAAAATAAAAAATGTTATCAAAGAAGTTATAAATAATGATAATTGTTTAAACATATATTTTTTTTTGAAAAAGTTACAATTTAATTTGCAGATATTAACAAAAATAATAATCCAAAAGATATGAAAAAAATATTCAAAATCTATAAACATTTCATATTTCTTTTACTGTTTCAGAATAAGCAAAACATTATAATTTTATGAATATTTTGTATTTCAAGTATTTGAGAGATTTTCAACTTTTAACTATTCGTATTTGTTTTCTTCTTATTTGTCAATTGTTATCTTATTTTAATCATATATTTATTTATTCAGCTGTGATTTTCAATAGTATTAGCCAAACACCCCCCCTAAAATTCCCCCAACTTACCTTGCATCACCTCCTTCTACTTTAAGCACTCCTGACACACTAATACTTAAAATTTCTTTAACCTATGCTAATTCTGAGTTGTAAACCAAACTCCAAAGAATTCAAATTTCCCAAAATCTATCATATGAATCTCTCATTAATTTCTTACAGCATTAATTTAGTTTTCTGTATTAATTTATGTAGAACATTGTTTTGAATGAATATGACTTATAATATTGTGGACAAATTCAAATGTTTGATCAGAACCTTTAATTCTGCTCTTAACTGATCTACCAGATTGAACTATGTATTCACAATTGCAATCACTACAAGAAATCTTATGTACACCACTATTTCTAAGCTTGGGTTTCTCTACTAGTGGGTCACAACCTCTTGGGGGGGGGGAGGGGGTCACAGGACATCACTGGGGTGGTCATGAAATACATGAAAAACTATAAAAAATTTTTTTATTGTTATGGTTATTTATTTAAAAATTGTACATTACTTTTGCCACTTTTTTTTCAATTCAATTTTTGCGAAACTTGGGGATGTTTGGAATTAACCAATTTTTGAATGTCTGGATTTATTTTTTAACACACAAAACAATGTGATTTACCAGTGTCAAAATATTTCTTAATTTGGTTTTCAAATTCAAAATCCTTGTTAACAGTTGTAGGATGGGGCAACGCTGCTCTGGACAGTTCAATGCTTAATACTTATCCAAAATTTAACGTTACAAGCATTGTTGAAGGTTGATTTCATTGCCTGATCACTTGATAGTTCTATCAGTTCATTATGAAGACAAACACAGCTCAGCATTTTGTATGGCTTGCTCATCTACTAATACCCTTAACTGGAATATAATCTGTCAAATGTTCAATTAAGGCTTCAAGATGAGATAATATGAGTAGGGAAAGAGAGATGAAGTGTCAAGGGGATGTGTGGCTAATACTAAACACAAACTCTTTAAATTCTTGAGTAAGTGAAATTTTTTCAAATTCTTCTTTCTTCATTCCTGTGTTTCAAATAGTATGTTTTTTATAATTGTGTTTACTCTCTATTGACAGAGTATTATATATATATATATATATATATATATATATATATATATATAATTAACAGTATATATATATATATATATATATATATATATATATATATATATTAACAGTTACTGTTAATTATCATTTTTATTTTTTGTCAATTATTCCTGAATCTTAACATTTTATTACATGCAATTTTGAACATCGGTATGGTTAGTCTTCACATTTCACTAAAATTTGAACAATGTCAGTAAAATCAATTTTGAGAATATTTTGTTTTTTAGTGATAACTCGTAAATTGAAATTTTTGGAGAAAAGGCGATCAATACGTTTTATTTGGGTAAATAGAGGCAACACTTGAGTTTAAATTTGATCAAAATCGTTAATCCCGATTTTGAGAAAATCTGAATTTTGTGTTTGTTTTTATGGCAATACCTCCAAATGTTATATTGACAAAAAAGAAAGTCCTGAGATATGCCCAAAATACACTCAAATACCAAGTTTGGATTAAATTTAGTAGAGAACTGTTGATACAACAGACGACAGAAGATATCATTTCAAAAATTAATTTTTTAAACTCAGGAAACTTCACCTCGGGATCCAATTTGTTACCCATTACAAATATTTCGCCATACTACTCATATAAGAATACAAAATACCAATATCATCTCATGTCGCACACCATCTTCTAAAAATTAATTATGAAAATGTATTTAATTTTGAAATTTTTTAGCTACAACCAACCAATACCTATCATTAGGAAGAACTATTTTGTTGCAAAAATAATTAATTTACAGTTCAAATGTCTGCATAATGGTGGAAATATATTTATCAATAACAATTATTTAAAAAAAAGTCACTTAGTAAAAGGGAATATTTTAAAAAATGAGTGGTCCAATTGCCTAACCAACCTCTTGGAAATATCGCCAACAGCACTCCGTGGTGTCGAGTTCCATAGTTACCACTCTTGAACAAATTCTAGCTGAGAACCCCCTCAGGGGTATCTAGTTTTGTGTTAGATCCCTCTCTTGTATTTTCTATCATGTCTCTCTAGACCAACTCTTGTTCTTTTCCAGCTCTAATCCAATTATTTAGATACATTCAATGGAAACTTTAAACAAACCTTAAATAAACATGCTCATATAAAAATGGAAAACACATGTTCATCAAGAAAAATCAGTATACAGGTACAATTTAGGGCGAACAAAATAAAAAGACATAATTTTACTGCGATTTAATTAATTTCAATATTAATTAAAAAATATCTCATATTTCTAGGCACTTTTATTGTTGGTTATATACCCTAACAAAAAGTTAAATTTCATTATTCAAAACTAAAGTCAAGAAAATATTTTATCTAAAAACTAAGAAAAATATACTCTTTTCCATTAACAAGCATCTACTTTATACCATAAGTCATGAATTTAATACTAATATATATCATTAAAAAATACATAATTTTAAAATATAATTTTTAACGTGTTAAGTAGCCAAGTTATTTAACTAAAATTCCTGCTAATAAAACAAAATACACAAGCAAGCTGGTGAAAAGAGAAAGTTATACACAATTTCTTGAGAATTTAAATATTTTATGTTTGATAAGTTAGATGTTACATTATATTTGTTGCTAAAACACAGTTAAACATATTACTTTAAATACTAATAAAACCATTCATAATTATAAAACAATGGCACATTGTTTAAAAATGGAACATCAATAATCATACTGTAAATAAAATTTTATATAAGTCATGAATTCATCAATAAGATATTAAAAACAGTGTAACTTTTTATCCAAAATTTGTTTGGAGTCTAAAAACCACAAATAGCTTTTTTTTTTTAAATGCATATACTGTAAATTAATAAAACTTTAATAGAATTCCTTCCACCCCCCCCCCAACTCTTTAAAATACCTAGAGGAATTTGGGATTATCTTTATTAAAGACTCCAGTGGATTAGTTCAATATTAGACTCCTGCATATTAGACTTGAATTAGTAGAAGAGAAACGCAGATTACATGTATGCACAGTCCGTTGATAATGGCTATCGGATGTTATTCAAAACATTTTAGTAACAAGTTATAAATTTTTTACGTAAAAACATTAATCACCTGAAAAAAAACTCTTTATTGAGTCAGTACCACCACATCAACCCTGCATTGTTTGGATAGGTAGTTGTTAACTTTACTAACAGTCAGTTTTCTCCCTCCTCCCTGATGGCCTTCTTACCCTCCCCCTACCCCAAACCCTTACCTGCACCAGTAGCTGCTTCTCCTAGCTACTCAGTGAAACGAAATTAACGTAAAAAAATGAGTTTCTAGTCAGTCAAATAATATAGACAACTCAAAGAAATCCAAAACTGTTAATGGTTTTAATTAATTAATACCAACATTAAAAGATTTAATCACTTAATATTGTATAAGTACCTGTAAATTAATTTCACAAATGCCAATGACGCTTGCACCACTATATATGAATACATATTGCACGATATAGCTCTCTTTGCAAGTGGCCTATATTTAAAATGCAATTTATTTGGCCTAACCAAAAAGTTTTTTCATGCTGTAAAGACATTTAGTGTTGTTAATAGATTTAAAATAACGCTGATATGGCGGATAAAAAACTGATGTTATTGTTAATAATATATTTTTAAAATTAAATAATATAAAACACCTCACTGAGACTGGATATGAATGGATAGTTTCTAGTTTAGAATGCACATTTTTCCTGCCTACATTGGTGGATAAAAAAACTGATGTAATAATTGTTAATGATATATTTTTAAAATTAAATAATATAAAACACCTCACTGAGACTGGACATGAATGGATAGTTTTAATTTAAAATGCACATTTTTCCTGCCTACATTGTGTTCTAAATACTACAATTGTAAGTTATCAGAGACACAGTGTACAACTAGTCCACTGTAATATTAGCCGTTCCAATAAAATTGTGCTGATCTTATAAAAATCTCTTTATTGAGTCAGTAGCACCCCATCAACCCTACATTGTTAGAAAAGTTACTAATAATTGACTTATAAAATACTTGTCATTTTGACAATTATATTTATTTTTTTTAAATGTGAATTTCAATAAATCAAATGGCATGAATTTAATTTATTTGTGATTCAAGATTAATTGGAAGTTTTTGCTCGCTTGTCAAATTCAAACCAAAAACCTCCTACAGGTCGTGGCATCATTGTGTTTATCTCATACGTTATTGGTAATTTAGTCTTGCTGCTGAGTTTGACAGTATACTGTGACAGAATTCTTGATAAAGCAACTTTCATTTCCAGTACTGCAAACCTCACGGCTGAAACATAATTAAATTAACAAATTAATTTGTAACACCATTTTTTAAAAAAACAACCCCTTTATGTAACATTTGTTGGGCTTTATTTGTCTCTATTTTGAACAAATTTAGAAACTTGTCAAACTGTTTCTATTTACATACAAATTCATATTCTAAAACTAATGTCCAATCAAAAAGTTTTCCTACAGTGCACAGTTTTTAGGTTCTACTGAAATAACTAATTTATTATTCGTAAAATTAATTAACATGTTACTAAATAATAAATTGAATATTAAAAACAGTTCATGAACTGTTTAAAGTAGCTTCCTTTATTTTCAATATGCAACAGCTTTAAAAAAACAGCTCCTTTTGTAACAATAGTTTGGGTTTATTCGTCATTATTTTGAACAAGTTGAAAAAATTGTCTTAAAACAGTTTCTATTTACATACAAATTTATATTTTAAAACTAAAATCCATTCAGAAAGTTTCTTCGCAGTTTAGGTTCTACTAAAATAAAGCAAATGTATTATTTAGAAACTAATATTTTCATATGAGTTGTTTAAAGTGTTCTCCTTCGTTTTCAATATGTAACAGCTTTTTAAACAGTTCCTCATGTAACATTTATTGGGCTTTCTTTGAACGAATTTAGAAATTTCTCATAAAACAGTTACTATTCATATATATATATATATATATATATATATATATATATATATATAACAATATTTACATCTCAAACTAATTTTCCTTCAGGAAGTATCTCCACAGTTTTGCTTTTATTGAATTAAAACAAATGTATTACTTAGTAACATGAAGTATTTAAAGTGTTGTCCTTTGTTTTCAATATGTAACTTAACTGTTTTTACACATTTTCTTATACTTTTCTTCTGTGTTATAGACAGTGTATAGGTTATGTTGCCTCTTTCAGCTCATCAATTGTTTTGGGGTGATTTTTGTTGACAAATCCTATAACTCCTTCCCAGAAATGTGGTGTTATAATCCGGTGATTTCAGTGAAAAAGTTCCTTTGAAATGGATTTTTTTCCATAGACATCTGAAGTAGAACTATGAGATACAAGAAGTGCGAGTTGAGTTTGTTCTTGAAAGTATCTGAACAGTATCTCTTTAAGTTGGTGGTATCTTCAAAGAATACCAGTTTTACAATTTGTTTTAGTGAAATCGCTATTCAAACTCCAACTTTTGTGGGATGTAGAGTATGTTCGAGAATAGTGTGTGAATTCTTGGTAACCTTATGTTTTGAGAATTTATGTACACAGAGAGATGAAACTAAGTTTTTAAATAATTCTTTCAGCAGCTTTATTACTTTTTCTACCCCTAAGTTTTGGAAGTATTGACAGTATTAAACCATTTTAGTGTGAACAGCGAGTAACAATTTTAGTGTGATCATGAAAGTCCTGTGCTTTGTACAGAAATAATTTAAATGTTTTTTACAGAAATTTTAACACTCTCTAGGTTGAATTTTTTGTCTGTGATATTTTTTATAGGCTTGTCATCAATTTATCCTAAATATTGATAAGTTTTATTCGAAAAACACACTAGAGCTATTGTTTCTTCGTACATACAGATGATTCGTACATACAATGATACTAATCATTGTTCGAAATTTCTTGTTAAATCTTAGACAGTGTGACAATGTGGAACACAGTATTTGGACAAATTTAATTAAACCTTTGTTTCAAAGTATCTGTGTGTTTAATATCTCTTTCTTAAAAACGTTCTGAATCAAAAATGCACGTTCTCATTGTTAACACTTTGACACATTGAATATGATTACTACAATTCATTAAATAAATACAAATAGTCGTCAAAAAATATATAAATTGACTTGAATAGCAAAGAGAAGGTGAAAAATAAAGGACAAAACAGTTTATTGAATTACATTACAGTAGAGTGAATTTTTTAATGATGGTAGGCTATCATGTCATCTGACATTAATAGAATCGTTTAAAAGAGTTGTTATGTTTTAAAATGTCTGTCACATCAGACATTTCAATAAAGAAAACTAAACATGATGTCATGAAATAAAATAATTACAAATTTGATTTTTCAAAGTAAGTATTAATTACATAATATTAATAACTCATTTTATTATTGAACTGAAGTATGAGCAATTATGAAGTCAGATACAAATAGACTGAGAATCTAGGGGTGAAAGTTTATGAGAAATATATAGAACAGTGTCTGAAGGAGTTATTGGGTAATAAGAACAAATGATGAATTAGTAGCTCTTTACAATGTAGATTTGGTAATGAGAGTTAAAAGATTGAGATAACAATTCACGAAAAAAAGGATGGATGATTGCAGAATTAAGAAGAAATTAGGAAATGGTGTACCACAAAGAAAAATGAAGTTTCGAAAGATCAAGAAGATGATGATTAATAAAGTGACCTGAGAAGTATATGTTAGCTGTTAGAAGGAGATTGAAGACAAGAGTTAGAAGTTAATGGGGCTGAATAAGGGAGGTAAAGACTTTTCAAGGACTCTAATGTCACAAGGTAAGGTAAAATGTTATTCACTATACACGTCGTCAGTGACATGAACTTGATGAGTTTCATATTTGTTTATCTGTGAAATAATTATCACTCGTTATAGTTTTATCAGCTACCTGATCTAACAAGCCACGTAAAGGTTTTTCAAAATAATATGTAATGTAGAAATTACCATAGATAGAACCAAATTTACATTAATTTTGAATTGTTTAATGTATGTGTTTCACCATGTGTCATTGGTTAATACTTTTAAATGGTATAGAATTGATTGTATGATTAATTAATTTTTTTGGTATTGCCTAAGCAATTACTACAGGTCAGTGCATTAAACATTTAAAAAGGTTGATTATTTATAATGTGTATTTTGTTTAATAAAGTCTAATATATTAGTCGAACAAACTTTTATCATAAATGTTGGCAATATATAAATATGGTATATTAATATCTAGCTTATTTTAACAAATATATGTGAAAACAATTTGAAGTATTAATTCATGATATTTCTTTTGATTGAAAAAAATATAATTACATGGTATATTTATAACCAAAAAGAATTAGTATCACCAAAATGTGGCATTATTTATTTCACTTTCATTGAGGTAGCCTGTGAATGGATATATAATATCTGAGCAGTATTTCTCCAGTATTTGAACTCTCTAAATTATAGACTATTTATAATATGCCTTCATTTTAATCCGAAATATCTACCTGAATCATATTAAAAACCGTAATCATAACTAGCAATTAACAGAATAATTGACATTGAATTCAAATTTAAAAACATATTTTATTACTTTACTTCTTTTTACAACTCCTTACTGACATTTTCTTGTGTAATCATGTCATGTATGATAAGTATTTTTTCAACATAAAACACTACTAAATATACATAACTTACCAATACATATTCTTGGTCCATCTCCAAAAGGCAAGTAAGTCCCATTTGGTTTAAAGTTATTGTTGATAAATCTGTCTGGATCAAATACTTCAGGTAATTTATGGTAGTCTGGATCATTATGGATTGCATGTATTGGAATCAGAATTCGGGTTCCTTTTTCTATTATGTCATTTGAATCTGGAATTTTATATGTTTGAGTGCAGGTTCTTAATAAACTGACTGCAATTGGATACTTACGAAGAGATTCTGAAATAGACACAAAGTGTTACAATATAAAATATTTGGTGTGAAAAAATAAAATTTCTCAAATTTGGTTTATTACAAAAATAATAATGCTTAATGAAATATGGGGAGGGTAATGTTGTGTGCCCTGATAAAATGTCATGATGTATATCTTTGGGGGAACTGTCTGGTACCTCATAGGACAAGCCTATCACTCCTGATTTTCAAGGACAATACTTTCTGCTTCAAAAATACATCCAGCACAAAGGCTTTACAGCGTTATGGGAAACTCTATCCTCTGAGACACTCAAAACACAGTGTATTTTAGAAATCTTTATATTGTTTAAAATAAGTTTGGTTCAAGGTTGATTCGAACAAACACCGGTTTTCTGGAGGGGAAAAGAATGGGCCGCGTACGGTTTTAAAGCCAAGAAATCTATGTTTGGTATTAAGAGTAGTGAACATCTGGTAAGATCACTTGGAGAGATCTGATGGGGGTTGTCCTGGAAAGATCAGATTGTATGTGCAGAATTCAGGTTGTATATTCCGTGAATAACAAACATTAGCATTGAATAATAGAACAAGTATGTTTAAAATGGAGAAACATATTTCGTACTTGTTTGAAAGTAATGAAAGTGAAAATTATAGTGGCAGAGAGTTCGCTGTGGTATAAGTTCCTCAGGAATTGTTACTTCTTATATAACCAAAGAATCTGGACTAAAGTTGTGAACTACCTGACAAATCTTTAACATTACTTGTTACGCGAGTGTAAAGGTAAGTACTTTGTCCAAGAAATGGGGGGAACGTTTATGTTGTGACAGTAAATAAATTTGTTTCTATGGTGTTGTGTATTGGGCAAATTTCTCTCCAAACTGTATTGAATGAAGTAGCAACAACTTTATCAATCTGAAATTAGTGTTCAAAAATTTTTTGTTCATCTTACCACAAAATTTGAACATCTAATCTCATTGAAATTAAACTAAGCCCATTTTCTTTAGGTCTTTCAAAAAATTGGAAAATTGCCATTATTTTTGGAGTGATTGGGTTCAATGTATTATGTTTTACAGTAGACGTTTCAATTGGATGTCGTTAAAGAGCTAAAATCAGGAGGGTTTGAAAACCAAAAATTTCCGTGTCATAAAATATTGTTGTATCAGTTGAACAATATATTTATCTGATATCATTAAATGTTACACTCACAGAAGTTGTGTTAATCATTAAAATGTAACTAGACATTGAAAGAGTTGATCGTCAGACAACAAAACATTAAGGTACCATCGAAAATCAGGTTTCGAGAAAAATTCAGTAAACTCATCCAACAAGTCTGGTGGTAGGTTATTGTTATCATCAACTTTGAATTTTATATTCAACAGAGTCTCTTTGGTGGATATTTACTTCAAAAGAAGATCTTATAATATCCATGCGGCCGTGTAATATTAATATTTGTAGCAATTTCAGTAATTGGAGTAATTGAAGACCAAACATGTTTACCATTAACTTATATTATAAATGAATTCTTACCTCAAGGCAATTTTCTCGAAAAATTAAAATCTACACTGGTTGGACCATAATTTAAAAAGGGAAGCAGATCATTTATGGAAAATTACTGTCCAGTATCAATTCATTCAGGATTTTCCAAAATATTTGGGAAAGTGGTAAATGAGTAAATCAAGAGTTAACTTAATGATTGCAAATTTTAAACATAAGTCAATTTGGATTTCGTAAGGGTTTTAGTTTAGTGTTTGCCCTCACAGCTCTCAAAAGTGACATTTCAAAAAGTTATATAATGGTGTTGCAGTTGCTGGCGCTTTTTGTGATTTGTCAAAAACTATCAATTGTGTGAGACATGACGTATTATTATTGAAGAAAATGAAATATTATGGATTCCAAAGTAGTTTTCTAAATTGGTTTAAATTATATTTAAGATCCAGAAGGAAAAAATTTAAACAATTTAAACACAAGAACATAAATGTTATTATTTATTCTACATGTGTCTAATTCTACTTGAGTGGATGCATGTAATATAACTATTTACATTTATTAAATTTTATCCTTAAGTGCTTCATTTGATATTATACTCATGTATACCTCATCTGTTAGGTTCACTGTAATATAATATGGTTAAAATTAAATGAAATAAAAAGGATAATCTGTCCTCCTGATGGTGTATCTTGCAAACATTTGTGTATGTCATAATGTTACAAAAAAGTGTTGGTCTTTTTTCTCTTTTATTTTCTTTTTAATATACCATTAATATAGAACAATTTCGGATTTTTTTTTATAGAATTCACTGCACTCGTGGAAGAAGGTGAACGAAAGTGTAATACAGAGGAACATCACAATATGCCAATACAACCACAGCGTTTGTGAACAAATTTTTAAATGATGGTTAAGTTTAGATTTAAAATTCATTATGGATATGATACTTCTTCTATAGGCTTAATTAATTTACTATTGGTAATGTGTCCACCCATTTTTTGATGTTTTATTAATTTTTATTTAAAGTGTGGTTGGTCAGTAAACAATATTAATGTACAGAATTATAAAATTATTTGGTCATAATCATTATTTAGCTTTCACAGATTGAAAATAATTATGTATATAAATTGTATCTATTAATATATTTACCTTGTAGCACTTGATCAAGATATTTCATTTCTTTAACTACTTGATATGACCATTCGTTATTGTGAATCGCCATAACTGTATCAATTTCAGTATGAACCTGGTGTTGTATCTGAGGATTTTGTGCAAGTTCATACAACGTAAAGCCTAATGGTATTGCTATCGATTCTGATCCAGCTAGTAGGAAAACAAATGATTGTGCTGCTATGCATCCTTCAGTGATTATAACTGGAAAAAATAGAACAAATAAAGTAAAAATAAAATTTTATGACAACAAAAAATATTATACTCAAACAGTTTGTTACCTTTCTGAATTTCTTTTGTTGATTTTTCATCTTGACCTTTAGAAATATATTTCATTTGATCAATAATATCATCATCAGCATCCTGATCTTCTTCGGGTACAATTTGTATTTTCCCACTTCGTTCTTGTTTTTGTAAATTCAACAATAATTGTAAAAAATCATTTCTATTTACATTGTTTTCTCGTCTGTACTTCAATGTTTCCTTTATAATTTTCATGATGACTTTTTCAGTTTTGTTTGAAACTAACTTAATACCAATTTTTCTGGCTACTTTCGGTATAATAAACAATAAAACTTGTTGAAATGTTTGAAACTTAGTTGGGTTAACAAATTTGGTCATAACATCACGATAGTTTTTGGTCGCTTCGTTATCATCATCCATTTGTAGTCCGAAAGCACAACTAGCTATCACGTCTAAAGAAAATTTACTCATCAATGGTTTAATCTCAAAGGATTTTTCTTTTATTGATTGTTTTTCAATATATGTTATGAGTTCGTCACCACATTTACAAATTTGTTCGAACATTCCCTTCAATTTACCAGATGTAAATGTAGGAGTAAGTTTATTTCTTAAGTTACGCCAATTATCTCCTTCTAGGTTAAACAGATTTGCACTTAAAGGATCAAATTCAGTATCACTAGAAAATCCACGATCATAAAAATGTGTAAAATCTTTTATCAGAATTCGTTGCACCAAAGCAGGGTCCCTAATAATTAGCCCCGGTTTTTTCATTTCGAAATACCCTCCATACTTATTACCCTTTAGCTTATCATATATATCTTGATGTACATCCATGACATGTTTTCTACTTAAGAATTGATCTCTTAAATTTCCAAAGAATGGTACTGGCTGTACATAAGGTATACCACGATCTTTCCAATAGTTAAATGTTGATGTGAAAAAGAGATAAAAACATATGGCTAAAATAACGAATGCCAATAATAAATTGTAAATGATGGAATCTGCAAAGAGAGCCATTTTGTAGATGTTGTTTACAACCTGAAACAAAAGAAAAATTCCTTTGATTCTTGACTTAAAGCATTAATTTCTTGAATTTAAAAGTAGACTTAGGAATTGACTTTATCTAATCTATGATCAAATAACTCGAAACCAATAAAATTAATCAAAACCAAATAAATAAATTAGTAACACTACAACTAAAACCATAATGAACAGTTTTATAAATTAAATAGTGACTTTTTGGAAGGGATTTCGTACTCACTGCAATGATAACATGGATGAAGTAATAGTTTATCTGATTAATAGTTGTACTAAAGACTTCGGGTTTAATCACACATAGCACAATGTGTTTATCCTGATAATTTAGTTCTTACCAACCTGTAGAAACGGGGAGGGAGGGCTCAATTACAGTAAATTAACTGTAGTTGGAATGGGCGGAAGTTGATGAGGTTGGTTAAAATATAATTCAATAGCACACAAAACACCCATTTGTAAAGTTTGATCTTTTATATTTAAACTTTAAACTTTATTTACTGAAATTTGATTTTTGTTAACAATCAAGTAACAGAAATTTTACAAATTTAAGCGTAAAAGTATATTTGTATGTGTGTGTGTGTGTGTGTGTGTGTGTGTGTGTGTGAGAGAGAGAGAGAGAGGAGAGTCTGTGTTCCTTTTTTTGTTTCCAATAAAATTAATATGTAATTATTAAACACCAAATTTTAGTGTTGATGATCGTGTGATATTTTTCAGTCCGGCCATATGCCATTGAATGAAGATGCCAATTAACTGTGAAATGCACTGTAGTGTAAAAGAATGTTCTTCACAATTCTGACAGTACTGAAAACATCGGTTACTGACTGTTACGAAAGTTTTATCTGTTTTCCATTACATCTAAATATTATAAAAGTTTGCTCTATCTTATTCATTCTAATTAAATATTAAGAGGAAGAAACAAAATATACAGTAATTTCTTAACTGTATTTTCATGAACTTAGATGGAAATTTCTATTTAACATTTCAGTAATCAAAATGTAACACCGAGTAGTAATACAACACAGAGTAGACCAAATATATAAAATTGGTATGATCTTCATATTTAAAAGAAATGTAACATGTTGATTGAATGTTTGATAACCTTTTAAAAGGGGAGTTATTATATAGTATATCAATGAAAAATTCTCTAGCACTTGCATATCAATAATTGTTTATAGCAAATGTTCAAAACTAACTGATAGTCTATTTAAATACCTTATATCCCCACAGATATGTTTGGAAGTGTGATAAATATAATGTATCATTTAATTGGTAAAATATGATCATTGTTATCTGCTATTTTGCTTGATATTTTACATTATAGTACAAATTAGGTACAGTTTTCACAAAGTACATTTTTATAAACTACTAAACTACATGTCACAACTGCCTGTGAAGTCGGGTTATCACATTGAAATACTCGTCGCCATTGTTCTAGAGTTGTCAATTTTACTCACAAAGATGGGCAACTCTGTAAAGTTTGAGCCGCCCCCACAGAGATCGAATCTCCCATGGTCGTCAACGTGAATCCAACAAACAATTCTCTCAAATCAATAAACAAAAAGATAATCTCATTAAAGTATATTATAAAAGAAGCAAACAAGAGACAACTTAAAATTATAAAAACCAACAATTCCGAAGCTCCTTAGTCCTTCCTAAAATATACACAAAACAAACATAACTATCTTCTACACTAATGTCCAAATTAATGAAACAATTCCAATATTAGACAACAACCTAAAAATAATAAAAAACTCGACAATGCCATTACAGAAATAACTTTTCACCTTTGTATGATAGAAATCTATTTCTCCATTAATGCTATTTACATACAAAATAAAGGCTTGGTTATGGGCTTTTCTCTATCTGGTATTATGGCCGAATTATTCATACCTCTATAACATCCATCTATCATTCAAATTCACCTCGGAAATAGAACAAAGCAATAGCTTAAAATACCTTGACCTCACCATCGCTAAAACAGATGGTAAACAAAAGTTCAAGATTTATGGAACCCAGACTGATCACACCATCCATGCAACATTGAACCACCCACAAGCCCACAAACTTGCAGCTTACATAGCTTCATCCATATACCATTAATAGAAAAGAAATCTTGATTATAATACAAATAGCCATAGCCAATGGATATAGAACCTCCATTGTAGATAAATGTATTCACAGACAGAGGAAGAATATTAAAAACAATACAAATCAATAAACTGATAAAAAGGACAAATTTATTACTGTAGAATATAACCATCATCTAAAACACCAAATAAAAACATTTTCAAAAAACAAGGATACACAATATCACATTGAATATCCCACTATCTCAATCAAACTCTCAAGAGGACAAACAGGAAGGACATTCATAGCATAATATAAAGAACAACCACCATACATAAACACCCTAAACATGACTTCATGTTGAGGTGCTTTTAATAAACTTGCTGAACATTTAATAAACACCAACCACACATACACCAATATAGAGAACAACAGAGACATAATATTACACTCAATGAATAAAGAAAAAAATTAACATCCTGGAATAATGTTTTAATGATTATAATCAATTTGCCTCAAACTGTATCTATGACACAATATATGCAATGGATCATTTGACAACCTAATAAGACCAAAGTTCAAATAGGACATTCTCAGAATATATCAACAGAACTTAAATTAACTAGTTGCCCAATTATACTAGAAGTGGAAGGATGTTGCCACATCAAGGAACTAATTGTGATCTAATATTAACAAATACCAACCTGGTATGTAATTTTATATGTGTATGTGTATATATGTCTGTGTAGTAAATGTGTTTTTATGTTACGTGTGCTACGCCTAAGGATGCATTCTGTTAATGTGAAACATCTGTAGCAATAATAATTAAGAAACTTTTGACCAACTATGTAAACTATTAAAAAAAAAAAATAATCTGCATCGTCTCTTTGAAAAGGCAATAAATAAAATTAAGAAATACTGGAAATTTTAATAAATTAAAACAGGAATAAGTATCTTATTTACAACAGAAAAATGTAAGAGTTTAGGTATATAAATTCTACTTTTGAAGTAATTTAAATCACTTCTGTTTATATTTGGACTATATTATATTAGTAAATTCAAATTTGTCAGTTTGATACATAAGAAAACTGAGATTTAAAGATAAGTTAAAATTTTGAAAAATATAATTTTTGGATTTGTACAAAAATTAGTACTTTTTTTAATGTATAAAAATGTGTATGACAATTCTGTGCTTTATTTTGTCCAACGAAATAATTTTTGTTTCGTTCTTCAATTTCAATCAACAATAAGTAACCATGATTTTGAAATGAATAAATGATTTTTATGATTAAATGAACAAATTAAGCCAATGGGTAGAATATAAGTGCTAGCTTTGCCAAAATCTGTTAAGTAGTTTTCTATATATACTACAAAAAATCTCGTTTTGATTTAAGAGCTGAGATCAGTTAAAAATAAAAATTTGGTTAAAATTAAAGATATAAATAATTTTGAATTTATTCTACTAAAAACACTTTCATGTTATTTAAAGAGCAATTGGTTTAGTAAGAGCAAAATAATATTTGTAACCTATTTCTGTCTAAACAGTTTATTTTATATGTAAAACAAAATGCAAAACATCTAGAGAACTAAACTTAGTATACTGAAACTTATTAGAACTAACACTGGAACAAAACTTACTTCAATTAACAATAATAACTGCCTGGACTCACAACTAGACTAAAATGTTGATCACAAGTCATTATACCTCCCAATTGAAACTAAATTGGAGCGACCTTGTGGGCTTCTTATCTCCAATGAAACACTTCAATATAATGTGAAAAGAAGTGTTCTGATGGAGTTTCTGCTATAATTAGAACCAAAAAAAAAAACTACCGATGTGACATAAATCTAATTGTTTGCCATTTTTAATGAAAGCTTTACGTTATGAAAATATGTACTTGACAAACAACTGATAAGCTGACATTATACGTCATCGAGAATTGTTTTATTATATTATAATAACTCCACATAAGTTATTGTTATTTATGACAACCTCCACATATATCTTGACATTTGTATACAGGACCTTGATCTGTATACAGAATGCTAGCTCAAAATTTGTTATCAGATTCAAAACTGTATTTATTGTGTGTGTGTGTGTGTGTGTGTGTGTGTGTGTGTGTGTGTGTGTGTGTGTGTGTGTGTGTGTGTGTGGGTGTATGTGTGTTGGTATATATAATATGTGTGTGTGTGTGTGTGTATAAATAAATATTGAGCTTGACTTGTGAGATAATATTAGATAGAATAAAACTTGAACACAAGATATCACAAAAATTACGTTTACTTAATCAAACACGTTTCAACAACAAAATCGCCATCCTCAGTGCTACATGAGCTACAATAACTAAACTATAACTCACTTAATTATAACTCAGTTATAGTTTAGTTATTGTACATAATGTATCACCCAGGATGGCGACTTTGTCGTTGAAACACGTTTGAATAAATAAAGGTAATTTTTGTAAGATCTTGTGTTCGAAATTTATTCTATCACATATGCAGAGAATAAGGATAGTTAAAATGGGCAAAACTTCTGTTATATTTTCTTACAGAAGTATCAGTTTTGTTACCATAAGTCGTAAAAACAGGTTTTTATAATGACATTATTTGGACCATAGAGTACTGGACGTATGACAGATTATGAGATGTTAGATGCCAGGCAGACTCAAAGAAACTCAAAATGGATATTTCAGGAAAAAACTTGACTCCAGATTTTTGAACCATCATAAGACTTTCTCTATACTACTAGGTATTTGTGGGGAAGTAAAAAACAACAACATATATTTGATCTAAACAACAATATAATACATTAAAATGGATATTACTAAAGAAACAAAACATTAAAAGAGAACACACCAATAATAATGTGTATTATTATTATCCTATATATTTATATTTGTATTAAAATATCCTATAAATGATCCAATATGATATCCTACACTAAATTATACAGTATACATTTCTTAAAGTGCAAAGAGATGAACAACAAATTTAATAAGTGGGTTACACAGTCTACAGTGAACAAATCTGGGATCTACGCCATTTCGAAGGTAGAATCATGATCACCATAGCAACTGAAAGAAACATTAGAGTTGTTGTACTCTTTAAAAATAACTTTCTTGTATATTTATTTTGTTAAATATTTACCTAATAACATTATGTATGAGCTAAGCTCAACAGTTACCTGTAAAACAACAACACTTTTTGTTATTATGACTTGCAGAAAGTGTGAAAATATTCTTTGTCACCACTGACTTGTATTTTCAATAATTCTCTCTTAATGTATTGACATCTGCTGGTCCATCACTTACTGTAAGATAGGTGGAATATATACACCTATTTTAATGCTTACTGCAGCAGAAATTAAATTACAGTACTCCATTTATAGCATGGTTGAAGCCATAACTTATGAAATAAATTAACAACTTAAGATAATCTCAGACTATTGGTAAAACTGACTAATGCAAAATAATAATACATTTATTTCCTTTTATGTCTTTCAAATAAATAGAGTTTAACTAATTGCAAATTAAACCCAATTTAAAACAGGTGTTAAAAGTAGATTTAGTTTTTTAATTTCTATTTTAAAAATGTATTCGCTTTTCAAATTCAAACCAAAACCCTCCTTCTGGTACAGGCATCATTGAGTTTACATCAAATTTTATGGGTACTTTAGTCTTACTGCTGAGTTTGACAGTATACTGTGACAATATACTTGATAAGGCAACCTTCATTTCCAGTATTGCAAACCTCATGGCTGAAACATAATAAAAATAATCAATTAATTTGTAACAGGTTTTTATAAACAGCTCCTCGTGTAACATTTGGTAAACTGTTTTTACAAAACCATTTATATCCAGAATGAGTGAGTGTTTTTGAATATCCTGTGTCTAAAGTGAATTATGTTTTTAATATATTGTAAAATATTATCATTGTAAAGTGTTTATTACATAATATATAGAACTACTTTTAGCCTACTTCATAAAACATGCATTGTAAAATTGTTTGTTGTTTTTATTCCAAAAATGAATTAATATTTAATGTTTTGGCAAAAAAAAAAAAAAAATTGCCTATCTTTGTTTTGTAAGCATTTCCATTATATTTATATATTTGTATATGTGTTTATATACATATTTTGAACCACTTTTTTACTTCATTAAACATTCATTCTAAAATTATTCTTTGTTTTTACTCCATGGGTCAAATAATAAAATTGCCTCATTTTTTTAAATTGTTAGCATATCATTATAAATGTGTTTATATGTATAAATATTTTAAATCACTTTACTTCATAAAACATGCATTGTACAAATATTCGTTATTTCACTCCAAAATTCCATGAATAAATCACATGTAATCACTTATATTTTATGTGTTTTGGCCAAAACAAATCAAATTGACTCCCTTTATCTTTATATGGGTTAGCTGTATATATTATTACTATTAATGTGCTTTAAATATACATATTTTGTACCAATATATTGCATAAAACATAAATTATAAAAATATGTTCATAATTTTAACTCCAATGAAATAGGAACATGAAGTTTGGTATAAAGGACTATAGAGTTCTCATATTGAAATTCAGAAAAATCAAATTGAAATTTTTAAAATGAGTTTTCTTTTATACTTTGATGTTATTTAACTTATAAGACATAATTAGGTACAAATTTGCAGATTTCAATTCCTCACTTATGTATAGCTTAGAGGCCCTCCAGGGCCAAGAAACTGACATTATCAAAGTGAGTGGGGATTTTTTAATATACCTAGAAGAATCATTAGGGCCTAACCGATGTAGAGATATTTGTGATATACACAATTACGAGGTTCATAAACCTGTGTATCAACTGTTTTATACAAACGTATCTTAGATAGAATAAAACTTGAACACAAGATCTCACAAAAACTATGTTTACTTAATCAAATGTGTTTCAACTACAAAGTAGTCAACCTCAGTGGTACATGAGCTACAATAACTAAACTATAAGTAACTAAATTTATAAAGTTCTCGTTGAAACACAATGGATTAAGTAAACATAATCTAATATTATCTCAGAAGCTCAATTTTTATCTATTGGATAAAAAACCATGAGGTACCATTTAACATTTAATACAAGGACCACTAACCAACATTTGAGCATTATTTTTTATAGGACCTGCTTGTATTATATTCTAAGTACCATGATGGTTCCATCAACTTGTTGTTATATTACTTAATCAACTTGAACATTTATAGTTATTTAATTACTTGGCTTCACTCTATATTATTTCTTCACTATTATTGTGCCTGTCACTAACTTATCACATTTTATCACCCTATTTGTAAAACTACAAAACTTACCAATACATATTCTCGGCCCATCTCCAAAAGGCAAGTAAATCCCACTTGGTTTATAGTTATTGTTGACAAATCTTTCTGGATCAAATACTTCAGGTGATTTGTAATTCTCTGGATCATTATGGATTGCATGTATTGGTATCACGACTTGTATTCCTTTCTCTATTGTATCCTTTGAATCTGGAATTTTGTATGTTTGTGTACAGATTCTAAAATTACTGATGCCAACTGGATACATCCGTAGCGATTCTGAAATAAAATAACAGTACTGTATTTCAATACATGACTATTCAATGTTTCTTTTAAATAGTACAATTTTGTAGCCGTTATATATTATCTCAAATATTTGTATACATCAAATTGATCTGTATGATGTATATAGACTACCTAATATTGAATCAATAAAAATATTTACAGTACAGCTTTGATTAACCCACTGAAACATCAAATATCTAAACTCGTCCTTCGAAAAGTTTTCAGAATAAAAACTCAATAATTGTAGTCTAGTATTAAATGTTTGAATGACTTTATTAAAAATATATTTGGTATTTATTATAAAAACCATTCCAACTGTTTACAGGGCCAAATAGTGATGAGAGATGCTTGAAAAATGTATTAAAGTTCATTGTAAGTGTTAACGACTCATTATAAAAATAATATTTGTAAGACAGCCTACCTCTCTCAGTATGAATGATAATTACTGTATAGGTGCTCCAGCTAAAACTACTCGATTGGCTGCATATCTAAATAAAATTATTTGGTCTGAAAATTGCAAAATTTGTTCTCAGATTTTATCTGGAAAGAAAAAATATTTATTACTTCAGTCGCTAAGAATGGTTATTACTTCAAATGGCTAACACTGACCCATATTTCTTCAAACAAATTGTAATCAGAGATGAATGTTCTATGACCATGAACAGTCAAGTCGACTGGATCTCTCTGATCAAAAATGGAACAACGTCAAGATTGACGGATATGTTTTATTGAGAAGGTATTGTCCACCAAGTCAACACCTAATGACATAGATTTTATATATTCTACTCTAAATAAAAGCAATAATTTTACCTCTATTTCTTACCAGTTCTTCACAGAAGAAGCCACTTTTCAAATTAATGTGTTAAACGTAACAACTAAAGGATTTCTGGATCTGAACATTCATAAATAATCAACTAATGCATTTGTGATTCACCTAAAGTAAATTTGTAATGTGAATCACTTCAAGATAGGCTCTTTTTTGTAGAGATAACAATTACAAAAAACATTTATTTAGGTATATTAAAACCAAATTTTCTCACAGACTGAAAACATTGAAAAAGGGAAGTCGGAACTGTGCTATTTTTATCCGAGATGTATGAGTATATACTTAATACTCTGTTCTCTAATGGTGTGTGTGGTAGAAGTAAATTTATCCTCTGTACTCCTACAAGATGAGATCTTTTTCCAATAGACTACTTTTTTTTAGAAATACAAAAAAATTCCGTTGATATGAGAAAATTTATGACACCTAAAGGTAAAAATCAATCTTGTTATTATGATTGTAATATTAAACATGATTAGATTATGATAATGAGACTAACTACTGTTTAGACATTTGGAGGCCCACAAATGACCCATATATAGAAATTCATTTAGATATGAAAAAATAATTAATCTTTCAATTGTGATGTTAGATTTTTTTTAAACTTACATTCTTCACAATATTCTTCTTTGATAATCATGCAAATGTTCGTTTAATAGTTAAATTATATTTACCTTGTAAAACTTGATCAATATATGTCATTTCCTTCACTGCTTGATATGACCAAACATTGTTATAATTCTTTAAAACTGTGTCAATTTCATTATGAACCTTCTTTTGTATTTGAGGATTTTGTGTCAGGGCAAACAGTGTGTAACCTAATGGTGAACTAACTGATTCTGATCCAGCTACGAAGAAAACAAATGACTGTGCTGCTATACATTCATCTGTGAAAACAACTGGAAAAAAGAATACAAATAAAGTAACAATATAATATTTATAGTATGAGCTATTTCACTCAAACAACAGTTTGTTTGTTACCTTTCTGCTTTTCTTGGATTTCATTTTCATCTTGATCTTTAGATGCATGTTTCATTTGATTAATAATATCATCATCAGCATCATGATCTAAATCAGGTGCAATATGTGTACTTCCAATTTGTTCTTGTTTTTGTAAATTCAGAATCAGTTGTAAAAAATCATTTCTATTTACATTGTTTTCTCGTCTGTACTTTAATGTCCCTCGTACAATTTCCATTATAATTTTTTCTGTTTTGTCTGGAACTGACTTAATACCAAACTTTCTTGCTACATTAGGACAACTAAAAAAGAAAATTGCTTTAATTGCTTCTATTTTAGAAGGCTTTGAAAACCTGTCCATAGCATCACGATAGTTTTTGGTCACTTCACTATCTTTGTCCATTTGTAGTCCAAAAGCACAACTGGCTATTACATCCAATGAAAACTTATTCATCATTGGTTTAATTTCAAGTGATTTATTTATTTTAGAATGTTCATCGATATACGTAGTTAATGCTTTACCACATTTGCAAATTTGTTCAAACATCCCTTTCAACTTACCTGATGTAAACGTAGGTGTAAGTTTGTTTCTTAAATGACGCCAATCTTCTCCTTCTAGATTAACCAAATTCCCACTTAAAGGATCATGGTCAGTGTCAGCTGGAAAGCCACGATCGTAAAAATGTGTAAAATCTTTGATAAGAATTCGTTGCACCAAAGCTGGGTCTCTGATCATAAGCGCTGGTCTTTTCATTTGGAAAAACCCTCCATACCTATTGCCCTCCAATTGATCATATATATCTTGATGCACACCCAGAAAATGTTTTCTAGCTAAGAATGTATCCATTAGATTTCCAAATAATACTACAGGCTGTACATAAGGTATACCACGGTCTTTCCAATAGTTAAATGTTGATGTGAAAAAAAGATAAAAACATATGGCTAAAATAATAGATGCCAATACTAAATTGTAAATGATGGAATCTGAAAAGACACCCATTTTTTAGATGTTGTTTGCAATCTGAAACAAAGAAGGAAATATTTTTATATATAGTTTCAAAAAAAATGACAAGATTTTAAAACGTTTATTTATTGATGAAAACATATTACAATAAAATGCAAAATACACATAAAAACATAAGGTCTTAGCAATTTTATTACAAGTGCTCTATTTGTCCTCCACCAGCCACCTGGTCAACATCATGTCACTAGCTAAATTAGTCCCAGATGTTTGAAGGCAACATCGTCGACTATAGTCACTACTGGTGATATCTTCTATTAGGGTTCATCTAGATCTCAAGCTTACTGTGGATTGAAACATGTTCCTTCAAGTATCCTACAAGAAGAAGTCACATGGACGTTATGTATTCAAGCCCAAGAGTAAGGCAGTGTCTTTAGGCATGCTCACTATCCAGCGTTGGAGCAGTTGCCATTGAAAAATGTCATATGTTGTTGTGCTAGTGTGTTGGAGCTCTGTCCTGTTAGATGATGAAATTATGAATCCTCGTGAAGTTGTGAATGGGCCCATAAATCCTTGTATGAGAAATTGCCTAAAAAACGTTTACTTTTTGTGGATCCTTCAAGTGCTTCACAATTTCATGATGATGCTGGAGCACCCATGTGCACAAGTTATGATGGTTAACTTTACCACTTAAATGAAATGTACCTTCATGACTAAATATCAATAACGATAAATATCTGTTATCTTCCATGCAATGTAAAGAACATTGCAGAACTCACATGTTTCCTTTTATCACTAACATAAAGAGAGAGCTTGCACTAATTGTAATTGCTATACTTTATAGACCAAATGTTGCCTTAACACACGCTAGATAGTCCTATGAGGAATTGTTAGTTTTTTGCTGGGACGACGAGTAGACTTTCATGGGCTTTGCTCAAATGTTTGTTGAATTCTTGGAATACTTTCATCAGAAGTAAAAAGTCAACCTGGATTCTTACCATTGGACAAACAAACATTCTGTCCAAAAGTACTGACGAAAAGCACACTGGACTGTAATCCCTGACTCGGTCTTGCTAATCTCCAGAATTCAAAAAGACCGGATGCCACCTTGCAACAGACTGAAGTTATATGGACTGGTTAAACACACGGAGTGACATCTAGGTTAGGTTAGGTTTGGTTTCCATAAAACTGTATACTATGCCTATTGTAGAAACACACTTTTCATTCACAAGATGCCCGTTGTTCCAACATTATAATGTTTTAAAATTGGGTAAGTTATTTTTAATCACCGTGCGGATGGTGGGGGTGGGTTGGTTGGTCCTCGTCCTTCCTCCTGGATAGCTGTATTCGTCAAATACAGTGAACTGAACGCCAGCAGTAGCTGCTCTTTTGAGTACATCCCTCTCAAACATCATGGCTCTTGGACGAATTCTGACTGATCCCACCTACTGGAGACTGGCTAGCTATGTGTGTGAGAGACACCGTACGGTCGGCATTACCTGAGGCTGGATGCACACACCATGAAGATGAAGAAGATAAAATTGCTATGACTTTATGATTTCATGAGTATGTTTCACTTTGTTCCATTTATTTGTGTCATTATCAATAAATATAACTTTTTAAAATCTAGTTATTCATTTAAGTATTTGTTGGAGTACAATGAGTATTAAACAAAACAAGGTAAATATTCACATTAAACATTCAGATCAAATGCATACTTTAAGTAAGTCAATAAAAAAATAGCTCAATATTAATAGAAAATAAGATAAAAAACTTTCATTGTATGTGTTGAAGTAATTAACGTAAATGAAACCAATCATAGTATTTTTGTTTGTTTGTTTAAAGGTTTGGAGTAATCATCACTTTAACAGTGATATAAAATGCTCTTCCATACAAGACCAACATTTTTTTCAATTGAAAAATTGTGCTTTATCGAATACTCTGATAGTGTCAGGTCGATAGAGACATTCTGATAGGAATGGTGAAAGAGAAGGATCTTACCCAAGATTAAATGAAGAAAGATGTAAGAAACCTTGGGATAGCCATACACATACTAACTATAAGTGAGTTCCTGATAAGCTTATTATAGAATAAACTAAATAGCTTTGGCTTGTTTACAGCTACATATACCAACAAGAGTAGCTATGATTTATTAGGTTCAGCCAGGTTAAAGGTGAAATATCATACAATGCCATTTGGATATACTTGAATAATGACTTCATAAATGGAGGATTACTGTAAATACAGACAAAATTGAAGTTATACAATTCACATATCTCACATCAATTGAATATATTGCCCATAGCTTGCAAAACACAAATGAGAGAGTTTGGGATCGTTCTTGACAAGAAATTCACTTTTTCCCCTCATATCAAGCATATCATAACAGGACCAACTTTCTCATGATTGAAAATGGCTTCTTTTTTACAATACATTTTGTGAAACAAATGGCTTCTGTCTATAAAATTCACACCACTGCTGATGCAGGTTAAAACTATAAAATAGCCGATCCCGTGTGTATTCAATTCTAACAGAGAAAGAAAAAAAGTAGCTGGATTTTTTTCTCCCAAAATAATACATTCAAGCATTAAACTGATTCGTCATGTTGTATTAAAAACATAACCATACATATTAATTCCAAAACCCCTCACTTTAGGAATTCATCATCATATCGAAAATTGAATCTAATAGTAGACTTACTTTGTTCCTGTTTAAATTTAACTTTACTAAAATCTAAACTTGCCATGTTCTTTAATATTCTATACACTATTAATAAATTTAGTTCTATCCTACTTATAGAGAGGTGGAGGTAAGGCCCACTGTAAATTTACTTTGGTTGACATGACTGTATGTTGAAAGAGTTGGTTAAAATGGAATTCAATTGCACATAAAATACCCATATAGAATATTTTACTTTTTTTCTTTTATTTTAATTTTCAACTTCAAAGTCACTTTACTGAAATATGATTTTTTTTTACATTACTTCAAAATATTTGAATATTTCAAAAGCGTGTTTGTGTGTGTGTGTGTGTGTGTGTGTGTGTGTGTGCGCGCGCGCGCGCGTGCGCACGTGTTCTCTGCCTGTGAATGAGAGAGAGTTTGAGTTTCTTTTTGTGCTTTCAATAAATCTAATGCCTAAATTATCAAATATTAATTTTTTTCAATATGATGGCGAGAATATTTTAGTTAAGTGTATGCTATGGAATGAAGGTGCAACTAACCATTAAAAGCACTGTAGTGTAAAAGAACTTTCATAACTATTCTTAATATCAGCAGTATTGAAAACATTGAGTACTGACTACTACAAATGTTCATTAATGTCGCTATCTTGCTACATTTTAATCACATATTCAAAAAACCCAATTTACTTCTAAGCGAAACAGAGTAAGAAAAATATCCAGTAATTTTAAACTTTATTTTCATGAACTTTGAAAGAAATATCTATTTAATAATACAGTGGTCAAATTGTAAGACAGAATAGACCAAATATGTGAAATTGGTGTTAATCTTCATATTTAAAAAAAAAAATGGAACATGTTAATTGAACGTTGGGTGCCCTTTTAAAAGTCAATTACATATATTATTACATTGTTTTACAGTATAAAAATAAATAAATAAATCAAAATATTAAAGTATTTATATCAAAAAGTATTTATAGCAAATCTTCAAAATATCTGGCATCTGGTTATAATTTTTTCTATTTTTTGAAGCTTAAAACAATTATTTTTTTTAATAAAACAAAAAAGGCTAACTAAATTAAGTCATAGCTCTGATTAATTAAATTTTTGTCTTTTGTCAAAAACAAATAATTTAATTAGAATAAAAATGACAATTATATTTTGTCATATATGGTTGATATAAAAAAATCATCACAAATTTAAGACTAGCAGTAGTTGTAGGCCTTCAACTTTGTTGTAGTTAGTCTATGCAGCTTATGTCCTCACAAATATGTTTCCAGGAGTGACAACAAATATAATGTTTTAGAAAATCATTTAACTACTAAAATATGAACAATTTTTGCCTGCTATTTTCTTCATATTTTAAATTATATACAAATTAGGCACAATTTCCACAATGTATGTTTATAAACTACTCCAAAACCGAAATTCCTAGTGAAACCCCTTAAAAGAAATGAAACATGTTGAGTGAATATTGGATGACGTTTTAAAGTACTTTTATCAAAAAATAGTTGTAGCAAATGTACAAAATATCTGGCATCTAGGTATTATTATTTCTAATTTGTCGAAGGAAACACTTATTTTTTTTTAATGGAACAAATAAGGCTATTAAGTCATAGCTCTGATTATTTAAAATTTTTGTCTTTTGTTAAAAACAAATAATTTAATTAGAATAAAAATGAGAATTAGATTTTGTCATATACGGTTAATATAAAAACTCATCACAAATTTAAGACTAGCAGGAAGTTGTAGGCCTTCACCTTAGTTAGTATATGCACCTCCTCACATATAGTTTGTGTCCTCATAAATATGTTTGCAGGAGTGACAACAAATATATTTTAGAAAATCATTTAACTACTAAAATATGAACAATTTTTGGCTAATATTTTGTATCATATTTTAGGTTGTATAGAAATTAGACACAATTTTTATGTGTTATAAAAAACTCCAAAACTAAATTTCTAATGAAACCTAAGGTTCATCTTAAATCACTAATTAAGTGACCCAAATTCACACATATAATTGGCTAATCAAGACATTACATCACAATTTACACCTACGATTTAATTTTGCACAATTCTTAACTTGGCTACTTGATGGTTCTCGTAGACAGTAAAATCAGAATAAAACCTATATTATATATTTTTGAATACGATTGGTTGAGTTTCATTTTAAACAGTTACTTGGAACGCTACATATTCATTTCATCCTAACACTTAAGAGCATGAACATTATAACAAAACGAAGTCTTTTATATTAATTTTTAATCTACTATTTATTTTAAAACTTTTTGAATAATAATTATTATTAGATTTAATACTTCAATATTATTTTTGATTACCTGTTATTTGTTTAGTTCTTCCTAAATCTGCATAATGTGGAAAAACATAAATAATACACCTGACACAATATATATCGCTTAAAGAAAATCTTAATTTATTTAATCAACATATCAAAAAATGATAAAAAAACGTACATTTATTCAATTAGTGTCTAAATTTACTTCACTCATTCCTCAAGCATTCCTTAATGTTATGTAAGATACAAATTATCTTAACTAATTGTCCTTTCCTATGCTAGACTCTATAACTAAAAACATCAAATTTCCACAATATGGCGTATATTTGAATGAAATTAATCTGTTATTTGAATTACTTTATCTTTACCACAATTAATAATGCTTTTAGCACACAAACAATTATTCCTTTACAAAATTAAATTTATTAAAATCTTTATTCAATTTGTTAGTTATTAATTTATTTTCTAGCTCTTTTTAATTATTTAATTAATTCTCTTATCTCTTTATACGGGTCGTTAGGTTCTTTTATGGCTCAATTAAAGTGAATTATTTTAGAAAGTGAATTTATAATTTTAGTGAACATGAATTAAAATTGTACTTATCGTTGGAACAGCCTTCCCCTTTGATCGACGAAAACACTCTCCACAACACAACACAATGATGGCTTTAAATTGATTTAGATATATAAAAAAAACAAAACACTCCACACACTATCTCCAACAACTTAATCCTGGAATTCGAACTGTTGCTCCTCTCCAAGTATCCACTGGCGATGAATCAGATCCTCCCACTCTTCTCTCGACAACTCCTCCAAAATATTTTAACCTGCTCCAAAATCTCATCAAAACTTTGAATGAAACTACTAAACTCTCTTTTCAACTTTGATTCACAACTAATTAATCTACTCGACGTATTGACACAGAGAACCCTAGTCTCTTGGTCAATATAACTCCGCTTTGTCTGGCCCACAGAATACTCTCTGTGCCAGGACCTCTCCTCACAACTCCAGATTTTTGACTCCCTTACTTTTTTTTAAAATTTTCGACGCCAAAACCTCTCCCTTCTTCCCAACACTTCCCTTAGCTTTCACTTCTCTGATTCGCTCGCTGAATTCTAGATTTCTCCCCAGATGTTGTTCCTTTTTCTTAGTGGCTGTATTTTTTAAATTCGTTAGCTTTCACCATGTGGCTGGTTTCCGATTGGCCGACCAATTTCCTTTTGTCGGTTTCTCATGTTTTTTTAGAAGTACCGTTATACTTTCTAGCGTGTCCCATCAGGTCTCTCACCCTGTAGATTTCTCTTTTTTTGTTTTTTATATATCCAGCTGCGTGACATAAAATCTTCCGTTAGGTACCGTGACAAATTGTTTAATGTTAGCACGTGTACACTACAAGGTTAGCGAAACTGCCTCTTTTCTCTTTGGCACGCTTTCTCTCCTAATTTGTTGTGCACAGATGTCCTTTTGATTTTTTAAATTAATATTTTCTGTTACCAGATGATACTAGTTGTCCTTTATATTTCTATCATTTAATTTAGATTCCCCTTTATATCATAAGTTACATGTAATTACTCATTATTATAGAGATCGTTGTTATCCTTTGTTTATTTATTTATTTGATAAAACGATATCGTTATAACATCTTGTGTACAAAAATACTCAAATAATTATAATTTATTTCTGTGAGGATACTGTTTTTTTCTAATTTTTGTTTAAATTGTTGTTATACAATTCACTATTTCTTCTACACAATTGATACTCATTAACAGTTTTATAAAAACGAGATAGGAATCTCTGGCTTATTTAGCATACAACATTCGCTATCTGTTCTTACCATCTTATTAATTTATGATACTCAACAATGTGCGTCGTGACACAACAATATTCAAGACCAAGATGTAATAGAAAATAATACCACAGCTACTGTAGACTAGAACAAAACACCACTGGCATTGAGAAATAAATAAAAAACTTTTATTACTTCCTTGCAGTGTGATTCTGCTTTACTAACATTTAATGAACATTGGAATTACAACAATTGTAGATATTATGTAAGAACCCACCCTTCGGTCTATATAAACCATGTAGCTTGATTGCCTTACCTGAAAAACCTGATTTGACTACTGACTAAACTATATTTTAGAATGTAATTCATGTAGAATATACAAATAAATATACAATATATCAAGTTTTAGATAAAATTACACGGGGGAAAAAGTTTATGAAAATAATGATTTATTTGCAAATGTTATAACCCTTTGAAACTAGATAAAGTTTTAGTTAATATAAGTGAAAACAAAAAACTGTCAATTTTTATAAACCTGGTTAAATTTTAGTCTTCATCCAAGTTGTAGTTTAGTACAATAGCTTGTTTTTGTACAATACATACTGTATTTCGGTCGATTCCTTGCAACCGTGCAATAAATAGTTTGAGTGGCCGCCATTTTGAAACGGAAAAAGTAAACTTGTATGTTCATCTTTGTACATACTTCTTAAGAACCATTTGTTTATATTTCATAAAGTTTGATATTCGTGTTCGACCGTAACTGCAAAAAAAAAAAAAAAATACCAAATGATCTGGTTAAAAAAAAACCCTTCGCTTGACGAATTAAAACTGAAGAAACTTTTTAGAATTTATCCTAACCTCACATTAAACACATTTTTTTTCAATTCATGTTGTTTAATTGTTGTATGAAATGTTCTCTATATAAAAACAACATCCTAAAAGGGACTATGAAATGTGGGTCTATCATGATCCACAGAACAAACCACACAGTAACTTTCAAAAGAGATGTTCTATTTTGATTAAATGAAGTATACAGTTTCAGTTTGGAATATCTTGAAGAGGTTTCGTTAACTAACAAAACAGAGCAAACTATGGAAAATTGATACCAATATAGGTCAATTTTTCTCAAAAGTGTACATTTTTTATCTCATTTTCCAAACTTATATAAACGTTCGGTTTAACTATTATGGCTTAGGGTGTAGGAATAACTGTAAATAAAGAATTGAGCAACCGGAATTAGAATTTTTGCCGTCTTAAAAAAAATGCAAATATCACTTTACATTTTAAAACTTACATTTTACTCTCTTTCAAAAGGCATTAAATGCTGTTGATAGAATTACTGGAAACTTGTATTTAAAAAAACTTCTATTTAATAAAATAGAAAATAATAGGTCTACTTTTACTTTTTATTTTTATTTTTAACACAATTTAAATCACTTCTGTTTACATTTAGACAATAAAATAATGGTAAATTCAATTTTGTTTATATGAAACATGGTATAATAAATTATATATATCGAAAAATTAAAAAGAAAAAAAAACTTTATTGTGTAGCCTACTAAATTTGCTCATTTAAGTATTTTTAATAATGTATAAAAGCGTATGTGACAATTCTGTGGTACCTTTTGTTCGATAAAATAATCTTTATGTTTTGTTTACTGAATTTTAACCAACAATAATTCACTATTTTAAAATGAATAAATTATGTTTATGAATAAATGAATAAATTAAGCCAATGTGTAGAAAATAAGCGTTAGCTTTGTCAAAATCTGTTTAGTAGTTTTTAAATCTTACTATACATACACCAAAATCTTGGTTCGATTTAAAAGCTGACATTAATAACAAATAAAAATTTCGTAAATAATAAAGATATAAATAATTTCGAATTTATTCTGTTGAAAACCATTCTTGTTAATTAAAGAGCAAGCAATTAATTTAGTAGATACAAGTTCATCACAAAATAATATTTGTTACCTATTTTTGTGTAACCAATTTATTTTATATATAAAAAGAAAACGCAAAACATCTAGAACAAAACTTTGTATAATGTTAGTAACACTGGAACACAACAAATTGTATAAATCAACTGCCTGAACCTACAACTAGACTAAAATGTAGAGCACAAGTCATTAGCCCTACACCTCTCAGCAATTAACTCTAAATTGGAAAGACCTTGTAGGCCTCTTATCTCCAATGAAACATATCACTATGATAATGGGGGGGGGGAATGTTACCTTATAATAATTAGAATGCTCTGGTTAAATAATAAAGAACAATCTACAAATATGAAATGAATCTAATTGGTTTAAATTTTGACTGAAAGAGGAAGCTTTATGTTATGAAAAATAAATACTTGGCAAAAACTGATATGCTGACATAATATGTTGATCTCACTTTTATGTGAGATCAATATTGACCTTGGTACTCTTGTAGAGGAGTGTGTGGTATAGCCGGATAAGAGGTATATTTTTAACTATGCGTGTGGCAGCCCTGATGTCACATGTCTGCTGTTTACCGATTCAATCCTGTCCATGTCCATTCAGGAGCGTTTATTACAGTGTGTTATTAACTTTACAGATTAATAATTACAATATCCTTAAAATCCTTCATTTATTGAAGTAATACTGATATAAGCTTCAAGGTTATTGTCCATCATGTCTTCCAAAATCGTGACGAACACAAATCGGCGTCTTTATTGGCATAGTCAGACAAGTTTAAAAAAAGCTATTGTGGCAATACCGACAAGCACTTTAATGTCCGATAAGGCCCCTAATTTATTGATTATTTTCAGAAAAATGATTGGAAATTACGTGGTAAAGTCGAACCCCAACTTATGAAAGATTTCAAATCTTAATCGGACAATTAATGTCACAGAGAAAAATAAATTACGATCATACAAGCTTCAATAGAATTTAAGATTCTAAAAAACACATTATACGGCCGGTTTTAAATCACAAAATTTTAAAGCTCCAAGTAAAGCATCAAGCAAAAAGAAATATTTAATGAAGAAATGGAAATTTTAGTTTCTTATTTCATGACCTTACAGCAAAAGAGGTTCGGTGAATGTCTTGTAGAACATTTGAGTTTAGAACATTCATTCAACAGAGATGTGGTGAATTATATTCTTCACTTTTCCCGGTTTTGCCGTCAGAGACTGCAATTCGGACTGCGATGCCTTGCGGGTTGCTGAATATATAAAAGCAGGCGTTATGACCATTCTTCCTCATGTTGTGAGTATCATCCCCACTACCCAAACGAGAAGCTGCGCGCACAAAGCAGGGATGAAGATACGAAGACAAAACCAGTAGAGTTGCTACTGATTTGGATTGATTCTTCGCTCGATTTGAGTAATCGTTCAGGTATACTACCAGTAATGTTACCCCCTCCAAATAATGGCACACTAGCCGTTTTAGAGGTGAGTCGGTAGACCCATGGTTTTCCGTGATGCGTCGAAAATTCCGAAAAATTCAATAATGTAAAGCGTGGTTGGTCGGCCATTTCGGCTTAATCAATTTCACTAACCATTATATATTACTAAAGTCATTTACCCACCTTAAGTTATTTATGTTTAGTTTAATTTCACCTAAATTAAGTTAGTTTTAGCTGCCCATCGGTCCTGACTGGCTGAGCCGCTAGAATTAAGTAATCCCAGGTTCAGAGCGATAACCCCCCCCCACCCGAACCAAAGTCTTAAAGATCCACAGGACAATTTAACAACTTCTAAATGTATACTTGCCGCATATGGTAACAGGTAAAAGTCGGAGTTTTGAGTTCAGGTACAATTTTCGATTTTAAGCCGATAAAATCAATTTCTACTAACATTGTTCGGCAGTATTCAGGATGCTCACCAGTCTGACCGCATGGCTTTTAATATCACTTCCTCTAACCACAATCTATAATGTCTAATATATCCCTAATCATAAAATTGTACATTTTCTTTTCAAATATATAATTAAATTAATATAGATTAAACATAGACCTATTTATCAACTAGACTCTATCCTGCCAAGCTTGTTTACGATAAGAGCATTTTGCCCGAGACTAAGAAACAGTTCTATTTCAGGATCACAACAACTATACTATATTTACAAATGCTTTAATCATTATCAAACTTACCTATGGTAATATATATATATATATATATATATTATAATAATTTAGAGTTTATGTTGAGCAAACCTGTATTACTTAATTAGTTATTCTGTAGTTTCTAAAACAATTTCACCAATATCATGTATATGTATTTTTCGTTTTGTTTGTACTTTATTTGTACAGCCTTCTTTACAGTTCATCTTTTCTACGACATCAATGCAACCATTTTAACAAAATTTTTGTATTTTTTTTTTAAGTCCACTTTTTATTTAGATTGAGTTAAAGTTTATTATGGATTAATATTATTATTTAGAATGATTTTATTTTTTAATAGAGATATTGTTTTAAATAATATTATGGAATTTCCCGATGAATTATTTAAAAAAGCTGAAGATGTAACGGACAATTTTACTTTCAGGAAAATCTCGTGGTAGATATGAAGATGATATAATAAGTTTGCTGATTGATGTAAGAAACAAAATATCAGATTAAACCAATTAAGTGATGAAGTGATGTTAGTATATCTATGAGAAAAGTCTAAACAAATTAAACCGTCTACTTTGTGGAGTAGTATTAATTTTGAAGCATGATGAAAAGTATCTTTCGTAACTCGTCACAAAAGTGTCTTTCCGGTGCATGATTACATTATTCCTGCCAAGAAAGAAAACCTGTCCAAAATCTGAACCAATGCTATCAACGCCTTGATAGGCTAGACTGTCTGTTTCGAATTTAGCAAAGTTTAGAACAACTGATTCAGAAAGTTGAACTACATTGTAACGATATCATGATCCCAATTAAATTAAATAAAAAACATCAATCATGAAATCTAAAAATAAATAAATTAAAATAACTTGAATAAAATAATAAATATAGAACAATGTTAAACAAATGAGGAGAGACGGCAGATGCCGCCTGCAATTAAAAAATGTACGTGTTAGGTTACAATAGCACTAGGATTTCAAGAACCTTGAAGCCAACACGTGTGTGCAATAACGGAATTCTTGGGGTAGCAGAGTTTTTTACAAAAAAAAGAGAAATCAAGGGAAAGCAGCATCATAACGGTACTTCAGAAAAAACACAAAAACGCAAGGAGAAAGTAGGTCGGCCAATCGGAGACGTTTTCAAACTTAAAAAAACACAACGGAAAGATTCAAAAACAACCAGTAGAAATCGCGAAAGTTCATATGTAGAGAAAGTTGGTAAAAATCCACAAATCAGCGAACAGGGCGCGAAAACCAGTGTTTTAGAGAAGGAGTATTAAAAAATAGTTTCAGGAGGGAGTCTTACTAGGGTCGCCGAGACGTAAGGTTGTGTACACAGCTAGACTGCGCTGTGTACCAAAGAATTGTTTTTTTAACAGCGAATAAAGGACTAGAAGTCTCTTTATATTGAAAAGTTTTGATAAGTTTAAATTAAAGTAGAATCAAGGGAAAGGAAGTTTTAAGTAAGAATAGGAAGTTTAGATTTGGAGTTTTGTGGAGTTTCTTAATAAAAAGGCAGATCAAGAAAAGGAGTTTTTAAATTCACCAGAGGCAAAGGATACAAGTCATCACAGAAAGGCGCTGGAATTTTGGAACGAATTCAGGGAAGGAGAGACCTATTTTGGAACGACTTCAGGGAAAGAGAGACAGCGTTAATTACCAACGAAGAAAGTGTTTAAGCAGTGTGGTGTTTTGTTTTTTGTTAATAAAAAAGTAAATTAAAGTTATGTGTAGTGTATAGTGCAAATCGACCGATCAGAAGGACCAGCAAAACTGATAAGTACAAAACAAATTGTTAATTATTAAATTCATTAGATTCGATTTCACTTTAAATTGAGCCGTTCAAAAAAACCCAAGACCCGAGATAAAGAGATTTTGTTGCTTTAAATTAAGTTAAAAACTGAGCTAGCTGAGATTAATAAAAAAAGATGATAAATGTTAATAATAAATTAAAGTAATAAATAAAATTTGTAACAAATAATAAATCAAAAGGAACTAATAATTTGAAGATACAGCTTTTAACAAGTGTTAAAATAAAGTAAATTTTGTAATTAAAAAAAAAAATGTCTATTATAAATAAATTTAACTTTAAGGAATGAATGAGGAGTAAATGGTTTTTAGATAAGTAAGTATTGATTTCATGTATATGTTTATTGCTGTAGTAATTTATTCTTTTAAAAATTAAAAGAAAGAGTTTGTTTATCCAGGTAAACGGTATTTGTCTATGAGTTAATAATCATAAATAGTTCCTTTAGTAGAAGTAGAGCAGTAAATAAATAATTGATAACATCTTACATGTTAGATTGACACGACAACGTGTGGCTTTTTAGAATAAATAAATTAAATTAAATTAGATAGCAACGTTATTGTTATAACATCAAAAGAAATGTTATTGAAGTATTCGCAAATGACACTTCATTTAGATGATTAGAGGGTGAGGGAAAGTCAAGCAATACATTGAAAATACTATGTTTTCTAAAAACACTAAGCATTTGTTGTAAACAATGTCTGTACAGTGGTCAGTGCCAACCTCTCAAAATTCATTCTCAGAAACCTATCTCAGAAAGACTATCTCTGTGGTTTATCCAAAGTTTAAAGGGTCTGCCAATTGACAAAACACCATGTGATGACTGATTCATCACCAGCATATTTCCCTTTATTTTACTCAAAAGTATGATGAGTTGCCTATCCTTGGGTGTTAGGCGCTCCGCCGACGAGTATTCGATTAGGCAAGGTCTCCCCCTCCCCCATTTTCCCTTCAGAAACAAGCCCAATAGCTCTGTAGAGCGCAGGGTGAATGCAACGTTCAGAGAGTGGCCTGTGTTTCATCGTGTGAGTGTTTGTGTATGGGAATTTGGCCTAACTCTACCCAAATGAGTTGATTGTGGTTTTTTGGAAAGGGTCGGACAACCCTTTGGGATTTTGGGCCTCACACTCCGTAATTGTTAAATTAATTTGTAGTAGTTATACCAAAATGGCCGATCAGGCTTTGGTTCTAACCACTTGTTCAATCTTAATTCGACTTTCCCTATTCCGTGTAAGTCTAAATTATTATTATTAAATTAAGTTATAAATTAATTTAGAATTCGTCAAAAATGGCTGCTGAGGTGGGACAAACCCGTTATATAGGATGCAGCATGCCAAGTTGGGAGGTTGAATAATGAAAAATTGTGGACCACGGAACACCCAAACAAGATAAAGTCAATATAATTATAGTCCCTAAGCAACTAATCCCAACGAAGGCTATGTCTCTCGGTTGCAACCAACATGGCATAAAAATAGGTCCCGGATCTTGAGCGGTGAGTCAGAAATGAGGGTTTCTTCCAGAGTACAGTCACAATGAATGTCATCCTCCAAAAACCCCAACACTTGGCAGCAGACTGATAATTAGGATGACCACACATAACACTTTTATACATACTCTATGGACGTCACAGAATTACATTTTTCATTTCATTTAATTTATTCCATCTTATAGACGAAACATACATTTTGGATAAGATGCGTCAATAAACATATTTAAAACAATTAAAACATCATAAAACAAACACAAACATAACTCAATAAAGAACAATCAATAATATAATAATATAGGCTACATTCTAACTCTTATACTATAAAATCCAAATAGACTGAAATTCAAATACAGTCACACAATGCAATGGACAAAACCATAGAGATAATCTAAATATTAATTTACACGGATAAATTATAAGGGGATTTATGCCATGGGCCAGTTTTAGGCCTCTTAGAATCTGAATTTTTGAAAACCCTTTCTTAGTGAACTTTGAACATATGAGACATACTGCCATGCAAAATTTCAGCACTCTATTACCCTGGAAATATCTTGATACCCTGGAAATAAAATAAATGGATAAATGGACTTAGGAGTCAAATTTTTCAAATATCTTCTTAGTGCACTCTATTTCCAGCTTCCTCTGTCTTGTGTTGTTGAGATACAGTAATCGGTCTGTGAGTGAGAGGTATTTGGTTTATATATAATTTATTAGCAAAAAAAATTAATTAGGCAAAACTAATTCTAATTTTTTAGCGAAAATAAGTTAAATAAATGGTTTAATTGATTGTTTTAAGCACTCACAGTCTTCACTAAAATTACTATCGTCCAAACTAAGCTTGCGATTATTAATACAAAATAAGATATTTTATTACTTCAATGTTATTATATGTCAGAATATAAGTTTAAATTACTTTATATTACATTTATAGTAAAAATAATGTTTTATGGTGGAGTAATAAAATTGATACTGCTTTTTTCATGGAAATATCCATTACAAGATTAATGAATCAAACCAGTGAGAATGGTTGGCTCCAGTAAAGGTATACAGTATAGAACAGTATTTTTTTTAAAGTTCTCTGTTTATTACAATATAAGGTACATATGAGGCTATGTATTTGTGAAACACTGAGAAAACCACATTCCCAACAACAGGTCTTGCCAGAAGAGTTGATGAGTTCATGAAGATAAAATTAAAAGAGATTTTTTGCCAGAAAGGATAGACAAGATGGAAAAACGAAGAAAGTAGTGGAAATTTGGAAAGAAGAACTGAGGTTGAGGTAGGAGAATAGAAGTCCATTCAAGATTCACTGAAATGTGGAAATAGGTATGTAGCACTGTTACTCCATTAACACCTGATCTGCTCTTGCAATTTGGTATATATATATATATATATATATATATATATATTACTTAGAGGTTTTGAAAAAAAGTGATATAAAATAATATATTGAATAATTTTGATGTTTTTTTATTTCAAAATAGAAGCTTACATTTTTTTTTTTAGTTACTGGTACCATTTTAAATTTTTTTATTTTATTATTTAATATTATTATATAATACACAATTTATTTATTGTATAATCCAATATAAAATAACTTAAGAAATCACAACATAATCTCATGACTTTTAAACCTAAACAGATATTATTATTATATTATATTTTTGCTCTTTTTTCAAAATCAAACCATAATCCACCTTCAGGTGAAAGAAAGAAATTATTAATTTGGAATTTTAATGGTAGTTGGGTTTTTTCATTCAGTTTAACAGTGTACTGCGACATGATTCTTGCCAATACAACTTTTAGTTCCAATACTGCAAACCTCATGGCTAAAACATAAAATATTACTTTAACAGTTTTCTTTAAAATAAATTATTTCTAAAACTATTGTGTTTTTAGTAAAATGACAGGAATAAATTATTATTATTATCATCTAAGAGTTTAAATTTTAAAATACCTAGAAGATGTCAAGGTGTTATAAGGGAGGACATGTTTGAATAACATCCTTTAAATATTTTGGAGCACTGGTAGCCAAAGGAAATAATGTGTTAGAAGAAATAAAATTAAGGTTAGAGAGTACAAATAAGTATCAATGAAGCCTGAACAAAGTGTTGAAGTTATATGCCAAATTACTTCAAAAATTTATCAATGAAGGCTAAAATTGCAATTTATAAAATGGAAATAAGGCCAGTATGGTTGTAAAAATTCATGAGGCAGGTGGAGGGAAAGTGTTTAAATACACAATACTATGAAATAGTGGTGAATGTGAACAAATGGTGAATTGGGGCAACCAGATCTGGCTACAGTTAAAAAATGGCATTAATAAGATGTATGAGTCACATGCAAAGAATTAACTTGAACTTTCACCTTCATTTGGGCACAGTCAAGAGTATAAGACCCCTTCTACTGAACCCATCAATTAATACAATTTAAATTACAGCTCTCAATATAACAATTATGCAAAAAGTAAGTGATACATTTATAAGAAATGAAACATACATGTTTATTAATTACATACAATACCAAAATTAAAAATTAGAATATAATTAAAAACTGAAACTAAAGTCTCAAACACACTTATATTGTAACAATGTACAAAAAAAAATGGTTTTGATTATACTTTATAATAATGCTATGTTCTAAAATAGTTGGGCGCCATTTGTAATTTAATAATTACAAAAATAAATAAAAATTTTTAATAAAAAAAAAAAAGTGAATACTCTAGGGTCATAAGTTCTTTTGAAACAGTGTACTGAATGGAATATTGGATAGAAAGAATAGAAGTCCTTTTTATGCTGTAATGCACATGTTATTTATTTATACAAAACAAACATAATAAGAGTACATGTAAAAAATCAAGTTTCTGTAAAATATCTCATGTTAATACACCCTACACAGTTATTCTATTATATTCAAGTCTCAACATAAAAAAAATATTAAGTTTTATTGAATTTAGTCTTCAGTTGCAACTTCTTAATAAAAAATGACATCCATTTAATCTTACTTCTCATAAAATAAATTGAATTATTATGAAAGTATATTCTTTATAACAAACAAATGAATCTCAAATAGTTAGTCTCTTAAGAAATACTTTAACATATTAATTTTATTTTAAAATATAAGATATTGTGTCTTATTAATCAAAAAAACATCAAGTAACAAATTCAAAACTATAACACTAAAAAAAAATTATAAATTACTACAAACACATATTTTATTTTACATAATAAAAGTTTCTACGTGCTATAACAAGACACGTTTTCTTTTTAAAAGAAACTTTTCATCTGAAGTCACTCGTTCCATTGTCTGCGTCTGAATGATGATTCATCACAATCGCTCTAACCGTTGCATCATAAGTCCACGCTTCGTGTTTTATAAAAGCACATTTATTGTTCATATTATAAAATAGTACACATCAATGTTCAAATTGTTCTATTTTTTAATTGAAACACAAAATTAAACTTAGTCTTTATAACAATAGTTCTCTAAATTGCATCACTTTTTGTTAAGTAAGCAAAGTTCATTGTTCAAATTATCTCACTCCAACGTCTATACATAATTGAAACCTTATTTATTGTTTCATTATTAAAATAGTCCACACTCGCCATAAAACACACTTTTGATATTTTGTCTATGTGTTATAAAGAACACGTGTTCATAAATACTGACTTGTACTTCAGTATAATTATAACACTGAACAGTGTTATTACATGAAGTAATAATCATGTACGATTATTCACTTTTAAGCATTAAAAATAATCAAATTCTGTTCACATATCGTTTCGTAACAATTTAGTTCATATCTGATACTTATTACTAAAGAAAAACACTGTTACATCACTTTTCCATTGTCCAAAACCAGACAGACAGGTCCGAAACCGACGTGGTGCCGCCTCAAGACTTCCATCCAAACTAACTAATTTCTCCACTCCGCGGTTAGCATTAGAGTCACGCTTCTGTTCTTTGTCTACAAAATGTTTATACTTCACTTTTTTACTTACAAAGTTTCTAATAATTCTAATTATATCAATACATAGAACAAATTTCTCTGATCATTTACTATTACTCACTTTATTTTCAAATTTAATCTCTTTTGTGTTATTCATAGAAAATCGAATTATTACGCTATTACTTTTTCAATACACACTCCCCTACAATCCAGAATCTACTATTCTCCCGCCTCTTTGTACAAGTTCAAAAATGTACACTATTACAATATTATTTATAAAAACAACAAAATGTTACACCAATTACAAACTAGATCTGAAAACATAGTAGCACTTTACACACAAATTTAGTTCCATCAATGAATATCCCATAATATACATAAGATACAATTAAACATCCTCCAGCAATGTAAATTCAACGTCAGTTTAAATATCGATAAAATCAAACTTTCCTTATGAAGTTGTTGAGATGTAAATTTATGAAAAATGAAGAGTTCAAAAATAGATATTAACATCCCAGGTTGAAGACATCAAAGGGGTAGACAATGACTGGACGATGTTGAAGAGAAACTAAGAAATTAATAATCAGATGGTGAAGAATGGGCTGAATAGCGTAGATAGAAACCTGCCAATGAAGAGACCAAAGTATTTCAAGGACCTTAGCAGATTGAAATAAGTAACAACATACATTTGATTGAATATTCCGAAATTACTTTGTCTATAATTACGTGAGCTATAATATTCTTTTGTGGTGAATTTGTGCTACATGTACTGTGATTTCAAAAGTAAACCGTACATACAGTGCTTCACCAAGGAAGAATGTTCAAGAATCTGTACAAAGTTATTGAATGAATTGGAGATCGAATTTCCCATCCAAGCATATCAACAAAGCTTGTACATTTATCAGATAAATGAAACATCCTTTATTAAATTTATTACCCATTCCTTTTCACAACTAACCTAAACTTGATTGTCAGTACATCTCATGAGCTTTTATTTTTTGAAAAGAGTCCTATAAACTAGAGCTGTACCATATAATAACTTCAAATAGATATTTCAATGATACAACCCTTAAAAAAAAAAAAATTCTGGTTGGTTAGTTGGATTCCTATGGCGACATTCTTAACCTAATTCAGTAGTCTTCTAGTATCCCAATACAATTTATTGACATTCTATGGTCTCCACCATCACGTTTAGGGCATTGCAGGAGGTGATCCTTGTTCATAAATGATTTGTTTTGTGACACAATATACGATTGTTAGAATCTAAAATTTTAAATTTATGCAACTGCACTGCCAAGTTGTCAATATTCTATTGATGAAATATTTAATAAGAAAAATATATTTCTGAGAAAGATATATTTTATTCCATAGTGAGTGTACATGAGAGACATTATGCATAAACCTAAACATGCATAGCATTTATTTGCTTCCAAAGGTGTATTGCTCTCTGTGTGTTTTATGTTACATAATTAGCAATTCCTAGTGCATATTGTTCTTATATTGCTCTGTAAAGCAACGGTTCCAGTCCCCATAACCCTAGGTCACAAATTTCCCCCATAACCCCCCCCCCCACTCCATCCCAAACACGGACTATTATTAAGTATTCATGTAAAAAATATTTTTTATTTATACCAATACAATCTTTCTGGAAATGAAGTCAACACCTAACTTGAATTTTATATGTTTGAGGAGGTAATAAATTATTATGTCTCTATTCCTTCATTGGATGCGTCTTATCTCTAACCTCAATCTGTCTACTTGTAGCCTAATGGACAGGAAAAATAACTAATTGAAGAGAAAGCTATTTAAATATTGTACTGTGTATTTTAATTTTGGTTTTCTTATTTAACTGCAAATGAGAAACTATTAAATATTTAGTGTTATAGGTAAAGACATAAAAAAATATAAATTGTATGAATAAATTTACAATTATTGCCATTGATAAATTTAAAAGATTTATTTAATCGAAAGGTTTATTAATACAGATTTAAATGTTTAAAATCTAATATATATTTATAAGGAATTTATAATAACAACAAAATTAATTACCCTGATTAGAAAAAAATAAAAATAAATATTCCCTCTTGTACAATAAATTCTGGCTCAAAGGGTTAAAACACAAACTAAATATGGGGAATATTAGAAATATTAGTGGCAGTAGCTTGAAATAATTTTTCAGTAGTTTCGTCTTATCGAGTACCTACATGAGGTGGTAATAATTCAGTGTCAACAAGCAAATTTATACACAAAAACAGCACAAGAAATTTGCATTTTATCATATCAGCATATTAATTGCTCATATTTATTTTAAATAAATGACAGTTCTTATAAAGTTATCAACATAAATGATTACACATACAACTTTGATTGTAAACGGAACACTTGAAGTGATTGTGAAATACAGATAAAAATATCAAATATAAAAATATGAAAGGTAAAATATTATCTCTTAATAACAAACTCAAATTTTGCAAGCGGTGATTCATGTTTCCACTCACTTCAATAGTTTATCCCCAATTCACCTCTTCTCCAAAAATTTCTTTTGTTCTTACAACTATTGTGAGACTTAAGCCAGGACATAGTTGTTTTTTATTTGTTTTCTTGAGTCCAAAATTATATGTATTACAGTTTACAAAAAATATTAGTTGTTTATATTTTATGAAATGGTTTATAATATTGGTCGTGCTATTGTGCCAACAATATTTAGAGATTGTTAAGTTGGTGGTACATTGTTATTTTGCTATCAATTGTTTTCAATTCAATAATAGTAAGGTTATGTTTAATATTTTTAGGTAATTTGTGAAGTATTAGACAATAAAGTGGACATCTAGAAAAGAAAACAGTAATAACATGAGAAAACAGAGGCATCATTATCTTCTAATTTGGTACAGAGCTCATGTAATCAATTTGGAGATATTGCAGAGTATAAAATTTAAAAGCGTTCATCAGTTCACTGTATGCACGATCATGTACGATTAAAGTTTAAAACCCGAATCTGGTTTATGATTTAATTGAAAGTGATTTCATTGGCGGAAATATGCGAGATAATGCTGAATCTTTTTCTGCGGAGTGTGACCTTAACAATGACCTTGTTGGCTTCCTCCCAGAGTTTCAGGAAATCAAAGCCCATAAAGCAATAGTATACTTGTCTTATTAGTACAGTTCAGAGTTCAGAACCATAAACCATAAAAAAGTAGTTTACAGCTGATCCTGTACATAATTGATGGATTACTAACACATTGGTTTCCCTGTCCTGTATTTTAACGAGTCTAAAACAATATTTCTATAAGATAGTTGCAATAACATCTACAGCTTCAAAACATTTAAGTAATCATTAGTTCTCAAGCTTTACAACTTACCAATACATATTCTTGGCCCGTCTCCAAATGGTAAGAAAGATCCACTTGGTTTAAAATTGTTGTTGACAAACCTATCTGGATCAAATACTTCAGGAGACTCATAATTCTTCGGATCATGGTGAATTTGATATACTGGTATCAGAAGTCGTGCTCCTTTATCTAGTGTAACATTTGAACCTGGTATCTTGTACTCCTGTGTGCATATTCTAAATAATATAGGACTCGCCGGATACATGCGCAATGTTTCTAAAAACGAAAAAATGTCATTTTGTTGTAGAATTTATTAAAGTGTCGATTTTTACAGGTAAATAACAAATTAAAGTGAAGGACGTTTCTTACTTAGGCCTACTATCAAAAGAACTATTCATTGTATGCAAAATAGATAAACTATTATAAGAACTGAAATTTTCATTTATAGAATTAATTAATAAAATTAAAATTTAGATTAACATTCAGGCCGTTGGAGTAATCTATTGAAGTCTTCTTTTTATGAGAGTTTGTATGAAAAGGTTTTTATGGTTGTTTTGTCGTCTAAAAGAGAAAAACCATACCAATAGACCTGTATGTGATACAACAGAAATAATGTATATTATGATGATAAAATTTCTAGTTGGTTAACCTAACCTCAAATTCATTTTATGGTTATTCTATGAATCACTTGTTATTGAAATTTAAAATGGGTTATAAATGGTGACAATTTAATTTGATGGTATAAACTTGCAAATAACAGACATCTGTATTATAAGTAATATATTAGAAAATTTTGGTCAATTAGAATATTTAACGTAGGAATAAAATTTAAAATCCCTGTTTGATGACACACCAATGTTGAATTTTAATTTTGTATAAAAAATTATTATAATTAGTCAAATTGTTTTTATGATACAGCTTTTGTTACATTTCTATTTCAAACCTAAAAAATGAATTTTAGTATAACTTATCAGTAATATTCATTATAAATCAATACTACAAATAGTACGTTTATTTATTCAAACGCGTCAGATTAATTATATTTATTTAAAATATAACAAAAGTTGCATAAAAGTTCTAACTTATACATATCGCTAGGAAAAAGTTTTTGTATTTTAATCACAATGATGCAGCATTCTTTGTAGGAACATTCTCTCATTTCACTCATGTTAGCCACTTGGCTCTTATAGTCTTTGTAGAAGTTCATATATAAATAAACCCCCCGCTTAATTTACTTGTGTCAGAAACACGTTTTGGCTTGGACATACCTCCTAGTTATTAAAAAAAGAAAGTTTAAGGGTATACATTACTACAGCATAAAAACAGCAGAACGAGATGACACTTTATGTTTTCAGTGCATAGAAAATCATTTCCAAGTGTTTTTTGGAAAAAATACATGTGTGATATTAGAAAATTATTATAATGATTTGTTCGCCTACTTCAGCTTAATATAGTGTTTTCACTCCTTTATGTGTTTAATTAATTGTTTATTGTTAAAAATAAAAATATTTATTGTTTCTGACAAATTATAGTTTAGATGTTTATATAGACATTCCCGGAGGAAGAAAGAAATTGGACGATCCTGAAAGAGGTTGCGCAAGGATGTGGATTAAGAGAGTCAAAGAAGTAGTTAAAATTCCCAAGAAATTAATGAGAAAAACACTTGAAGACACACTCAGAAAGCAAATGTTTTATAATTTAAAATTTGAGTTTGCTGTAAATAATAGTTTATGAATATCCTATCTAGGCTATACATCAGTTTATCTTAACATTTTGAGAGGCAATTGCAGACATCTCACTATATCTATAAAATCGTTTAAATATAAATGATATTTTTTTAAAAATTTTGTTTGTCTATATTTTTGCAATAATTTAACTCAGCATTATTTAATACATTTGAAATCTGTATTCATTGATAGTAATATAATTTCATACAATACAAATCATAATAACAAAACAACTAAAATTTAAATAAATAAAATATTAAGTGAGATTAGCGTACAGTTTATTTAACCTAATATCAATAATTGTAATTTATAATCACCTTCTACAACTTGCTCAAGATAAGTCAATTCTTTGACTACTTGATAGGACCACAGATTTGAAGATTTCTCCAAGACGGAATCAATTTCTTTTTGAACCTTCTCCTGTATGTGAAGGTTTTGAGCCAAACAGAACAAACAGAAACCAATTGTTGATGACACTGTCTCTGATCCACCAACAAGGAAAATGAAGGACTGAGCTGCAAGGATAGAATCTGTGAAGAAAGCTGCATGAAAGAAATTTAGTTAATTTATATTTGACATTCAACATGCATGACAGAACGTGTTCAGAATATCCCAAGTTATTCATACACATACACTGATATAAAATCTTAAATTATCAATTATATTATACAGAGCTATCAAAAAGTTTTTGCGAGTCATATTATGATCTTTTTAAAGGTATCGTTGAGTTGAAAAGAGGGGGGGGGATGGAAAAAAGACAATATAATTCCACTGAGTCAATACAAAACGGAAGCACACAAAGTGGAGAATTTATAACAAAGTTATTTGTCCGATACTCTAAGGGTGTTTTTGCCAAGTAATATGAATATAATAACAAAAAATTTAGATAATATTTGGCAACTTTAGGTTAAATTTTTGTTTGCTAGAAGTTAGTTGAACTGTGGTAACATAAGGAAAATAAGACATAATTAATCTAAACTCTAAGCAACTGGATAACAACCACACAGTTAGCTCGTTACAGGTTTTTGTAATCGGACAACAACAAAATACAAAAAATGTAGTATCTAAAACTATTTTATCTCAAAAACATTTTTGCTAGTGTAAAGGTAAGAAAAATCAAAATTACAAAATGTGGGGATTTCTAAAGAAAATTGTTTTTGTTATATATGTTATATATATTCTTTCTTACTCGTATATGAAAAATGAATTTATTGAACTCTTTTTTAAAAATTTTAACTGGCCGCCATTTTGGATTGGATCCAAGGAATTTTGTTTCATTTTTAATATTTTTCTTACGCATTGTCACCATTAAAATAAAGTATTCCCCCCCCCCCAATACCTTAAAATAACTGAGTTACCCCCTCCACAACACCCTCTCAGAAGAAATTTAAAAAGAAGGTTATTATAACAAAAATCATATTCTAAACACAAAGTTTTAATTTTCTATTCCAATTATGAATAAAGAAAATAGGAGGGAAAGAGAAAATTGTGAGTAACCAATAGTGTTCTCCATTGTACAATGATGATATAAATAGTGCAGAATTACACAATTTTCATCCCTTATATTTTAAAATGTTATTTTGTCACTACCTTGTCTCTTTGAAATCAAAATTAAATTTTAAAATATCAAGCTCCTTCTTCTACTTTAACAACCTAGTTCCTTGTAATAAGACTCAGGTTTTTTGTTATAAAAAACAACATTTAATAATATAAATAGACATACCTTTTTTATTTTTATTCTCATTTTCTTCTTCCACATTATTGCCCGCATATTTCAGTTGATCAATAACGTCATCTTCAGGATAGTGTTCTTTATCAATTATGGGTTCAAATTTTGCATTTTGTTCTTGTTTTTGTAAATTCAACAACAACTGAATAAAATCGTTTCTATTTATGTTATTCTCATCTCGAAACTTTATTGTTTCCTTTACTATGGTCATAATAGTTTTTTCTGCACCTACTGGAATTACTTTAATTTTTAATAGCTTGGCTAATTTTGGTGAATAAAAAACCAAAAATTGTTTTAGATTCCCAAGTCCAGAAGGTGAGAAAACTTCCTTTACTGCATTACGAAAATTTTTATTCAATTCATTATTAGGGTCCATTTGTAGACCAAAAGCACAACTTGCGATGACATCCAAAGTAAAATTACTAACCAGCGATAAGTTTTCTATAGGTTTTTTTGTTTTTGTTTCTTCTTCAATATATTTAATAACCCCATCGCCACAATTACAAATTTGTTCAAACATCCCTTTCAATTTCCCTGTTGTAAACGTTGGTGTAAGTTTATATCTTAAATTACGCCAAACATCGTCTTCTAAATTAAATAAATGTGCACTTAAAGGATCAATATCCTTATCAAAAGGAAGCCCTCGATTATAGAAATGTGTGAAGTCTTTAATAAGGACTCTTTCCACAAGTTCAGGATCCACAATAATTAGTGAAGGTGTTCTAAGTTCAAAAAATCCACCATATTTATGTCCTTTCACTTGCTTATATATATCTTCAACAAATTCAACCAAACTTTTCTTTCTTATAAGTTGATTTATTAAACCACCAAAAAATGGTGTTGGCTTCGCAAATGGAACTCCACGATCTTTCCAGTAATTAAATGTTGCAGTGGAATAGAAGTAAATACATACAATTAGGAAAACAGCAGCTAAAGCTAAATTTAAAGCAATGGAATCAAAAAGGATGTCCATGATTCTAATTTAGGTATTTCTGAAACAAATATAACAATTAATTACAATTTGAGGGATTACTAAAACATTTGTTTATTGTGTATAGAGAAAAAGTATTGTGATGGACAAAATTTAGTATTCTAATTAATTTTGTGTATATATATATATATATATATATATATATATATATACGGATTTTAAGAAATTCATATTTTGTAATTTTTATTTAAGGCAAGTAAAAACGAACTTATAATGATAGTATTTTACGTGCATAATTAAAAGCTAAATAACCACTAGGGGAGAAATTTGTTGAGGAGACAAAATGGATATAAACCTTTTTGTATCCATTTTATCTCCTCAACAAATTGCTACCTAGTGGTTATTTAGCTTTTAATTATGAATATATATATATTGTCTCCTCAACAACACTAAACATCTTACCTAACTTTAACATCATAACAGTCAATTGAAATAATAGCGTGTAATGTGACGACATAGCTAGCTGGCTGCAAGCCAGTAATAGATGATTTAAATAATAGGTTATGCTCACCTATTACCAGATTGACCAAGGCGTAACGCGTTACCACAAAGTAGCAGTATTTCCCAGGAACTAATAATCAGGTACTGCCTTTAAGATAAACGATTTTTAATTGGTGTTGACAAAGTTTTAGAACGGGCGAGTGAGGTATGCAACATATCTCTGAGGACACAGGAGCGAATGAATACAGCCACAGCTATGGAAACAGAACAATCGCGGTGTTGCAATTGAAAATGTGAAAATGGAAGACAAACCCGGTTACATTGTAAGCAGACATCACGCCACTTCTGTCTGATTATACAGTTTTCTACATACAATGTATAAGATCAAACTTTATTATGTTGGTGTGGAATAATAAATAACATTATAATCAATTACACACATTTCAATTAATGGTTATTTAGCTTTTGTTATTAACAATCTTTCCTCGTTTTTTCTGCCTTTTTTTCAGATTAGATAATATTTTATCGGTGGAGTAGGCCTACCATATTTCTAGATACGCGAAGTAGTCGCATTAAATGAAAACTTCCAAACTATAGTTTCAAGTTACTCTAAGACGCCAGAAGTAAGTAATTTATACCATTTTCTAAAAACAAAATTTCCGTTTTGTGGAGAGGAAAATGAACATGGAAAAAATATTACAATAGATACATTTAAAAATTATCAGAAAAAACATATACAATTTTTGGAATAACCTGTGTATTTTAGTTCTGGAGCACCCTATAGTTAGCCAAAGCTTACCAACGCAATGTTCCCCGCCTTTCCATGTCATCCAGAAGCCGATATAACAATTAAATTCCATTTAGCGTGTAGTGAGGAAAAATGTAGCAAATTTACTCCTATAACAAGATGGTTAACAATTTCATGATTTCCGATGTTTCAATGAGCGAGATTTTGTTAGAAATTCGCTAGACATATAAGGTATTCAAACTTGATGCAAACGCAGCACCTAAGTAAGAAGAAAAATGAATGTTGCAAAAACATTGCACAAACTTTCTCACTCACCCATCCCCAAAAAACAAATAAAAACTAAGTCACCAAAATTGTCAGTTTTGTAGTTGTCAATCAAAAATTTAGAAATAAACCATGGACGCCGTCTTATGGTTGTCAGTCAAGGTTTATTTTGCTTGTTTACCAATTACTTTTGATATGTCTTTAATTCCGATTTTGCACGCGGGTTTGAGTTATTTATTACATATCCTAAAATTTTAACGTAATCGGTAGAGCCTATTGTGTAAAATTAAGTATTTTATAATAGCAGGTGGCCGATTTTTTGGTTTTCTACCGATAACTTACGAATCGGCACGTTTTGTTTGGGTAATTAGAGGCAAAATGTTTTTAAAATTTTTATTACAGTATTATTATTTTTTATGGCAGCTAACTCTTGAAGTATAAAAAAAATACCTACCTCGATATGACAAACATTATTAGATAAAAATATGATTAATCGGTCCACGTTTTTGGGACTGTACAGTATTGCACATACAACGGACGATAGATATTCTAAAAACTACTTCTTTACACTCTGTGGCCTTCAAATTGGCCTTGACATATTATAACTCATCATATAACTTTTGTAGACTATGTGAGAAATAAAAGGGTTATCTCATAATAATTTAAAAATTTCATCACTAACACTTATATTCAACACTCTTTATCACAAACACTGAAAACAACAACTGTTGCTAAGAGTGTCAGATACGCAGTAACTTGAAATTGTACTGGTGGGAGAGGCGAAGGTTGGGGGGGGGGGTTACGTCATTATCACTTGTACAGTACCTCATATTAAAATAATGTTTTAACACTTTAAGTACCACGTGAGACCATAGTGGGACTCACGCCTCATAGGCCTTATCCACTATGGCACTACATGCTACTCTTACACCACTTTAGGCAGAGTGGTATCACTCTGGACTCACAGATCCCATTAAAGTTTCGTGTTCTCTAAATTGATCGTGAAAAAATTGATGAGAAGAGGGGAGGGGGGGATTATGAGAAAGAGGAGTCTAAACGACAGTTAATTTAAAGATGAACAATGGGGAAGTGCATTGTTAGTTGTTTGGACCAGCGTTGTTGATACTCGGGTGAAATGGATAATCGAATTAATCAGTTTCAAATGATTTCAATATTCGTATTATTATTTCGATATCGAGTATCTGCGCAGAGTGATTTTGTGCATCTGATTCGAACTCAGCTTTACCAATCAGTGAATTTACTAACGATTATTATATCGTCTCCTTGTTCCTAGTTACGAATATTTTGTCCGAATATTTTATTTCGAATCCGAGGATTTTAATAATCGGAACGTTCCGAGGATTTTGATACTCGCATTCACCGAGTATTTTAATTCGAACTCGCACATCACTAGTTCGGACATTAGGCAGCTTCGAGTACGTCACATTCTTTCAAGAAAAATGTAATAATAATTTGTATGTTATTTGAACACAGTTTTTAAAAAATCCAACCCAAGAAAAAAATATTATTTTACCGACTTGGTACAATAATTTTTTATGATTTGGAGGTTTGTAACCCTACTAAAACTAATTCATTTAGCACTCAGTTGATATGATTATTTGTGATCATAATAATAATTTTTTTCCCTACATATCATACTTATCCAATTTGTTTACATGTGCTACAGCTGTTTTGTGATTAATCACATTTTCAAAACACTTGTATAAAGTCATATTGTATTTGTCACTATAGCTCATAATACACACTCAAACAACAAATTGTACAAAACACAACGTAGTCAAAGGACAGCCGGTGTTACGGAAAACGGTTATTGGTATTTATATTAAGGAGCATGGAATAAAGATCAGTGGTTCAGTCTATTATCCTTTTAATAATATTACAATATTATTATACAGTTTGTAATATTATCATTGCCAGAGCTATCTAGACTAATATACTGGACTTAACCCAGACCGAAAACAAATGTTCCGACAAGAATCACAATTAAACTAAACTTTCCTCCATACAGGCTGATCGATACAAGCACCATTAACGAACAGAGTTCCACGCTGTTTACTCAATTTATCTCTGAAGCTCAAACATGCCAGGTCCCATAGTCACCGCGTTCAAAGGGTTCTGCTGCAGTGTCTACTTGTTTAGCTTCTTTTGATTTCCCTCAGTTACCCAGCCCTTCCAGTGATCTACCGCAAAGACTGTCCTTTTTGCCAGCATCTGGTCAATTGATCCCCGCCAACAACTCTTGGTCATGTCTCTTCTTGGTGTCATTCATATCTCACTCTGTATTCTTACCTCTTGCTTATACATATTGCGTAATTTTGCAATTTCCTAACTTTTTATATCTTGTAGCAACTATTGTTTATGCTCTTGCAACTATCTTAGGGACATAGCTTAAAAAGTTAACCATTAAATTTAATCCTAACATTAACTTAAATACAAACACCAGTAAGAAAACTTTTAACACATCCTAAGTATTAGCACGTCATAAATCTCCTAAGTGACTAATACAATATGACTTTATGCATGTTTCATGAATAAGTGTTTTGAAAATGTGATTAACGCAAAATAGATGTAGCATGGGTAAACAAAGTGGATAAGTATGATGTTTGTTTATGATGAGGCCGTAAGATGTAATGACAACAGTTTCCTTTTTCTAGATAATGAAGGATTGTTTCATATTAATATAGCTTAATCGGACATCTCCCTTCATTTGTGTATATAAAAACTACTACACAAAGTTTCGTGGAGTATAAATAAAGTCCTGTAATCAATTGATAAACTTGGAGCATTGAAATGATAAAACCAACATAGCCTTACTTACCAAACTAGCCTAGAGCCATGTTGGAAACTGAAATTAAAATATAACCTACGATGCTACATTTGTGGTATATTAAATTAAATACTTGTAATCTTTTAACATATTTATTATTGAACATAATTAATACACAACTCTGGGTATTGACATTAACAAAACTATCGTTATCTCTAATATACATTGACAATATCAACATTGCCAAACGTCTCGGTCAATATGTCGGCATTACATACAATACTATTTGCAACCTAAGATAGGGACTAATCTTTTGAGCAGTCAATACAAAGACTAAATATAAACTCGATTATATTATTTAATAACCTCAACACAGAACTGTGCTACACAAAGAACGGCTAAAAACATGAAAAGCAGTTTATCACTTGATAACAGGAATTGATTTATATTCGGAACATAAAAACATATTAATAACAACAGTTTGTTGACACTAAGTGTTACTTCTTGTAGTTTTGTTTACATGGTTATGTAAATGATGCAGCTTTGATTGTAGGAAAACGTAGATCTTTAAGTACATGAGAGAAACTAAATTATAAACCTTTATGGCTTAGGGGTTCTTTAAACAAATTTTATCAGCTGATGACTGAGTGGTTTTTCCGTCTAGGTTCAGCTAGACTTGATAATGAATCCAAGATTTTCTCTTAATCAGGTCTGGGGAGTTACTGTTTACTTTATATTGCAGATGTAGAGAGAAATTTGAACAGAGTTGATATTTCACCTTTATTCAATTTCTTCTCTTGAATAAATTTTGAATGATTGTATTTGTTCCGTTAATTCAAAATTGAAGTTGGTTAAGGAAAACAATAAATTTGAGTTTTTGCTCTATTAACTGGTTTTACTATTTTTTACTAAAGATTTAACTCGGCAGCATCATAGGTTATTTTGTTTTTATCTATTTAACATTAAGAAATTGTTTTTTTAAATGTATACTGTATAAGAAATTAGTTTTTTAAAGTATATCTATATTTGTTTAACAAGTCTTGTAACATTTTATTAACCCTTGTCATTGTATAATATAATTATATACTTTGGTAAAAATTTGAATAAATCTTGATGTGCGGTTTGAACTGTTCAAAAAGATACACACGTAAAGTGGGGTAATAAATATTTATAACAAACTAAATTTATTTTTGTCGTCCCATTCATATCTACAATAAATATAATAAAGTACAAATTTTAGGATTTTGATAGACGCTATGATAGTCATGCGATCGCCTTAAAAGTTAGCTTAACCCATTAGAGACTGAACCATACTAGAGACTAGGAAGACTGGGGTCTATTTTGTGGTTCTGTCATGTATTTATTTAAAAAACCACAAAATAGATTTATATATATTTTATATATCTCTGATAGCCATAAAACCACTGATTTTTTTTCTTTGTTTTGGAGGTTATGATATTTATTGTCATGTCATTTGTTTGGAAATTAAAAAAATACCGTACTTAAAAAAATTATGGATATTTTTGAAATATTCCAAAAAAAAAAAGTGTTCTATTTTTAACTGTAAAAACCCCCATATATAATACAAAAAACGTGATGTGCACAATGAACTAACCTCACAAACAATGATGCACTATACTTTGTCAAGTTCAGGTTGGCGGGTGGACCAGGGACTACCTGAGGCCAATGACTACATAAATTTTTGAGTTCAAATTCGATCATGGCCGGGGAGCCATGTCGCTGGCCCGGCACCTTAAAAAATTTGATTACTCGGTTAGGGAAGAGGTACTAATTTTTTGATTGGAGGTACTAAATAGTACGAAATAGGTACTAAATCTTGGCATAATTAGTTTTTACAAATTCCGACATGGCCGGGCAGAGAGGTCATTGACCTTTACCTTTAACGGGCTGTATCTCGGTTACCTTTTGAGGTACAATTTTTTTTATTGGAAGTAAAAAATAGTACGAAATAGGTACTAAATCTTGGTGTGATTTTTGAGTTCAAATTCCTTCATGGCCGGGGAGCCATGTCGCTGGCCCGGCACCTTAAAAAATTTGATTACTCGGTTAGGGAAGAGGTACTAATTTTTTGATTGGAGGTACTAAATAGTACGAAATAGGTACTAAATCTTGGCATAATTAGTTTTTACAAATTCCGACATGGCCGGGCAGAGAGGTCATTGACCTTTGCCTTTAACGGGCTGTATCTCGGTTACCTTTTGAGGTACAAATTTTTTTATTGGAAGTACAAAATAGTACGAAATAGGTACTAAATTTTGGTGTAATTTTTTAGTTCAAATTCGATCATGGCAGGGGAGCCATGTCGCTGGCCCGGCACCTTAAAAAATTTGATTACTCGGTTAGGGAAGAGGTACTAATTTTTTGATTGGAGGTACTAAATAGTACGAAATAGGTACTAAATCTTGGCATAATTAGTTTTTAGAAATTTCGACATGGCCGGGCAGAGAGGTCATTGACCTTTACCTTTAACGGGCTGTATCTCGGTTACCTTTTGAGGTACAAATTTTTTTATTGAAAGTAAAAAATAGTACGAAATAGGTACTAAATCTTGGTGTAATTTTTGAGTTCAAATTCGATCATGGCCGGGAAGCCATGTCGCTGGCCCGGCACCTTAAAAAATTTGATTACTCGGTTAGGGAAGAGGTACTAATTTTTTGGTTGGAGGTACTAAATAGTACGAAATAGGTACTAAATCTTGGCATAATTAGTTTTTACAAATTTCGACATGGCCGGGCAGAGAGGTCATTGACCTTTACCTTTAACGGGCTGTATCTCGGTTACCTTTTGAGGTACACATTTTTTTATTGAAAGTAAAAAATAGTACGAAATAGGTACTAAATCTTGGTGTAATTTTTGAGTTCAAATTCGATCATGGCCGGGGAGCCATGTCGCTGGCCCGGCACCTTAAAAAATTTGATTACTCGGTTAGGGAAGAGGTACTAATTTTTTGATTGGAGGTACTAAATAGTACGAAATAGGTACTAAATCTTGGCATAATTAGTTTTTACAAATTCCGACATGGCCGGGCAGAGAGGTCATTGACCTTTACCTTTAACGGGCTGTATCTCGGTTACCTTTTGAGGTACAATTTTTTTTATTGGAAGTAAAAAATAGTACGAAATAGGTACTAAATCTTGGTGTGATTTTTGAGTTCAAATTCCTTTATGGCCGGGGAGCCATGTCGCTGGCCCGGCACCTTAAAAAATTTGATTACTCGGTTAGGGAAGAGGTACTAATTTTTTGATTGGAGGTACTAAATAGTACGAAATAGGTACTAAATCTTGGCATAATTAGTTTTTACAAATTCCGACATGGCCGGGCAGAGAGGTCATTGACCTTTACCTTTAATTGGCTGTATCTCGGTTACCTTTTGAGGTACAAATTTTTTTATTGAAAGTAAAAAATAGTACGAAATAGGTACTAAATCTTGGTGTAATTTTTGAGTTCAAATTCGATCATGGCCGGAGAGCCATGTCGCTGGCCCGGCACCTTAAAAAATTTGATTTCTCGGTTAGGGAAGAGGTATTAATTTTTTGATTGGAGGTACTAAATAGTACGAAATAGGTACTAAATCTTGGTATAATTAGTTTTTACAAATTCCGACATGGCCGGGCAGAGAGGTCATTGACCTTTACCTTTAACGGGCTGTATCTCGGTTACCTTTTGAGGTACAAAATTTTTTATTGGAAGTAAAAAATAGTACGAAATAGGTACTAAATCTTGGTGTAATTTTTGAGTTCAAATTCGATCATGGCCGGAGAGCCATGTCGCTGGCCCGGCACCTTAAAAAATTTGATTACTAGGTTAGGGAAGAGGTATTAATTTTTTGATTGGAGGTACTAAATAGTACGAAATAGGTACTAAATCTTGGCATAATTAGTTTTTACAAATTCCGACATGGCCGGGCGGAGAGGTCATTGACCTTTACCTTAAACGGGCTGTATCACGGTTACCTTTTGAGGTACAAATTTTTTTATTGAAAGTAAAAAATAGTACGAAATAGGTACTAAATTTTGGTGTAATTTTTGAGTTCAAATTCGATCATGGCCGGGGAGCCATGTCGCTGGCCCGGCACCTTAAAAAATTTGATTTCTCGGTTAGGGAAGAGGTACTAATTTTTTGATTGGAGGTACTAAATAGTACGAAATAGGTACTAAATCTTGGCATAATTAGTTTTTACAAATTCCGACATGGCCGTACCAGCGACATGCACGTCTCAAGTAGTCCCTGGTCCACCCGCCAACCTGAACTTGACAAAGTATAACTGGGATAGAGTCCAGCCACTCAGTTCAGCCAGTAGATAGTTGTTGCATTTTATGTAAAGAGTAACAACAAAGTCGTGTATTTTACTTCATTCCCACACATAAATTCGAAAGTTTGTGATATTATTTTAAACAAATTTTCATCTATGGTCAGTAATATAAAATATCTGATAGAAATTAATTCAATATATTCAGAAGTTCACCTCTAAAGGATTAACAAAAATAATTACATAGGTTTAACCTAGATCATCACCACCTAAATCCTTTAAAACAGTGATTTAATGGCTACCAGATTTTTTTATTATTATTATTTTTTTTTTAGACCTATGAGTATATTCCTGTTGAAAGATCATAGAATCATATTTATTTTTTAGAAAAACTATTATATTGGTTTTAAAATAATCAAATTGTTTGTCAGGAAATATTGTAATTTTTCATTTAACATTTCTCTACTTTGAACATTACTATTATTAGGACTGAGATTTAATCCCAACGACTATCTTTTTTAGCGTAATGGTTTCAGATTTCCATTAGTCTAGTCTACACTAAATGTGTAGATGTTTCATATTTTTGCATTTTTTCAGGGGGGGGGGTGTTGTGTTGGGCGCCTCCAAGTTTGTGCACCCTGGTTAACGCAGAACGTCCAATGATATGCACAATCTTATGGAAGTAATATAACTATTTCATTTCATTTATTAGAGCCTATGACAAAATTAAACTTAATTTGTATGGCTGTAGTTACTTTTCATCAGTTAAATAACATTAATTAATTATTCAATAATTAAACTGTACAATAAAATAGTGATTAAAAATAAACAGAACATAAAATAATACAATAAAACAATAAATTAAAAATTCTAATTAAATTTAACAAATAATGACAAATTGAATTAAAATTTTCAACTAAAAATGGACTGCAATAAGAGATTCAAGGATTTATAATAACATAAATGGATTCTAAATTCAATCACAGGGTACATGGACTTGGATAATAAAATCTGTCTTAGGGTGATTTTGAACATCTTAAACCTTTCTTACAGTCCTACCCTATTTTATAACAGCATGTGAGGGAAGCTTTCTGTAAATATTTAGTCTATGAGGCTGATACTGTAAACGATTTGCTTCTCTTGTGTTATAATCACGAAAATCTTTGTTATAAACTGGTTTAGATTTGATCCAATTATATATAATTGTCACGTAAATATATAGACTTGGAAAAGTTAATATTTCCAAGCTTTTGAAAGTCTTCCTGCCGGATTCCTTTTTTTTTAAACAAGTCAAAACCCAAAAACTATTTTTCTTTCTTTTTTTTTTTAAGACTCTTTAGTTCACAACTTGAAGAGTCGCCCCCACATGATTATTCCATATTTCATATAAGAGTAGATAAAACTATAATAGCACATAAGAAATGTTTGACGAGTTCAGTAACATTTAAGGTTCTGTATAGAACAAATTTAGTTAATTTTGTTATAGTTATTATTTTGTTCTTGTATCTTTTCTTTATTTGTTGTCATGAGTTTGTTAGAAAATAACTGTTTTTTGGCAGTAGTTGCAGTTTTCCTTTCAATACTTGCTATGAGTTTTTCTTTGTATGGGGTTGAAGTGATAATGTCAGCTTTGCGCGTAGGGGGTAGCCGAGGAAGAGGAGCTATGTCTTCAGGACTAATCACACCTTGTCCATAACTGACATAAGATGGTTGTTGCTCTTTCGGTGGTCAGTTTTGGGGTAAGTCTGGAACGTGAATTGGGAAGTCATAGTGACTGAACACACGTTTGTTAAGGGGAAATAGGCCGGGTTATCTGAATCTATTAACAGAATTGTTCATGGTGGCAGCCCTGTTATATGCAATTCCACACAGCTCACCAACTTTTAGGTTTATAATAACTTTTCCAGGGTTACTATGAAGCCAGTCTTAAATTGCAATAGCATAAAATGTTTTTAAGGGGAACAAAAATCCAACATTGAGTGGCTGCATTTTATGGCTTGAGTGTGGTGGAAGGCAAACAATAGACACGTGGTTTTCTCTGGCTCTATTTATGAGATCAAAATTTCTCGTATCATATGGAAGTTATGACCTCAAGCATAGGAAGTATAGGGTTGTCTTGAGAGGGCTTTGTATGTTTCACAAAATGATCAAACCACATAGTAAAAATTTCTGACTGGATCCAACCTGAAGGATGATATGTATGTAGCAATTGAACCAGCGGGGATTCCATTCATCAATTCATCTTTTGCATTTTTTCTGGGCCAAACAATTAATGGAGGAACATACTAACCTGCAGCATTCATGCAGGTAACCACTGTAATAAGGTGTCCCCGTTCAGCTGAAGTTAAATTTTGCGACATTTTTCTTTCCCGACTTGTGTTGATCAATTGTAATGCCGGTTTTGTCTACATTATACAGTCTTCTAGGATTACTTTTAATTTTCAAAAGTTCAGGATCATATAAGTCAAAAAACAATTAAACATTTTCTGGGCTAAATCCTTTTATTCTGGCCATAAATGTTCCTTGAGGCTTTCTTAGGGCAAGTTGTGGATTACGTTTAAAGAAACCTTTTAGCAACTTTCTACCTGCTGATTGTTTTTTAGCTGAAAATGGGTGTTTGAGCCCATTTTATATTGCAAGTCGAAAGGCCATTCGAGTTATGTCTTTCCTTCTAAGTCCATAAAATCTGGAGTCCATTTCCACACAGTATTTAACCAATAATTCTTCAATGTTGTTAGATAAAACCGGTTTCCTTCCTAGCCTGACATCTACTAATGTTTCAGGGATTTTTTCTTTGTCTTTTACATAACGTTCGAGGGTCCCTTTTGGGACTCCAAAATATTTTGAGGCTCTTTTGTATCCCATTTCACCACTTTTTACTGCTTTAACGGCTCGAACCATCATAATAGGATCCCATTTTTTTCGTTTATATGCAGGAGACATCTGTAATAAGCAAAAAAAATATTGTAGTCTTGCGTCCTTTGCACAGAAGTAGGCCCTATCATTTGGGTTCCTAATATGAGATATCTCATATTAGGCACAATGAGGGGTCTCATACTGGGAGCAGTCACGCCGACATTTTATAGATCGAATTTTTAGGTTATGGTTTGAGTTGTCGTGAAACGGATTGCGCTATTGTATACCTTATTTATATAGCTATCACATTATTACTAAGATAATTTAAGTTGATCTCACCTTGAAGACGTAAATTGACTTCCTCTTCAAATACTGAAAAAAACTCGGAAGACTCAAAAAGTTGTAAAAAATCACGAGACCTTTCAAACACAAATCACAAGCTAACGGTTCCCTCTCAGACCACTACTAGCGCTAAGACTATTGATTCCTACATTGCTCACCAGGCTTCAGCATCTGTAGGACACAGGAGGTTAGGGTCTCATAATAGGAACCGGTTTCATATTTGGCGCCCTCATCCTATCGTGTCAGATCTAAAAACATATATGTCACCCACTTTTAATTTTCCAAAAGAAATACCTGGAAATTGTAAATATCTGCAAAACTGGTAAGTGGCCAGAAACCAGTACAACATCCATCAGAGTTAATTACGTAAGCAATAACCAACTTGTTATCATAAACTTAAACCTCAACCAAGTAATGTGATTTCATGTAATTTAATTCCTTTATTTTATTCACTTTATGAAGATGACAACTTTTTTGTTGTAATAGCTATAAGGGTCTAATAGGAATAAACATTTTACTTTTGACGAAAAGTTTGTTTTTTGTTATTTTGTTTATTCCCAAGTGTGGTAAGGGACTTTTGAAAGTGTACCTGCACTTTATGTTGTTTAAACCGTAGTTCATCATCTCATGCTTTCACCCATCTAGCCTGTAAGTTATCACCAAATTGATCCCACAGGGGGGGGGGTGCAGATTAGCTGCACCTAATAAGAGGGGTTTGGCATCCCCTCGTGGTCCCTAGTAAACACTCACCTAACACTCACATCACATAAACTTTCATCTATATAGACATAAACCCAGTTGGCCTATATACATTTTCTTACTTTTACCTTTACTCAGGGTTTTATCGCATCCAGTGTTTGCTGGATTCTACAGTTAATTGTTAGACCATACATTCCACATCCAAGGCGCTGTTTCAGATGCCAAGGATTTATACATATTAGTACCACTTGCTCTAAAGAGGAAGTTTGTGAACAGTGTGGCGTAAAAGGTCATAAAAGTGATGAGTGTAATCTTGAAGCAAATTGTGACATCGGCCTTCCTGCATGTTCACCAAAGTGCCCAAAATATAAAGTAGAGAAGGCAATTTTAGAAATGTAGGCTAAGGAGAAACTTTCCTTTCCAGAAGCTAGGAAAGTATACAGACAAAGACCTGCTCCACCACCTACCATAGGAAAATCGTATGAAATGTGACATCAGCCTCAGTCCTGCAGTCTCTCCCTTTCCTGCAGCTGTAGCTACACATTTGGCTGTTCTATTTTCCTTTTTCTTAAAACCATGCATCTTTCTCCATTCAGCTGGTAGGGTCCATGTTCTCTTAGCTTCTTTTCATTCCCTAATAAGTTTCCTATATCTGGAACCTGAAACTTTAGGGTATGTATGCCGGACATCATTCTCTGTCAAAACTTTCTTTCATCATCATCAGGTCTATGTTGCTTGGCGGTGTCCTAGTCACCACCGTGTTCCTCCTGAAGGGATTTTGTTCCTCTACTGTTTTCTTATCTAAAAGCAATGATTGGTGTCCTCCAGAATCCTTGACACCGACCTCCGAAGAGGATGAATTGTCCAAGACCATGCTTAAAGTACCACCTGCGGTAGGATTTCCAATTGGATTGACCATTGCTCATTGATAACATCATATTTTTGGATATTTGTTATCAGAGTACCCTACTCCTAGACCGGTCACATTCACTGCAGCTTGCAGAGTCCAGTCTACCCATGGTTTTATATCAGAGTTTCATTTTCTTAATCTATGTTCTTACTGTACAAAATAGCACGGGGCAGTGCATATTTTTAATGGCGGCACTTATTCGCCATGCCATAGCATCATCATTGAGTTATGTAGGATTTAATTAGTGTGACCCAACCACAATCCACCCCCTCTACACTCTGGTAATTCGGCCGCCTCGGTCTAGGACTGCTTGTTTGGTCAAGCCTTAATTTGCAACTGTCCATCATTTTGATGGAACGTTCGCCACCCGCTACCTGCGATCTGCCCAGTTGAGGCTTGCCTTGGGGAGGGACACCTTAATGACAACTTTAAATTCTATTAGGTCACATATTTTAAAATGCATTCGATGTTTCAAATCAAACCCCATTTCTCATCCACCCTTGATGGAATGTCTTACTGCTAGAAAGAGGACAGTCTCTGAACCTTTCAGCAATACTGGATGCGACTTTCATGTTGATTTCTTGTAGTTTTATTACTACGAACTAGTCTGCAACATCTATTACAATTAATAGTTTACTCATAAAATATCACTGTTTCATGATGATAACATTAATGGACAATCTTGGCTGTATAGGATTTTCATTTAACTATTTCTTGTTATGAGTTACATACAAACAATTATCAAATCATTTACTTCTGTATTTTGAAAAAGTGTGAATTTTAAAAACTTTGTTTATATCTGCTACCTGTATATGTGAGTGTAGTGAACATATAAACATGAAACACTGCCAAACAAGTTACTTGCCAAGTATTGTGCACTCAATTTTTTATACTCGTATTTCAACAGTAACCTTGACATAGGTATTTTATATTTTTGACTAACTGTTCAACTATACAATAATTAAATGTCCTTCAGCATTTTATTGTCTCATGTACATAACAGACACTTTGTTTAAAAAATAAATTTATATATTTGCAAAAGGTTGAAAAATTGCCTCCCTTATATCATAAACATGTCCTCAGCATAAATTATATTTGATTAGAATCTAGCTTTTAACAATGGCGGCCAATGGTTGTTTTGTTTTTCTCAATTATTCATGAACCATAATATTTTTTCTTGTAAAATTTTTAAGGAAAATTTTCCTTTTAAAATTTTACATTTGGGCTGTTGAGTCGATTTCAAGAAATGATGTCTTTTATAACAACACCAATTATTTTGTTTTTGTATACATAGTTTCTAACTAGTATGACCTCTATGGACAGGAACAAAATGTATTGGTTGTCATTTCCCCAAAACAGTCAATTCATGATTTATTGGTCAAAAAAACCAAAACAATAAACATGGAGCTGTTATAAAGGTGAAATTTATCAAAATCATCTTTACTGATGAAGATTAATGAAAATTAGAAGTAAAAAAATAATTCTTTAAGAATAAAATAAATAGGCAAAATACTAATTTGAATCCTTGACCACCTTCGTTTAAAAAACTAATTCTGTCAAATATAATTTTTGACACAAGATATGCTAATTTAGCATCTATTTAAATTAAAAGGAACACAATTCTAAAGATTTTATATACTAATTATGGTATTAAAATATTAATTATTTAATACTGTAAAATATAATTAAACAGAAACATCAATTGAAGTAACTAACCAAAGAGTAATCTATTAGAGGTAAATATCGATTGCACCTCGTCCTCAGATTTTTCTATAAAAATTTATGAAAATGTAAAGTAGTTACCTCGTAATTAAAGGATCAGATCATGTTATTTGTCGGAAGAAATGTTTCAAGTCCCAAAATGCATTTATTCACTGTTAAATCAAACTAACTGCAGCTACCTGATGTATCCAGTGAGGAATCTGTATTGTTTATTGTCAGTAGCGTTAGGTGTCATTATTATAACAAAATATTATATTTGTTCTATTATTGGAAATATTTATAACATTATAATGGATTTTTATAATGAGTATAAGATAGGTTAGTTTTTAATTATTACAATCTGTTAAAATTATAAAATATATTTTTTCTTAAAGTAAATGACATTTTTTGGAAAAGTAATGATTTTTTATAGTTTTATGGTTATTTCACATATGAAAAATCAGAGAGGAAATGTTTATTGATGATTTTGTTTTGTTTGAGAATTTATACTTAACTACAGTATTAAGAAATTACATTTTTAACAATTAATTATTGTAAAACATGTTTACTTGTAAAGTTCATTAAATTCGGAACATTTTATTGTGATTTGTTAAACATTATCCACAATCCATCTCTCAATAGAAGTAACTGATAACACAAATTATGAAGTCATACCATGGAGTTTATTTTTAATCATTTTTCCAGCAGCTTGAAGTGTATTGCGTAAACTTGATGTCTTACTTTCATAATTACTAGAAGCTGTATCGGCACATTTACATTTGCAATCACAAGATTTAATATCAAAATTCCTGTACTGGTTTTCTGATGATTTTGGCAATAATTCATCTACATTAAGTTTATTTACAACGTCTTCCACTTCTTTTTCAGCAGCTTTAACATAATTACCAATTCCTTTGTAATCTTTCACTTTTCCTCCAACTACATCCTTCAGTTTTTTGTTAATAATGTCAATTTCAGTTAAAACATCTTTTGCTAAGTCAAAATAACTAAAGGGATTTGCTGATGCAGTTAGTTCTTCTTCATCAGGATAAACTATCTCACTATTTCCCTGAAATGAAAAGGATTATTTTCATCAAACTTTCTAAAGTCAATTTCATAGTTTATACTAATTAAAATATCAATTTAAAAATAATAAATAGTAAGTAGGCAATATTTTAAAAGTAGTAATGTTTAGCAAATAAATTTCCAAATGCGTGTTAGTTATAATATTTAGGAATAACTAACACCACTATAACTCTATAATGTACGTAAATAAAATGGAATAACCAGTAAAAAAAAATTATATAATTCATTACTTTTAAATTAACATTATACAGTGTGTTTCAAAAAGGACTTTATATTTTGAAAACATGAAGAAATTTATTCAGAAAACTTACGTAATTGGTTGAAGTGTCATTTTAAAGCAAAACACATTAAGTTTTACATGAAACAGTCATTTTGGTTTGTTGCAACTACAATTTTTGACATGGAAGACATCTCACATGAAGTCAATTTCTATATTTATTTATTCAAAAGCATATTCTGCGATCCCAGGAACTCCATAAAAAAAAAACTTTTTTCCATAGATTGGGACCTTTTTTTGAAGAAACAAGAGCCACGTGGAAATCATCTCCAGACCTTGTATCACAACTATAAATACCTCTATGAATGAGTCGGTACATTTTACCTTAAAAATAGTTCTTATTGTCTTCTTTTGGAGCTGGAAACCATGTAATTTAGACACAGTGCTTTGGTGGCCTCACATACTTACTCTATAATTTCGATAAACGCAAAAGTGTGAATAATACACACCATTGACATGTTTCTCTAAAACTATTTTACCTTAATCTTCGCAGCATGAAAAGGCTTGCATTTAATTTCTTACAGACATAATCTATGTATGTGTGTATCAACCATAAGATTCAGAAATTAAGTTACATTAGTTTCATTAATTAGTTCATTATCAACAGAAATGGAAGAATTAAATTTTCTTAAATAATATAGAATACAGTATATGAATCAGACCACATATTAAAAGAAAAGTTTAATTACAAAATCATTTGTTTTGTATTTTTGAACCTTTTCAACTTTGTTTCTCAGCTATTCACGCTTTTCTTATTATGGTGTGTCATACAGTTTTTCTAGTCAGCAGCCCTGCAAATTTTTATGAAAAACACTGTTACATTTCAACAGCAATAGCCATAGGTCATTCAACTAACAAGTTTAATTAAATTCATTTTAATTAAACTAACAAATATATTCTATAATCCTGCTTCAGACACTTCACATCACTATTAAACTCCTCCTCCTTGCACTTCAACCACCAACCATAACAACGCATCATTACATGAAAAAATTTCTCTACATACATGGTGAAAAATAAAAGAATATTACTTTCTTATTTAAAATGATTTTTGTTTCTAACATATAAATAAATCAAGTAGTGGGTTTGATACAGCCCCTTCCCCATCCCCATTCATTTACTTTACAAATACAATCGTGCCTAAAAAAAGGGTAATGATTTATATGATCATAGAGTAGCCTATATTATTAATTATTATGAAATAATAATTTTAGATATTCATTACTTACCTGAAGAAACCAAAGCGGTAACACCAATAATAAAAGAGACACATCCATTATTAATTATTTCAAAGCATCAAACAATGTATATTAGGATACAAACATTGAAATAATACTAGACTAGTAAACTTTAATCTTATGTAATCAAACTGAATGATTGAGACTCAGATAAGCTTGTTATAAATTCAAAGATGTTTATCAAACTCAATTCATTCATGAATCACCAAATACAGTTTTTTCGTGAATAGGTTTTAAATCTGTTATTTTATTTTATTAAACTAATGGTACTATTATTTTCCACGTTTCAATAGAAGATTTGGTTTTAAAGAAGAAATTTTCATCTTCAGTTTAAAACAGGTTGACAGTCAAGTATAAAACTTCAACAGTATAGGCAACTCATTTTTTTTCTTCTTCTTTTTTCATATATTTAAATTAAATTATTGGTTTAGAAATATTCTCTGTTAAGATAAATTACATTATCTAAATTATTATATAAACAACATAAATTAAACCTGAAATGTTAAAAAATTTAAATTAAAAAAAAAAGAATTTAATTTAAATTTAATTTTGGGTTGTTTTTTAAACTTTTCGTCAAAATAAAACCCAATTATCCATTAATTTTCTTATTAATGACTATTCAAATTCATGTTTTATAATAAATTTTGTAATTATATGATTTGGTTGAAGAATGTATTCAAAATTCATTAATCAAAACTTTTTACTTCTGATTTCAAAATATTACTTTTCAAATGTTGTCATTGTTAGCTGATTATTTTTGTTTGTAGTTTTAAAATTAGATTTAATATACAACACAAATTATGAAACATTTATCATTAACAACACGCACACACATACAATCATCAAACTCAGAGTGTGTATACGTCAAATGTAAAAAAGTGATGATGAGGTATAAATTCCTTAAAATGAACAAGTGTTCTTCAAGAGAGGACTGAAATAATATTACAATAATTTATAACATACTGCTAAGTCAATGACTAAAATTAGTAAACAATAAATATATTTATATTTGTAAAACCATTATAAAATATATAGAAACAAAACAACAGTTTCATAATTTTGATTCACTTAAAATTAAATCCAACATTTACAACCACACATCATGTAACATTTGTCATTAACCAACATTACCATGTAACAATCCTCTGTCACACTCATCATAAGTAATCAGCACCACATAACAAAAACCACAATCATATGAACTGACTAATTGTTGATTGTTACTTACTTGTGACCTCTTCAAGTCAAGGAAATTGCACAAGTAAGTGTTCAAGTGCTGGAAAAAACAAACTATAAAGGCCTGGGTACCTCCAGTGAATTTGAGCTATTTCTGTCATTTTTTCTCGCACATGATTTCATCTAAAACAGGAATGTTTTTGTGTTTTTGACAAGCTGATCTTCAAAATGAAAACCAGATCAGAAGCATATGGATCAGTATATACAGACTTTGAATTTTTATCAGGTTCATCATTGAAAAATTGTACAGTTTTTGAACTAGAAAACTGTGCCAAAAACTTTGGTCTGAAATACAACCACGATCTGGATGTTGTTGAATTAGTCAGAGAAATAGGGAACTACAAATTCCATATGACAGAGCTAATTAATCAGGTAAACCAGTAAAACCTAACCTAACCTAACCTAAATTCGGTTTCTGCATTTTGAACTATTTTTGGAGGTATGCAACTACACACCTGCGAAAGTAGGATTAGCCTGAAGCCTGAAAAATCAACAAGATGAATGACAAAACAGCAGTCCCCCCCAAAACCATTTTGTGAAAGATCTTTTAGTACTAATTTTAGCACCAAATACAATAGTTAAACAATTTACAATTTTTACACAACTTGATTTGTGATGGAAGGAAAAAGCCCATAAATCATCATTTCTTACTTTTGTAAACATGAAAGCTGTGAAAGTAGGATTAGCCTAAAGCCTGAAAAATCAACAAGATAAATGACTAAAACAGCAGTCCTCAAAACCATTTTTTTCGAGCTATCAGTAGCTTAAGTACAGAAACAGACCCATAGATAAACAATTGGACAATTTTTGCATTTCAATAGCAATGACTAACTATTTGTCTCTGTTTAAAAATTGTTCATAGAAGTAAGTAGCATTCTTCTCATTAAGAAGTAATCTTTTTCAATGCTGTATGTTCATTTTAGTAACATTAAAGTATATTAGATTTGTTTTATACATTGAATTGGACACCAAACTTCTGGAGTGAGTTTCTTATATAAAAATAAATAAAAAAGTTCCTATAAACATATTCTGTCCTAAACCGCTTTCTTTTCAAACAATCCAAGAAAGCCCTCCACTCCTCATCCCCCTCCCCCTTCTACGTGATCTTGCACTGCTCAACAAAATCACAAGTGCCAATTCATATTTTATTATTTAGAATCCCTTCCCATTACATCCAAATTTATACTTATTATGGTTTTTATTTGGTGGGCTCCTTGGGTGGGCCACATCATTTTGCATTTTTACACACACAAAAAAAACATTATATCTTTGAAAGTAGATAAGATATTGAGAATAGATTTGTCATACACATTTTTTAAGTCAAAGGATAATTGAGGAGTTATGGACAGAAAACTAAAAACATAATTTCTTGGTAGTTGTTTTCTACACCTAAGATTAGGTTAGAAGCAACTAAAACCAAAACAAACAAAAAAAAAAAACAAACAAACTGAATTTAAAGAAATAATAATCAAATCCATTTGCCATATTTCATCAAATATGGATATGTAATCCCTTAACCATTTCAAAATAGCAATTTACTAGCGTTTTTGAGGCCTAATATCAAAAATATTAATGGATCAATATTTTCTTAACAGATGATTTTTTTATTGTTTTATTTTTTGTTATTCAGAATTATTGACTGTATTTACATTTAGGTTGTTTAGTAAATTATAGAACTCATGTTGTATGTTTTATCACTTTTTACTTTTTGTTTATTGTTTACAAAGTAATAATTGTTTAAAATGGTACAGTATTCTTATCATGAGCAGGCGGATATGATTATTTAGTACGGATGAGCAAATGGTAATGGTCGTGAAGCAGTGCGGTTTTATTTGAAATCATTTCTCAACTGACAACAACCTGATCACCATATATTTGCTTCAGTATACCGAAAACTTTCTGAGATAGGCTGCGAACAGAGGACCACGGAAAACAAAGGCGAGTAAGAATACCTGATCTGGAAGAAAACATCGCGTTGAAGAAGTCCCATATGTAAGTACTCGACAGCTTTGCTACAAGTAGGACCATCAACTGTCTGGAGAGTACTCCACAAAGAGTTGTTGTATCTGTACGACATACAATGAGTACTAGCTAGAGTGAATTTTTGCCAGTGGTATCTGCAGTAGGATGATAATCTTATATTCAATGCCTCTGTGTTGTACACTGATGAGATGACCTTTAAAAAGATGGCATTATAAATTTCCATAAGAATCATGAATGGGCATATGAAAATCCCTATGCCGTATTTCAAGGAAGAAATCAGAAACAATTCAAAGTAAATGTATGGATCAGACTCATCGGGGATATATTGTTGGGGTCACATTTCCTGCCACTGACACTGAATGGTAACAATTATAGGCAGTTCATTGAACATGATCTCCCTCTAATCTTGGAAGATTTGCCCTTGAGCAGACGACAAGAACTGCTGGTTTTTGCATACCAACCAGCACACTACTCTAAGTGAGGCAGCTGCTGAACAATACATACAGATGGAAATAGATTTTAATCTGAGGGTCAGTATCTTGGCCTGCTAGGTCACCCGATTTAAATCCTATCAATTTTTGTGTTTGGGGACACTTGAAAAGTTTCGTTTATTCAAGCCTTATTACTAATATTGCGACACTTCGGCAAAGAATTATCAACACTTTGTAACATCATAAAATACCAAACAGGAGTTTTTGAACGGATAAGAGAGGCAATGCAAAAGTGTATTAGAGCATGCATTACTACAAATGGAGGACATTTTGAGCACCTATTGTGAGATATTTTTCTTTGGTTTAATATGGTCTTCTTTTTTGATTTTTCTATATTAAACTGTGATGTTTTATTTATGAACAATAAATACTATACCACACTGTAGTGTTTTTATTATTATTTCTTTGAAATTACTTGTTTTCAGTTTTTTGTCAATAACTTGATTATATTTTAACTTAGAGAGAAAATAAAAAAAACTAGAAAACTTTTTGTCTCTTGTAATTATTTTGTACAATTAATGGTTTTCGAGATATTCAACAATAAAAATTGTAAATGGCCGCCATTTTTAAAATAATTCAAGAACAGTCATTATGTTCTGTACACTTTCTTTTAAAACAATACATAAAATATGTGTCTGCCAAGTTTGAATTCAATATCTCATCTACTTCCAAAGCTATAATATTTTTTTATAAAAATACAAAATGCCGGATTGTTTGAAAACAAAGTGGTTTAGGACACATGCTTATAAGAACTTTTTATGGAAAGAACTAAGTCCAGAAGTTTGGCACCCTATTTTAGAAACATCCTGTATTTTAAAATAATTTTAAAGTATAATGATAGAATATTTTTAAACTTTTGATCTTTAAAATGCATCATACAAGTCAATTGATGCTAATATTTTATTTTATAAGAAAGTAGACAAATATTTTATTATTGTTATTTATTAACTATTTTTTTCTAATTTAATGTATTTAATTTTTGTTTTAATGGTAGCTATAACATTTTAACAATTCAAGAGTTTATTTTTTCTATCTTTATAATTCGGTTACTTTTAGTACTTTGTTACCAAGTTACTTAATACTTTTTTGTTAGTACCAAGTTAGTTACTTAAATATTTGTAATAATTAAAATAATTATAATAACATTTACTGAAAATTAAGTTTTTGAAAGTAGTTCAAGGTCAAATTTTGAAAATTCATTATTTTGTCATTCTCTGGAACCACGGGCGTCGCCGCCATAGGGGACATGGGGGGCGTGTCCCCCCTAAATTGTATAAAAAATTTAATATAAATTGTAATATTTTTGTTTAATTGCATACATAACACAGTAGGCGCGCAAGCCCGCCCGATCGGTCGCTGTCAGCAAGCACGGTGCTGACCTTTCTCCTCGCCGCTCCACACTACCCCTACCTCCCCTCTCACTTCCACCCTACCGCCCCCCTACTGCTCATGCATTGGTTATTTTTGTCTCAGAGACAAGAGTCATCGGTCACTGCACCTGCAGTTCCAGGGGCCATGTGGCTCGGTCTTCTTGTGTGTGTTTAGTCGACAATGGTTCATACTATTTAGATGTATGTAGAACTGTTTTTCATTAAGTGTTGTATCCAATGGTTATAGTTGTTTTAGTTGATACTTTTTGGAAGTACGTTGAAGTGTTTCTTGAAAAAATGAAGCGAGCAGAGGGACAACAAAATTTGTTGTCATTTTTTATAAAACAAAAAAAGGACAATGGTAAGTAAAGCTTATATGTTTTTGTGAGAGATAAAGCGAATTTGTAGATAGTAATTGATTTCATGTGGGGGGAGTAAAAGAAACAAATTGTCCCCTCGATGATGATGGGTTTACTGACCTGAAATGGCCATAGTGTCTTAAAATTTACTTTAAAAGAGATCTTGGTGTTGTTATTTATCATTCTAACAATTATTTAACAATTGAACGTGTTGGTATGTATAAGTCGCACATTATAAATCCAACTCTAACCTGGCAGCTATTAACTGCCTTGCATACTATGCTAAGTCAATCTATAAACTCGCGACTCATGTTATCTTATTACCAAACAGCTACATTTAATTTGAGTTATAATATAGGCTAAATGTTTTCGGATGAGCATTTTTCAATCCCCGCTTCCCCTCTCGCCTTTACTCCCAGCTCTTAGACCAGAGCCGGATTTATAATGCGCGACTTATTTAATAATCTTCTCAATTCTTCTGTTTTTACCAGGCATCTCCATTTAAAATAGATTATGAATTAATATTCTATTTATTTTACTTTCCCCCTTTACTTACAGTATGGAAAAGAATACAGACAGGTTGAACTTGTTTATGAGTGTTCATCAAAATTTGTTTTGGGGTCCTCAAAACCGAAAAATAGTTATTTCTTATCTGTCTGTCTGATGGTATATTGTTTGCTCTGGACGACTGGACGCTAAACAAATATACATGGACCAATTTTGTTAAATTCTCCTACACACTTTACAATACCTTATACCCCAAACATTTAAAAAAATTTTTTGAGAGAAAAAATGTTAAGGAGGTTTTTGCTCTAACAATTCTTAAAAATTAATAAACATAAATTTTACTAAACACAAAATCATGTTTACTAAAACAAAATGAACTTTGTTTTAGATAAAGGAATTGACCTATTACATCTGAACAAGAGGGAATATTATCACCACCGAGTTCTGAAGCTGTATGATCATCGGTTTGCTCTCCTTCAACTGAAGCACAGCAAGATGGAAGAAACAATCAAGACGTAGTGGCATCAGGGGACTGCTCTGTTCGTCACACTTCTCCTCATCAACCTAAGATTCTACCAGGGGATTTTCCGGTGCAAAAACTTCCAGGCAGAGTGTTGAAATTCCAGACCAGACGGTACGAGTGATTTCCTTGGCTACATGTGGCTGGAGCTGAAGGGGTAAGCTGTTTTAACTGTGCAAGATATGCTCAATTGTGCCCAGGCAAAATGCTAGCTACTAAAGCAGATAAAGCTTTTAGTGAAAAAGGGTTCAACAACTGGAAAAAAAGCTATTGAAAAGTTTGGAAACCACCAAACGAGTGATGCGCATTCCCAAGCTGTTTTAAGCTACTCTCAGTTACAAGCACCTATTGAGTCACAACTGTCACAACATGTTAAACTCGAACAACAAGAACTTGCTTTAAAATCTCTTATGACTATAATAAGTAGTGTAAAGTATCTCGTTAGACAAGGTCTGGCAGTAAGAGGTCACAAAAATGATGAAGGTAACCTAATGGAACTATTGAAAGTTCGGTGTGAGGACAAGCCGTCTTTGAAACAGTGGCTAGAAAAAGATGTTACCTATACTCACTCTACCATACAAAACGAAATCATACAGATATTGGGAAACAAAATTGTATCCAGTATAGTTCAGAGCATTAAGTTAAGCAACCCTTTGATGTACTCTGTTATTTGTGATGGGACGCAAGATATTACTGGCAATGAACAGGTCAGTGTTTGTGTCAGGTGGGTTGATGCTGATCTCCAGCCTTAAGAAAGTTTTTTGGGCTTTTATGAATCGGCAAATACTTGTGGAACAGATATAGCAGCTCTTATTTTTGACGTGTTGCTTAGATTGCATCTCCCTTTGTCCAATCTTCGTGGGCAAACTTACGATGGAGCTGGTAACATGAGTGGTATCCATAAGGGAACTCAGTCAGTAGTAATAGACAAACAACCACTCGCTGACTACATTCATTGTGGTGCTCACTGTGTCAATCTAGTAATGAAAGCAAGCTGTGAGACTTCAAGAACTGTCAAAAACGCCATGGATAGGGCTCATCAGCTAGGAGTATTGTTTTCTAAAACAAAAGCTAAAGATGAATACAAACATATAGTTGAAGATGCAGCTCAAGGTCCAGTCAGTAACATTGCAAAAATAAAACCTCTTTGTCCCACAAGATGGATATACCGGAAAGGACAAATTAATGAAATTTGGCACAAGTATCCATTGATTTTGAAAACTTTGAATGAACTCACAGAATGCAAGTATGAAGGAACCAGTGGTTTGTTGAGTGTGTTTGAAGATGGGACCACATACTTAGGCCTGATTATGGGTAGGAAAGTTGTTGAACTTTTGGAACTACTGAACAAAAGTTTTCAAGGCGAGAAGAAAACAGTGGCTGGGTTATGTGAATCTGTTAAACACATTGTTGATGGCCTAAAAAATCTCAGAACCAACCAGCAGTTTTCTTCTGTGTTCGACGAGTGTAACAAGTACATAGCTGAGTTGGGCCTAGAAGAGTTAAGACCCCCAAGACAAAAAAGTGCCTAAAAAGATATCTGAGGGAAATTCTGATGGCTACGAGTTTACTTCAACAGAAGAACACTTTAGACGGGAGTATTTTGAAGTAATTGACACAGCTGTGCATGGTCTCAAAACTCGTATACTTGAACAGGCTGGTATGAAAAACAAATACTGCTCAAGAAAGTCCTGCTAAAAAGAGAAGGTTATGATGTCAATGTGCTGGGGCCATATCCGGAAATCAACGGTCAAAAGTTGAAGTCAGAACTTGAGCTTCTCCACCAAAGATACAAGATAAAGAATTTAAAAGACGCCAAGAGGTCAGGGAGCTGTTCTCCAATGTTGAAGTCTTGGTGAGACTAATGCTTGTATGTCCAGCTTCAAGTTGTGAAGCAGAGCAAAGTTTTAATGCTCTGCGTAAACTGAAGACCTACCTAAGATCGACCATGCCTCAAAAAAGGTTGAATCATGTTGCTGTTTGTTATGTTCACAAAGAAATATTGGACGAGGTAGAAGCAAAAAATGTTGCAAAACTGTTTATTTCAAAATGTGAAACAAGGAGAGGTGTTTTTGGTTATGTAAAGGATAATAAATAAACCATTTTGGGGTTGTTTCAGGTCCAGTATACATCCGTTTAGCAAGAGGTCAATTTGAATTTTTATAATGTACTGTAAAGAGAAACAAGTCTAAGATTTTAAAGTTAATGTTTACGTTGTAATGTGATAGACTGTATGTAATAACAGTAGAGTGTGTAAAATAAAGCATATTAAACCTGACCTGATAATGAGTTTTTATTTGATATCTATATACTATATACATTTTAGAATGAGTTTTCAATTGTATGTTTATAGTTTGTTTCTTGAACTATTGGACTTGGAATCAAGCGTGTGGTATAGGGCGTTCCATTGTTGTAAAGTCTAATGGTTCAAAAAACGAACTATAGACATGTTTTGAGGTTAAATACAAATTGTTTCAATGAAAAACTGCTTGTACAAATGTAAGATTTTGGGTTTAAATTAGTGTTCAAACGTCATTTCAAGGTCACAATTTTTCTACAATTTTCCTGTCCCGGGGGGTGCCCCCAGACCCCCCACTTGTCCCTCCCAAAGTGTTGATGCTGACGACGCCAATGCATACATTGATTTGATTTTTGTAAGTAGTAGGACAAAATGCTGTGGATATTCATTACCATCTATGTTGAGTGTATGGTAATAGTGTTAAGAGTGACAGTACTGAAAGATTAATGCATGGAATTCAGATATGGGCATACAAATGTACAAAGAAGGAAAAGGACGTCATTTAATTGTGACTGGTGAATTGGTTCAAAAGGTTGAACAAATTGTGCGTAACAAGCACAGTTTCACAATTTTTATTAGAGGATTTCTCTAAAATATCTTGAATGACTCTATGGAATTGTTACTGTTAAATTGGATTTTCATAAATACTGTTCAAGATGGGTGCCTAAACAGTTGACTGATAACCACAAACACAAAGAATAGGTGTTGATTTGAGTTGAATTTCTCTATGATGAAAGTGGGTATAACCACATGGATAGAATTTTGACTAGGGATGATACATAAGTGAAGTTTATAAACATTGAAACCAAGGAACAATCCAAATGTTGGATGCATTCTCAATCCATAAACAAACCAAGAAAATTCAAACAAACACTGTTTAACAAAAAAATGATGGGTATAATGTTTTGAGACCACAAAAAGTGAGTTTTTCTGATTGAATTTATGGAACCATAAATCAGACGTGATTGTAAATCCCTTAAAAAGCTTTGGAAACCAATTAAAAACAACCTACATGACTTTATCATGAAAGGAGTTGTTCTTCTGTATGACAATACCCCCCCCCCCATCTTGAGTTTGAGCAGTTAAAGTGGGATATATTTTCCTGCCATACAACTCTGTCATGGAACCAAGTGATTACCACCTCTTTACGAAGATGAAAGCTTGGCTTGTTACTCAACATTTTGAAAGAAATGAAGGAGTTGATGAATGGAGTTCATTACCGGCTGATATCTTTGAGAACAGAGTTCCTTCATGAGGAAATATACAGATGTTGATGTCAAGGTATGACAAGTGTCTAAATATAGTATGTAACTATGTCAAATAATATATATATATATATATAATTTGGGTTATGGAAACTGGACGGGATCATGCATCACTGGTACCTGAGGTTTAAGAAAAATTGTGTTTTATTAATGTAGAATGGGTTGCCTATTGTGCTTTATTACTGTAGAAAGGGTCGCTTATTGTTATGATGTGATGGACTCGTCCAGTTGCCTAAAAGCGATTTTGCAGTTAAAGTATTTTAAGCCTAGGTTATGCGAATGAACATGCAACGCTAACCTAACCTATTAGCTGTTAACTGTACCAGCTAACTAAATAAATATGTAGTAGTGCAACATGAGAGAAGATTTTATTTCTTGAGTTTTCGTTGACACTATTAATGCAGTCACTTTGATAATATGGAAAATTATAATTTTTGTTCACAATAACCTTCTCATTTACCAAAAGCAGCCACAGAATGTAGCCTTGACTTCTTTTATTTGGTTTTTATAATTAAAAAAAATCATGAAATAAATCCTGGTTATGTTAGGTTAGGTACATTTTTCCATTGCACTTGTAACAATCAACAAATTTATTTACCAACATACATTCTAACATAACATATTTTAAACTCTTTTCTGAAGTGAAATTTGTAAAAGAACATAATACTATGGATATCCACGTTGAAAGTTGAACGTACAATCATGAAATGACTCTTATACATACAACCGAACGAAGTCATCGTTACAGCTAGTTTATATGACTGCACGTGTCACAAATGGGAAGGACAGAATAATAGGTGATCTTTTCGCACCTATCAGTGGTAGATGGCCTCATCCAGTTTCCATAACTCTATTATTTTTATACATAATAATAATAATGTTTAATCTGTAATTAGTGTAATTTACTGGCCAAACCAAAGATCATTTCTGAATAACTCTTGTGTGAAAATTATATAAGTAAAATAAAATTTTACTGCAACTAGATTATTGCATTTTCTTTTGATTTTTTCTCAGGAGCATAAGAAACTTAATGCTTAATTAATAAGATTGATTTATATATCTAGATCTTAACATTAAGTTACAATAAAAATGCTTTCCATTTAAGCCTCTCAAACATTACTTCTAGCATAAGTATTTCTTTCACTGAACATGAAATTTTTAACCGTTGAATAAAGCAAGGTTTTTTAACTCACTGCCTGGTACATATGTATTTTCCAATATATACAAGTAGAATTTTATTCATTACTTTATTTTATGACCGCAAAGACAATTTTATCTTATTAAATAATAATTAAAGGCCCTTGGTATCAAAGTCGGACATGTGACATAAACCAAATTTTACAGGAGAGCTGTTTATTTGTCCAGCTTTCTGCCACCTTCTTTTGATGAGTATTTTATATTATTTGAAGTCTGTTTATAATTTAAAACTGTTCTCTCATTTCCTTTTTGTCAAAAAAATGAGGAAAAGCATTAAAAAAAAGCTTTAAAAATTCAGATGTCCGTATTTGATACTAAGATCGACAGGTGTCCGTTTTTGATAGTAACACCTATCAAGATGTCAGGTTTTGATACTAATTTCATCTAATCACCTGGAAATTATTTTGGCATGCCTACTGGTGATACCTATCTTTTGTTCCCAAACCATGTCCTAACCTCTCCTAACTTAAATTAGGTTGGGAGGGTTAAATTAGGTTAGGCTTAATAAGGTTACGCCAGAAAAGGTAATATAATTAGGTTTATTTAAAATTAATACAAGAACTTGTGACCTATAAAACAATTTTTTTTAAATGCAATACATTTACATTTTTTAATGTACATAGCAATTTTTTTATTTCTTTTTTTGTTTAAAAACTTTCAATTAATGTCCACGAGTACAGTGTCAGAACCATCGTCTGTACTTTCTTGAATACACTCACATTCTGGGTCTTCAGCTGGAACATCACATTGAATGCTATTTTTAAAAATCACTTCTTTGTAAAATGATAGAGAATCAAGATTTTGCCAGTCCGCCCCAAAGTGTTTCGTAAGCAACATGATGACATCTGTAATTTTTTCAAGGCTCACTGGAACACACGTTTCGAGTTGTATAGGATTTATTTCAGTTAAACGTTTCCCTACTTTAGTAATAGCTTTCTCAATTCCTGTTTCTAGGTTGTAGGAGAGTTCCCCCCTAACTAAAATATTATTTCTATTAATTCTCCTCAGAACTATTTTCCTACACTTTGAAATTTGAAAATGTAATTGATTTGGTTGCTAAATGAACTCGTTAGTCTCACTCTTCCAGTCAAATGGATACCAGTCTTGACCAATAACTTTAAGTGTACCATGTTCTTTGAATACATCATGGTACTCATTTACAGAAATAATTGTTGATTTCTTCCGTAGCTTCTTTTCTATGAGTCCAAATATCCTGTCTGATGGTAGGAAGGAATGCCCAGTAACAGGGTACACAAGTTCAATTTTAGTGACATTCTTAGGGGCATGATTGTTAAGCCATGTAGAACACATAGTCAATACCATTCTATTCTTGTTTTGTCCAGAGCATCCATCAGCTACTAAACGGACAGAAGAATATCCCTCCATATTTTTCGATTTCAGTTCATTCATGATTATTGATGCTACCTCACTTGACGATTTATTTGCTTCATTTTCAGTCCAAGTATAGACTGACACATTTTCTACACTTAACTTATCCTTAGAAGTACCTGTAACTACTGTCAGATTATGACAATACAACTGTCGGGAGTAGTAAGCCGATTGGTCGCTCACTTTAGGTAAAACAAGGTTCTTTTGAATATCAAAAGTCAATAATAAACAATTATCTGGTTTATTTTTCAAATGCTCATAAAACTGTTCGGCTTGCCTTTTATGAACAGACATTTTGATCAATAGCTCCTTTCTCTTATCCTCATCATTTTCCACTTTCAGTCTATTTTTAAGCTCTAAAAACATGCTACATTCGTCGGTACTTGGTGCATTAAATCCTATGTTAAAGCGTGTGTTGAATATGCTACGAAAGTAGCTTTCTTTCACTTTTAAATCTTCACTGACCCCTTTATTATACATAGATGCAAGTTTTGCAATACTAAGATCAGAAGACAAATAAACTCTAGTACTTTTACCCCGAGCGTAGTGTGACTCAATCCCTCTTAAACTCTTGATAAAACTTACAACAGCTTTAAGCTTATTCACAAACAATTTGTCTTTTCTTGACCCACCTCTTGTTTCCACAGGAACTAAACTTCCACTACTGCCTTTAAAACGTTGAAATACACCCAGTACTCTGTGTTTAGTTATATTTAAAATATTCAAAAATGTTTCCCTGCAAACTAATAAATTGTTACCAGCTGTGTTCGAAACTGTGTATTCTAAAGTAACAGTTTTTGGTTTTGGCCTTTTGTTGTCACAATTCAGATTGTTAACCTTCTTCTTAGGTGGGTTCACTCTGCAGAATTTTAATAAAAAAGCATCTTGTTTTTCCTTTTGTGGTATAGCATAAAATCCATTATGGATGTCCTTTACATCCCTCATTGTAAGTAATCGGCATTGCATGCGAGTTCTATGAGAGCATGTAGGATAATAATTAGGAAGAGACTTTGCAGAGTACCTGTAAAAGAACAAGTTGTTATAGTAAAATATTAAATGGTCCCCGATTAGGAATAAACAAGTTGGTAATAGAATATGATTAAGGTAAAAAGTCAACTATTCAAACTTTACATACAGGTACTTTAAACTACAAGGTTAGGCCTAGGCCTGTTGTACTACTGTGTAGCCTACAACATAATAATAATATGCTTCTGTAATGTACTATTATGATTAACTAGACCAGCAAGTTTAATTATTAATGATTGTTATTGTATGTAATAAGAAGAATTTTCAAATGCAAAAAAAGTCAAAGTAGACCAAGACAATTTAAATTATACAAATTATTATAACATTAGTTGGGAAAAAATTTGTAGGTTATAAAAGACTATTACTTACTTTAAACATTTTTGTTTGGCCCTTTTCCATTGGTCAGGGTTAATATTCCTTTTCCTTGATGTGTCAGGACTTTCTTCAATATTATATTCCATGGTGAATAATATATATATATATATATATATATATATATATATATATATATATATATATATATATATATTATGATAAAAACTTTTAATAGGAATTATATTACTTTTAAAAAACACGAATTAGCTCACAACAACCTTTACTCAGATCACAGCAGAAGATAATAGGCTGATGGACAATAATGAAGCTCTTTGGTTGAATAAGGCCTCTGATTGGTTGAAATGCATATGTCCGCTTTTGATAGTAAGCCACTGCAATTATGTCCGTTTTTGAAAATAAGTCCATATTTCAACATTAAATTTAACCTATTTATGTCCGGGTTTGAAATAAACGATTTCAGATTTAAAAAGACGACAACCTAATACACAATAATCAATTTAAAAGTCAATTTCCAAATTTTGTCATATGTCCGACTTTGATATTGGGTGCCTCTAATAATATGAAATTTATATAAAATCCAACACACTTGTCAGATTTAGTATTATTACTACCGATGTATGTCAAAAACATAATAGTGTCTTATCAAATGTATGTCTGGATTTCCGATGTCCAGTCATGATTTTAACTTTCTTTTAGGCCGTAATAGAAATTGAAGAGAAAACACCTCCAAATTCCTATGAACCACATTTTCAAATAAGGAGTCTTGTAATGGTCCACATCAAATTTGTACTGGTATATTGTTACTCTACTGGTATGAGAATTAAATGATTTAAATTTAAATTTTATAAATAATTTAATATTAATAGTATAATTATATAAAAACCAACAAAACAGTTATTATAAAGTTACACACTTGTTATTTATGTTTTGAAAATGCTCCAAGCATGTCAAGTGGGAATGGAAATATAACCGTTGAGTTTTTCTCTGAGGATATAGACTGGAGTGTTTGTAAGTATCTCAACTGTAAACAAATCCACAAATAATTAATATATAATTTAAGATTTTATAATAGATAGGTATATACATTTGTTTATTTTCCATGTTTATATATACATATACGCATAAAATGAACTGTGTACCTAATAGTTAATTTGTAAAATTTTTTTCTATACAAACAAAATACTACTACATTTAAACTTATTCTAATTATTTATAATCGTTCTTAAGTGTAACTGTGGAGAATTTGGTACTCCTTAGGACAAACTTTATTAGGATTTAGCATCTTTTTGCTTCCGCTGTTGTTGTTGTTTAAAGGTCAAAAAAATCTCTGTCATCATCGCAGTATTATAAAAAAAGCATAAAATAAAATAAAGACCCATAGTCTTTTTTAATACTAAGAGTTGCTCTACCAAGATTTGATAAGGAGAGAGGGATCTAATCCAAGACTATATTGTGGATCCAGCTAGAGTTCCTCATTTACTATATTTTTATTTTCATTTTACTCATTAAAGTCAAAAAGAAGAAGAAAACAAATCTACCTGAGATGTCATAACAACTGAAGAATAACTTATAATATTTAGGGTTGTAACAAATTAACAATTTTGGTTCTTGTGAAAATAAATAATATACTAATTACATCAGTAGTATTACATTGGAGTTACTCTGATTATACAGAACTAAACATTGATTAATTAAAAACACAAAACACAATCAACCATATATCTACATACAGTTATACTTATATACAGAGTCATCAAAAGTTGAGAAACAAAATGTAAATAATTTGTTTTTATGAAGCTTTACTAATAGTATTTGTATTAATTTCCAAAATGAATAAATAAATATTGAGCTTGACGTGTGAGGTAATATTAGATAGAAAAAACTCTAACACGAGATCTCACAAAAAATATGTTTACTTAATCAAACACGTTTCAACGACAAAGTCGTCATCCTCAGTGACACATGGGCTACAATAAATAAACTATAACTGAGTTGTTAGACCTTGTTGTTAAACCACATTTGATTAAGTAAATGTAATTTTTGTGAGATCTGGTGTTAGAGTTTTATTTTATCTTCCAAAATGAAATAAAAATTTACAAAACGTATTACTAACAAGCATATAATAAGTGTTGGAAATGTCCACCATGATTTTCATCGCATGTATTACCATGTTAACTTACATTATATGTGATCTTTTTTACCATAGCATCACTGATATTTGATATACAGTCTTCAATATTTTGTTTAACTTCATCAACCCACTGTTATGTTGGGTTGTTTGAATATAAATTACCCTCCAAAAAGCCCCACAAATATAAATATGGAGGACTAATGTCCAATGAACAAAGATGCCATTGATTATGAGAAATTATCTATTCACCAAGGAAGTCGCAAACATTCCATAGCGGTATGTGTGCAGTTTTTCCGTCATGCTGTAACCAGCAATCATGTTCAACAGCATGTAGTAAAGCTACAAACTCCATAGTTATGTTATGGTACCGTTCAGTTATTACAGTCTCTGAAAAAAATAGGCTTGTGAAATACAACAAAAAACAATCCAATTTTAGCGAATCCAAAAACCACATGGTACCATGTGGGTTCTCTGTAATTCTGACTGTTGACCCACTAAGATGAAACAAAGTGCAAAGTGACAAGAAGATGACATGCCCACTGTTAATGAGTGACATGATCTAGTAGTGAAGCCACACACTGTACTGTTAATAAATTTCCCTATGTAAAATATATTTTACAAATTTAACTGTAATTTCTACAGATACTAAAATTTTATTTGTGGGACTTCTCGATCATGTAGTACAACAACTACTACCGTACGTTTGTTGATTATTTGATTATAAATAAAAACACAAAATCTCAACTTTACATTATTTAAAAAAAAAATTTCAATGGCTTTTTTTCCAAAACAGCCATTCTTTTATTGATTTTGATAAATTAACATAATATGTATTTCCTTCAGTAAAATATTGAACAATTTAGCCCTTCTGAAGAGGGCTATTATTAACAACCAGTACTAATAGTATATTTCCAATATAATAGCTCAATTTAAATGCGGGATGTATGAGCACAAACTAAATGTTCATCTTGAATCTATATGTAAAGGTATTTTTAACAAAAATTAACTAATTTTTGTGACATAAAAAACATGAAGTCATTGCTGTCGATTGGTTATAAACAAGAATATTATAAGAAATACTTGAGCTATAGAAGAAATTAATTATTTTAAACAGCATATAATATTGTACTAGCAGCTAACAGACTTTGTTAAATTACAGACCTGTAGAGCTGATGGATTATTTTCGACAATATCTGAAGCTTCTTTAAGAGCTTTAGATGCTTTCATTTCTCCTTCAGCAGCAATGACCCTTGCTCGTGCATCTCGTGTAGCTTCTGCTTCAGCTGCCATTGCTCTTTGCATTTGTACTGGTAAGCTCACATCTTTGCTGAAAAATAAATGAAATAATGTTAGTAATTAAAAAAAGAAGACATTGTTTTTTTTTGTTTTTTTTTATGTAAGTTTAAAATAATTTATTGTAACATAATGTATTACAATTAAAAGTTATTTTACCAAAAACCATGTTGGGCGTCATTTTGCTACATAAAGTGTGTTGGTTGAATGATGTTGGTTAAGCGTTACAACTAAAAGTTATTTTACCAAAAACCATGTTAGGCGTTATTTTATAACGTGAAGCCTTACAAATAAAAGTTATTTTCTTATTTAGTATTATTTTTTTTTACTTACTAGGTTCTTTCCTTCATATCTGTACTTCCCAGCCTCAAAATTGCCCAACATGTTTATCTAAAAAGGTGTTCTTTGGTAATATTTTAAAAACTCATCTTAAGATTTTTTGAATACGCAAAACTTTATTCAATATAAAAAAAAAAGTTAATTCTATCAATTTTTAAACAATTTACAATATTCCAAACAAAATCGTATAACCTAATTTTATACATCTTACATTTATCAATTTTGCACCTTTAATTATTTAATTGATCACCTTCATAGGTACATCAAAACTTCTTTATAAATCGTTACTCACTTATTTCTTCTTTTAATTTTTTTAAATACAGCCTCGCCCAAGGACAACAGTCTCTTATGACCAACACTATCGCCGACATTTTGCAGAGTGACTATAAATTCTGTTGAGTTGGTTTTTCCGTTTCAGTTAGTTTTGGTTTATTGTAACTCCCGCTTCTCTCCTGTCGTTTGAATTTTTCTGTTCCGAGCCAATCACATTTAAAGGAACGAAATCATGTCCTTTTTTTTATGGCATATCATGCCATACTGAGTCTTTGTTTTTCATGAAAGCAATCTTCCCGCTTACAATTCATTAATTTAATTTCACTTTTTCTTTTTGTCATAATAAGAGAAAAATAATCAGTAGATTCAGCAGGCCCTTGATAATATTAGTATACAAATTATGTAGTGGTGTAAATGTTTCAAACATGATGGTATATTGGTTGAGAGCAACTTACATTCTGGTCCCTAATGAAATGAAGTGAATACGTGCCAAATTTGTTCATACAAGACCATTTTCAAAAACCTTTAAACAAGGTGAGAATATGCACTGCTTCAATAAATTCCATTTTGAATGAATCTTTGGCCTAGCAGAAAATATCTATGAAACTTGTGTCAAAGCTGTTAATAATTTAGTGGAAACGATCTCATTAATGTTAATTGTATTGAATAAATAGTATAGTCCCAATAAGCCAAACTTGCAGAATTTCTGTCCATATTATCATCATATTGACAAACTTCTGATCAGACACATAAGATATATGTGGCTATTACTCGGTGGGTGAGTTATTGAAACGAAGTCTGGGAGAACTGTGCCATATCCTCAATGGTTGGTATGTTTGTTTTGTTATGATTGTGTTTTATTGTTTTCCATTTTTCAATGAATTTACAATTATACTTTATTATATTTATTAAATCTATTTATTTTGTTGTTCTATTATTATTTTGTTGTTATATTTTCTACGGTTTTACCACTTTCTGTTTTAGTAGGTACCATATATCACTGATGATCAATTTGAGTTGTTTATAATTTAATGTTTTATTATAAGTTATTGAATTTATTAAATATTTTTATACTTATTCACTGTATTTATTATTTGACTATGGCTTACGGTTTATTAGTATTGTAATTGTTTGTGTGTATTTTTATTTATTTAATGGTATAGAGGATGTTTTAAACTGATGTGTATAATATGTGCTATCTTACTAGCTCTATATTATCTAATATTAGTAGTAGTTTTATAATCTAACAAGATTGGTGCAATTTTATAAATGGCTTATAACTTAAATAAAATTAAATGAAATGAGATGTAGGGAAGTTGTGGTATTGTAATTTGTCTAGACTGTACTAGACTTTCTCACATACTATTAAATATATAGTAAGATTTTTTAAGTTATGTATTCAATGGCTTTAACCATTGAAAGTATCTAGAATTATTTGAATCAGAACCCTAATTGTTCCAGTCTTGGGTTGTGTATATGTACGTATTCATTGGTAACCAAGACTTAAGTCACAAACTTTTGTGCGAAATCTATTTTATGATTAACTTTTACATTGATTAAATATAATATGACTTTAAAACATGGATACAAGTGTTTGTATGCATAGTTAAAATTTATTATTGTAGCTTAGAAATAAAATATTTTTAATTGATGAAACAAAATGATTGATTAAAATTATATAAATTTAAGAATCAATAAATAATATGTCAATTTACATTTCAACTCTGTGGACAGTAACTCCCCAAGGATGTGTAGCCTTGTCTAACGTATGAAAAATAGTTTGTGAAATTTCTTCCCTACTGCTTAACAACTCAGCCAGTGAATGTGATCCTATAGTATTCCTCAGCGTAGTTGTTGCAAGTAAAAGACTAGAGTTACTGTAACAGTTAAAATAATCGGTCAAATAAAACATGAGTTACAATTAAATAAATGGTGACAAACATTCTCACTTAAATACTTGTACAGAAACACAAAATATCATTTTTATATTAGACTTCTAAAATAAATAAAAAAACAGAATTCGAAAACGACCAAACCCATTGCGAATGGATTATTCGCCATATCAAGATCCTCTTCACAAGACCTTGAGCATCCAACGATTTTTGACCAATAACATCATAATGATTACCCCCATATTCACCTGACCATTCATACAAACATGATGTAAAAGGGAAACATCGATTGATGTTGATGAACTTCAATAGAAAACACTGAAGGTTTTTAACATTAACACTGATAAAATTTGTTTCACTTGTAAGGAGTCAAAAGTAAGTTTTGTAAAAAAATCAATCCATTTATTTTTGGGCACCACCTGTGATAAATATAGAGCAGAATGCTGCTATGTACTTAAAATAAGGATTTAGCTTTAATCTGATTTTTTTTTTTTAATTGATATTTTTGTCTGATTTTGTTAAATTTATTATGCAGGTTGTTTATATCTTGAATTAGTTCTTTGACCAACAAAATCATTGAAACAGATTCAATACTGTTTTGTTTAAAAAAATAACTTAATTAAAAATATCTTAAATTTTATAAAATTATACTGAACATGATTTTTATGATATCCCTAAGCTTATATAATAAAAAGTAACAAAGTTATAACTAAAATTCAACTTTTAGAACTTGAAAACATTGTCTTGAAACAAACTCTTGAATTCGTTAACTAAATAATAAATACATGACCCTGGATAATTCAATTTGTGAAGTAAAATTTCAATGCCATACTTTCGAACAATCCCTAGTTAAACGAGGTGTAAGGCAAACACAAATTTTTAACTTAACCCTAGAACTTATTATAATGAGATCTATAAAATCTAACTTCAGAGAAAATATCCCCAACAGGATGACTCAGTACCTTGTGTATATGGATAATGTTGCCTTATTATCATGTTCAAAAGTATCACTGGAATATTAGAGAATTTGAAAACAGTTACATTGGAACAAGGCTTGTTCTTTAATAGAGTAAATACAAAATAGATGATTATCCCCAGAGAGCAGAATAGGGCAGAAGAACAATGAAATCTATATTGAAATGCATTCTTACCCAACTTGTAAAACCTTCAGGTACCTGAGTGTGTAGCATAGTAGGGTTTAAACAGGAACCAAAAAAGTAGAATAAATGATAACTAACATAATATGGTTAACTAGTAACATTTGAACAGATTCCAAAAAGCTTGACATGCAGTTTTGTAGTAGGAATTACGTGGTGAACAGAATGAGGGCGAGACGCTAGGGGAAGACGAGCGGCAGTCCTTTCTTGGTGCCGGGATGAGTTGGTTACTTACAACAGCCATGGTTTATCTTTTTCAAAATTAAAAAAAAAAATCAAATGAGGGGTAGTAGGTTTTCTTCTTAGAAACTTTAAATTTAATAAATTGTAAGGATATTTTAATTTGATATTTAACTTTTTGATTGACTAGTAATATATTTAAATAAAAAGAAATGCTCTGATTTAAACTGAGTTGTTCTTGACTTTGCGCCTAAAATCACGATTTTCCAGTTGACGTGATCACTCAACCTGCCAGCTGGGAATTCCTGGATCTATCTAGAGGGGTTTTCTGCTGTAATCAACAGGAGGCGTCATAAGTGTATAAGTGACAGCAAACAAAACTAAAAAAAAAAAAAAAAAAAAACTAATGATCTAAGAACAAGAATAACAGCAAGAAATAAACAACTTTTGCAACACAAAAGACCCTAAATTTTAAATCACTTTGCAGGAGTTGAAATTATTATTAATTTAAAATACCATAATATGACCAAAAGTCACTTATACTAGTAATGCTTGTGTACTAACAAAAACATATGAACACGCACTGAATATCGGGAAGAGAAAATTTCTGAGTAAAATAAATGGCCCAGTAGGTGAAGTAGAACAGTGGAGAATCAGAAGAAATGAAGAACTTTTAACCCTATGTGAAGAATTTTGTCTGGTAGAACCAGATGGTTAGGAAAGGATAGATCCTAGTTGTGTGTCAAGGAATCTTATCTATGAGAAACCAGTATATATCAAAAGACCATGTCTGGGGTGGCTAGATCAGAGAAATTGAGAATGATGGGAATGAGAAGGTGGTAGTCTGGAGCAGTGGATCACCAGGAATGGAAGAAAACCAAGGAGAGATAGTATATACATACAATTCATGAAATAAATTTAATATTTGTTAATAAATTAATGTATAGGATGCAAGTATATAAAAGTTAGAGTTTTTAGTTTATTTTTTCTATACAATTACAATATAAGTTAACCATTTTTCTCCATTGAGAAAATTCAATTTTATATTTGTGTGACAAGATTATTACAATTTGAATTTTTACTCTACATGTGCAATTTGTGTTGTATATAATGCTTTTATGTCTTTACTTTTAGTCTGCACCAAAATTCATTTTTAATAAATAAATGAATAGAGCTGACAGAATACAAAGAGTTATCCTCATGAATTCAGTAATGAATTATGTCATCACAATAAAAATAATGAAAAATATTAAAGCAGCAACTTCCTCATTTCATAAATATTGTGAAATATTTGTGACTTTTCATCCACGTAATAGTTAAATAAATTATTTAATTATTGTAAATAAATGTATAAACTCACATCCTCATCTCAATATCATATTCCTAGAAGATGGTAACACATTTTTAGAAAAGAATTTTGGGTAAATTCAGCTATTTATATTAACTTCATGGAGTTGAGTGTGTATGAACAAATGTACAGCTATCTGATTTCTACAGAGATGGTAGATGTTGTCAGATATAATAAAAAAATATGCCAACTAAGATAGACTAGTCATGTAGTATGGTTGTCTGCTGACTAAATACCAAAAAGACCTCTGGAAAACCAGATATTTACCAGAAGAAAGATTCACAGGCCCAAGTTAAGATGGGAACTGACATGTTTTCCATTTTGGGTCTGAGAAACTAGAAAGCAAGAGCGAAAAACAGGGAAGAATGGTAGGTGAAATTACAGGAGGTCCTGATTCTACATGGGTTGTAACGCCACAGAAGAAGAAGAGTCAAGTGCCATAACTATTTATAACATATCTTCCTAAGTCATTGGTTAAAATGTTTAATTTCCAACTCCAAAAACAAATTTTATTGATTTTAAGTAGTTACATACTAATATATATTGAATAAATCAGCTTTAAATTGTATTTTGTTCTACTTAAAAAGTTAAATCTATAGTTTCTTTGATTATATATATATATAATATATATATATATATATATATATATATATATATATATATATATATATATATATATATATATACACAGTATAATAGAATTGCTAAAATGATAAAATCCAAAGTAAAGTTATATATGTATTTTTTAAAAAAAACATTGTTTGTACCACCGATTTATGTCTGTAAACTTGATTTAATTACCGATAATTTTCAACATTATTGACCGCCATGATTGGGTTATGGACAGAATAGAATATCGCAGCATCCACTTGAACACTCACAGCATCTCTTGTTAATGCCTGAAACATAATAAAAATAACTTTTCCAAGGAAAGACATTGACTTAGTAGAATGGGTTAAGTTGAAACTAAAATAATTATTTCCGTTTAAGTTTTTTTATGATATTTTATTATTATTTTTTTAATTAAAAAAAAAGAAGTTTATGATAACATTCATTTCTGAACCCAATTCTCATTATATATATTTTGATATATTGTCGTATTTTAAATTTGTCATTTCTTCAAAATGTAAGAAAGTTTCTCTATTATATATTTTGATTAATAATTAGAGTTTAGTTTCTTCAAATCCAAATAACATAGGAAAATACATCTCTTTTGAGTAAATTTTGAAATCTCTCAAATTTTGTTATTTCTAGAGTTCCACTGAACTAGTTTTCATATTCTTTTTTTGTAAAAGACTGCAGTTTTTAGTATCTTTAAAAAATACAAGTAAGATCTCAGAACTGGTATGCCTTATAGTTATAGAAACGATTATTAGCGTTTCTGATTTAGTGTTGAACTGTTGTCTTAAATCAGTTGTTGTTCATAAAGACAGTGAAAGGAAAAGTGCTTATCAATTATTACAATGTGAGGGACTATAGAAAGGAATGCAGGATCTTCAATGACACTCCTGAATGATATCTATAGTGATAAGACATTGCACATTGGAAATGATCTCAGACCATATTGAAGTGCAGTATTCCATCTCAAAACCATTTACAGTGGTAGAGAAGGCAGCCTTTACCTATTCATGAGCTGTAGTAGTTCACAGATGGTTCTAAAACAAAGGATACAACAGGGGTTGGAATCAGAAGAGGCAAACCAGAGCAGGAATATGTCCTACCAACAGGAATATACCCAAAGATGTTTCAATCAGGAATTATAATCTTAATTAGAATGTATACCAATGTTTGGTTACCATTAACAGGGACAGTAAATGAGTGTCACAATAATTTTTTGAATTTGTTTCTGGACAGTTTCAAAGAGCGTTTTCCTACTAGATCGATTACTAGAGATAGGGATAAAACCAAGATTAGGGTGGTTAACACAGAGAATAAGAATATCAAGTCGTGACAAAAGAAGATTGCATAGTAAATCCAAGTGGAACAAACACAAAAGTTTCATAGAATATTACCAAATTTACAGGAAAATTTTAAAAAAGTTGTAAGCAGAGAAAAAAGATGTCAAATAACAGCTTTATTCAAAATTCACAAAATAAATCACAAGCCACTTGGGATATTATTAAAGCTGAACGAGGTACAGCAAATAATATTGAGAGTTCACTTTAGGACTATTTATAGACGATAGGTTGGTGAATAATTCAAAACAACTATCAGCAAAATTTAATAATAATATTAAAATAGTATAGGTAAGAAATCGAGAAAAGGGTATTCTCTAGAGGAGGCATGCAAAAGAGATTTAAAATCAAAAAAAATTCAAGGTGACAGTTATAATAAATATTGTCATTTACCTTTTTATTTTAAAGAAGTGACAGAGTTTGATGTTAAAAAAATAATATCTAATCTTAAAAATAAGAAATCAGTAGGCTAGGATGAAGTTCTAATCTCAATTTTGAAATTGGCAAAACCATTGATTACTAAACCAATTACTCAAATTTTAAATAAGTCTTTTAGAGAGGGAATTTTTCCAGATAAACTCAAATATTCCATAGTATAACCATTGTATAAAAAAGGTTCCAGAACAGAGATAGGAAATTATCGTCCAGTTTCATTGCTGTCTAATATCTCTAAAAGTTTTGAAAAATCTACTAATGATCAATTGACAAGTTTTTTGAAATAAGTACAACATACTAAACCCAAATTAATATGGATTTAAAAAGGGTTATAGTACTGATTTGGTTTTGTCATGCCTTATTAATGGTTTGTCCAAGGCTATGGACAGGTCATGACACACCGTTGAAGTTTTCTGTGACCTGTCAAAGCCATTTGATTGTGTTCAATATAAAATTTTAGTTTAAAAAATGGAAGTGTTGGGCATCAAGGGAAATAACTTAAATTGGTTTAGGTCCTATTTGTGTGAGAGGAGACAAAAAACTGAAATTAAAGATATAGGTAGAGTGCTTGCATCAACTATCTGTAAAAAATAGTGTTTATCAGGTATCTGTGTTGGGTCCAACATTGTTTTTAATGTACATAAATGACTTGGCAGATAATGTACAAGGTTGTACATATCTCTTTGCAGATGATACAACAGTTTTGACAAAATCGGAAAATAAGGAAAAATTAATAGATGAAGTTAAAATTTGTATAAATCAGATAGATGAATGGCTATCTGTTAATTCTTTAAAATTGAATATTAATAAGACGAGATTAATGAATGTTAAGACTTCAACATCGAAACTTGATTTGTTAAATGTACAATTTAAACATAACTTATTAGTTGGAAAAACTGATGTTAGATTTTTGGGCGTACAGATTGATCACCATATAAATTGGAAAACACATATAAAGATTCTAATTAAGAAATTAAATACAATTTTTTTTTAATGTCACAGATATTAAATCCAAAAAAAAACTGTGTACTACAGTTATTTTCCCCCCGCAAATTAAACATTTAATTACACTCTGGGGAGACTAAAGATACAAACAATATTTTTATGATTAAAAAAATATCTTAGAATTTAAATAAACCTAAATTTCACTCTTGTAAAGGATTATTTAAAGATTTCAAAATTTTAACGTTACCATCTCTTTATTTGTTTGAAGTCTTATGTTTTGTGCACGGTCACAAGCAGTTATTTGCAGAAAATTGTTTGCAGCACAATTATGGCACAAGGAACAGGGAAGCAATGTTGTACCCAATTCATAGGCTTACCCTGCTGGAAAGGAATCCTTTATATAAGGGTATCAAATTTTACAATTAGTTAAATTCTACATTTAAGATACTAGAAGTAACACTATTAAAAAAAACTGAAGCAATAGTATGCTGGATAAAACATATTATAACAAATGATTTCGTAGACGATAGGAATCTTTTATAGTGTGCAATTTATTTTATAGGTAAAATCTGAGAAATTATCAATCATATAAATAAATAAATACTTGTGTTATTTTTATTGCTTTTGTTTGGTATTGTTATGTGTGTGGATGTAATGTGTTCATCTATATGTATGTGTATTTTTTTAAATATTTAATATTTATTTCCTGAACAAACTAAATTTTTTTTATAAACGATTAATGGACTGATATGACCTATTGTGACTAATTTTATTCTTAGTCATGTTGATTATAGTACTGTAATTATGTGTTATTTGAGGACAAGCTGACTACCTGCAACAGTCTCAATGTTATCCAATCAGGTGTAATGCAGTGAAATGAAATAAATAAATAAACGAAAAATCTCATGCCTTGGATACAAGGATTAGGATATGTCCATCTGCATAGACCATCAGACATCAGTGAAATTTTTAGATTCTAATGAATTCAGATCGCAGCTGGTCTGACATTGTTTCGGAATCACATCACAACTGGAGGGGAAGGGGTTCCTAGACAAGCTGGGATTAACTGGAATGAATGTGCAGACAAAGTATAGGTAGCAAAACTGATAGGACTTTAGCTGTTCTATGGCATATCCATGAGGCTGGGTATGCAGGGCATCAGAACTAGCAGAATTATTTTAATTAAAGAAATTGACATTAGTTTTGAATCATTCTATTTTTTTATTTTTTTGTTGTAAATCTGAAAACATCTGTTAAAAAACCTATTTATAGGTTAGCTATTACAGACATGTAAGTCTGTGTGTGCATGTGAGATAAATATTGGATTTCTTAGAGATCTTTTAAAAAATTTGATCAAATCTACAGATAAAATATGCTTAATATTTAAAAAAAACACAGAAATTAAACATCATCTGATAAAGATGCATTGATTTTAAAATTTTGCATTAAGAATTTTAATCTACCTACATTTATTTATTTATTCTAACAGTATAAAACCATTTACACACAACTTCTGTTTAGATACAAACCTTACATATTACTAAATTAAATATAAATTTCACATATTTTCAAAATGAAAAAAATATATAACAAATGCACACAATAATGACATTTCACATCTGAGAGTAACTAATAAAAAACTATTTCAATAAATTAAGTATAATTTTTCTAGGGTTAAAATAAATATTTATATTTATAACAACATGTATAATATATATAATAGAATAAATAATGTTAATAATGTTAGTTCCAACAGAAAAACATGAATATCAGAAGTATATCATTGCAACCTTCCTAAAATTAGAGGTAGTAGAATGAAAAAGGTCCTGCTTCAGAGATGAAACAACACCACCTATTTTTAAAATTTGAGGAATTTTGACCATAATAATAATTTGTATATTTGTAACTCTATGCTTTTGTTTATTTTTGGGACATCATCCCTCCTTCCACTCTGACATATTACCCCACCCCCATTATTCAATGAACATTTAAAAAATTTATATTAATAACTTTGTAGGGGGGGGGGGGGAGGTAACATTAAGTCTATGTTTGTCCTTTCAGATCTTAATAACTATTGTTGAACCGATTTTTATGAAAATTGGTAACATTATAGTTTCCTCTCAGAAAAAGGTTTATACATTGATTTTTGTTTCGATATCTCAATTAGAAGTTGAGTTATGACAATAAAAAGGTTTTCCTATGTATTTTTCCTATAAGGAAATGGCAGCTGTAAAGATTGATCTTTGTTCACGGGAATCACACCATCTATCGGATAGATCACAATGAACTTTGCAGTCATATAGCAGCATAATTGAAGACAGTTTTTGACTTTGTTTCATATCGGTCGATATCTTAAAAAGGAACTGAGTTATTAGAAAAAAAAATAAAAATCTGTAGCAGTCAACGTTCGCTCAGGCACGGTAAATAAATCACGAATACTCACTTATAAACAGCTAATTAGGTCCATGAGCTTTAATAGTTTAACTCAAATATAGGTTAGACCCACCCTAGACCATTGTGAAACATTTTAGTTATAACAGCTGATTTGGTCCGTCAACTATAATAATTAAACACAAAGATAGGTTAGGATTAATCTAGACCCATGTGAAATATCTTGGAAATTGTATTAAACTGAATTTTATTTTTACATACAAATTTAGTTACTATATCTAGTAATATAATGATAACATTTAGTAAAGTTAGACCTAGCCTAGACCAATGTGTCACATTTTAAAGAGTTTTATTAAATTGATTTTGGCCTTAAATATTTTGAACTATTCAAATCTGATTCAATGAATAGGCATCTATAATTTCATAGTTTTCACTTCCATTGTGTGGTGTTAAGGAGCTAGTTTACCACTTTCTCTTACCTCTGAACAAAATCAGCAACTGCGCTTAAATTTTAAAATATTTCCCATACATTTAACATTAAGTCAAACAAATATTTTTTACTGAATGTTTAAATAATCAGCTGATTTGAGGCTATAACTACAAGTTATTATTCTATAAATACAGTATTGTATGAAGAAGATATATAGTTTGTCAGTATCAGGTTTACCGACCCATATATTAAATTTAAAAGTAGGTGTTCCAATCATACTTATGAGAAATTTGAAGTCAACACAGTTAGTTATGAAATGGAACACAATTAAAAATTAAATCATTAACATATCACATTATTCAGCCAAATGTTAGCAAGCTTTGATAAAGGTGAGATTGTATTTATCCTAAGAATTCTAATCATGCCCATTTCAATTTGAAAGACTTCAATTTGTAGTAAATATTTGCTTCGCAAACATTATTATCAAAAATTGCAAGAGTAGGTGAGGTAGAAGAGGTTGGTACCAGGGGAGAGTTGGACATTTTTCCTGCATTTAGGTTGGCAAGAGAGATCATCTGATTTAATGTTTTGAAGAGTCTAATGTGCTTGCTTATTTGGTATAAAATATTTCAGATTTCAACACTTTGTAGTAAAACGTTTTGGTATGTCTAAAGTTTATGAATCATTAAATTAATATGATAGAACCCTCACAATGCGAGGGTTTATGGAAGCAGTCCCATGGAAAGTTGGAACACTCTAAAATCACAATAATGGCCACAGGGAATTATATATTAGACATGATCTCTGACCAAATGAAAACATGTTACTCTTTGTCAAAGTCATTTGTAGTAATATTACCAGAACGCAAGAATAGGTTTGAGGGGAGAAGACCCATACTTATAGGAGAACTGGACTGGTTTACAGACGGTTCAAAAACTAAATATGGAATAGGCCCAGATAACTGTGGAGGCAAATTTGATCAGATGATTCACTATGAATGGGAGTTCACCCCACAGTGTTTCAACTGGAAATAACAGCTCTAATGGAATGTGCCCAAGAAAATCTAAGACTTGAGTACAGTTATGAGGAAATTTGCATCTATAACAACAGTCAAGCAGCCTAGAAAGCACTAGATTCAAAAGATTTCAAGTCAAAGCTAGTCTGGAATTGCTTCAACACCCTATCACAGCTTGGTGGCCCTCACAATGTTGCTCTTTATTGAGTGCCAGGAGATGCTGGAATTAGCAGAAATGAGAACGCTGACATGCTAGGAAATAAAACACCGGAAGCAAAGTTCATAGGAATCTCCAATGAAAGGTCTATGTTTGCCATCAACACTTGGGCTAAGAAAGAGAACTGGAAAAGGTGGAGAAACATCTCAGGTTAGAGAGTGAGTATACTTACACTTCATGCCCCCTCTACAAAATTTGCATCAGACCGTATCAATTTCAGCCGGTGTAATATGAGGTAGGTGGTAGGCTAGATCACAGGGCATAGGCATTTTAGAAAGCATATGTACACAATGGGACACAAAGCAGAACCTCTGTTCAGATGATGTGGGATGCACAACAAGACTGCAGACCACCTGATCTTAGACTGAAGATGACCATCCTTTCCTGCTCAAAATTGAAAGGCTTTACAATATCCCAAGAAAACCTCATAACAAAGATCCTCAAGTTCGTAGTGTTTGTGGATCTATAGGATAATAACTTGGGGGCAAACATTATCTTCCAGGAGTTCAATAACCTTTAATGGTTGAAGTGTCTTAGGTAACAAGGACCGCCAGAAGGGAATTGAATGAACAGATAGTATGCCAATAAATTACAAAACTTATGGTAGATAGATTTTAAGAAGAAAAAAATTACTTTAGTTTATATCTTACATCTTGTGGTGGAATATTCAACGATAGTGTTCTCAAATCTATAACTTCCATTTCATCTACACAGGGAAGGATGAAACAAAGTCCAGGTCCATGTTGACCTGGAAGTAGATGTCCTAGTCGAAATTTGATCCCTCGTTCATACTGTTGTACTTGCTGCAAACACATAGACAAAATAACATTTATAAATTTCCATTCATATTTTGCTAAATTTATTTACATTATATTAAAGTTTACATTATGCAAGATCAGCTAGTAATCATTGGAACCTAGGTATGGTGCTATAAAAATTAATGAAATAGTTAATGCAATACAATATTTTTTTATTATTACAATATATTTTTTTCCATATCAGAAAATAAACACCAACTTTTTCTTTCTCCATTGCTTTTATAAATTTTCAATTTTGACAGATCTACTTTAAACTAAATAAAATTGCAAGTGTCAAAGATAACATGACAACTAGGGATATCTGTTATCATCATAATCACTGACTATCAAACAACCCTTCTATGAAACATATTAACAGTATTGAAATAAAATAGAAAGATTGTAACTTCACCTTAAAACAACCTTTCAAAAATATCAGTTCACTTTATTACAGACTGTACCTTTGTACCTACACATCCCAATATTGTAAACTAACCCATAGTGAACCTAGTCGCTGTTCATATCACCACTGTCATGATGGTGACTTGCTTCTAACATGACTTCAAACTATGAAATCTTGTCTTGACCATGGTTATGTACAGTACAGATAACTACGATTTGGGCACATCGGAAATACTTTTTTTGATTCTGTTATTAGATATGCATATGAGTACAAATATCAAGGTAGTATATTTTATACCAAGGATGTTGAGAATGTATTACATATAATAGATGAGGTATGAGGAATATTTGGAATGTAAGTAATATTTCCAAATGTGGCCACTAGAGTGCTCCTCCGGGTAGAAGCAGTTGTTTTTTAAATAATTAAAATATTTAAAACAATTTAATTACATGCTGACTGAAGTATGGATTGTTCTCCATTTTTTGGATTGCAGAAATATGGATTCATTACTAGACCAGTGAAATTTGTGGTGAAAATCCAATGCGGAATGTTATGATGAAAAAATCTTGTGCAAAAATCTTGATCTATTCCGCAATGTCAAAGTTCTTGGCCCAAGAGTTCCATCTCCATGGACGTACCCAGGATCAAAAATAGGGGGGGGGGGAGCCATGGTCATTCAGGTTAACACATTAAACCGGGAAAGGTGAATGAAAACAAAATTTCGAAGAAAATTTTATGTAATTATAGTAGTACTTTTTGACTATTATTTCTTTGACAAAAACGATTCAAGCTCTTATTTTAATTACAGGTCTTATACTATACTAACAACATTTTTCTTGGGTTTGAAGAAAACTTGTTCAACACTTTCGTTTCAATCTAGTCTACAAATACACTTCAATGATGAATCCCAACTAACGAACTTTGTCTCTAAACTCAGTAATGACGCGAATGACAGAACCACAAACCGTTTTTGCCACTTTCCAGAATGACTAAACAAAATTATTGGGAGATGGTCTTGAATATTTTCACAGTCGGTTTGTAATATTGCTTTCAATAAATTAAATTGTTTGATTTCAACCATACTTGAAAACGTAATACTATAACTAAAATGATTTCTAAAATTACTGTTATGGTAGAACTTCTTAAATTAAAAACTATCGTAGGTTTTAATTAAAATCTACATCCGACATCATTAGACACCGGAATGATTTGGCGCACTATTCTGTCACTAAGTTTCTCTCATAACTCCATGATCATTTCATTTTTTCTTTTATGCTGCTTCTAGGGGGGGGGGGGCAGCTGCCCCTTGCTGGGTACTCCCATGGCCATCTCTATTCCCATTTCTGTCAAAAAGGGTTCTCAATACTTTAAGCCTGGTTTACACGGGTAGAGTTGTTGGTAGAGTAGAGTTTCTAGTCGAGTAACTCTACTCATGTAAACACTCACTAGCGTCTAGTAGATAGTAGAGTAGCAAGTAGGTAGTAGAGTATAGTTACTAGCAGCATGTGGGAAAGTAACTCTACTCTACTTCCCCCACCACTAGCAAAATTGTCACTCTCCTGCACACTATACTTGTGTAAACGTGATCCGTCGGCAGTAGAGTAGAGTTTCTGGTAGAGTGACGCTGTCTTGTGACTGGTAATAAGGAGGAACACACAGTTCACAAACTATCATCAACACTCTACTATGTGTGAACAGTCGCTTGTTTAAAATCGGTAGAGTGGTCAAGAAAGTAACTCTACTAGAAACTCTACTCTACCAACAACTCTACCCGTGTAAATCAGGCTTTATAGATGAAAAGGTTTTTAAATGGTAATATTCAGTTTTATGAAAAGGGGTGCATTTTGTCATTTTTGCTGTTTTGTGTCAAAATACGAACTAAATTCTTCTGGAGCGTAATTACTGAATTTAATGTTGTAACGTAAGTCCCTCCCTAAATTGTGAGACCAAATCTAACTTAGAACTAACCAGTGCAAAATAGATAATTTTCAATAGCTTCAAGTTACATATATATCTGAGCATATAAAATAACCTGATATATTTTTTTAAAACAGGTTGTGTGTTTCTTCTAAGTAAGCTTATAATCGACAAACAGTCCCAAATATTTAATTTCGTGAGCTTTTTCAAAAACAAGGGACATATGCATACATTCATATTTATCTCATGGTACTTTAGTGGAATAGAGAGAGTCATATGTTTTGCATAGATGTCACTTTGCATGTAAGTTTGTAATTGTTCCTCAGTGTCAGCTTTTAAAATAAAGCTGTATCATCCGCAAATGCTACCAACTCACCTTTAAATGCACCATTACATAAAGTGTTGACATATATTGAAAATAACGGGTTGAAGAGCAACCGTACCTGAGGCGAATAGCGAACACTTCTCAGTTCAATCAACCTTAAATTTACCTAAGTTTGTTGTGTCCTGCCTGCTAAATATGAGCTAAACCGAACCGTTTTAAGAACTCCTCTGATACCTGTGTTGTACATCCTGGATATTAGAATAGTGTGATCTACAATATCAAATCCGTCTATTGTCTGATATCTGTGCAGGGCTTTACAGCCCAAACATTTAAAGCAAGAAATTTTAATAAAATTTAGTATTGCCCATATCTAATGAGGGTTTTGTACTTTTGTACAATTTTTTTTTATAACAAAATTGTGTTTTCTCTAAATTTACTATTGGTCACTAAAGTTGCTAAGGGCCCAAACTTAACGTGTCACTCGCCATCTCTATAAAAATGCTTGTTCCTGAGTTACCAGTAAGAAACCAATAATGGCGATGCAGTAATTGATTTAAAAAAAAAAAAAAATTAGTGAAATGTGAATTTTACTAACCCAAACTTGCGTCTAAAATCGCAAATAAAAATATATCGCTGTTAAGGAATAATTGGGAAAACCAAATACGACTTTACAGTGAGGAAAGCTAGCTTGGGCCATATTTAAATATAAATATATCGTTACAAATATTGTTCATGGTTTATTTTTACCTTTTGACAGACAACAACCAAATTACCGTAATTTGGTGATGAATAATCTTGGTTGGTCTTAAGTTGGTTTTGGAGAGGACTACTACTATGAAAGTTTGTGCAATGTTTTTGTACCTTTATGTAAAAATTAATACGACAAATCCAGCATATTAGTGTTTACTCTACGTTATGTATCATTGTTAAATTATTAATTCTTAAAGTAAAATACATTAAATTTGTATTGAGAATGATAATTTTAGTAATTGTTTTAAAGTATTACCTTGAATGCAAAGCACACTGCAAGTGGAAAAGTGATTACGAAAAGAATATAGCTGAGAGCAATGGCCACGACCTCTATAAAAGATTTTGGACTCGTTTCCAAACTTATATAGGTTGGAATTTGTTCATTTCCTAAAAAGAAAAAAAAGAAATGCTGAAATATTAACGCTTTATAACTGTTTATTTCCTTCATTAACTTAAATTATCAATATTAAATCCATTATTTTGTTATTAGGCTATTTTATTAGCACAGTAATGAAGCTACAACATACGGTACTCGTTAGCAGAATGGGCAAATTTGAAAGCTATAAGATGGGCCAAAAATCAACTTCTTACATATTCCTTTTGAGGTCGCCAGAATCTTAAAAAGTGTTTTTTTTTTGTTTTTTTTTTTGATGTCTGTCTAGTGGGTTGTCTCTACAGGGAAAACAAGAGTATATAGATTTGAATATAATTTTATTTGTGGGCATATTTTGGCCATATCTCGAGAATTTTTTTATCATATTTCGATAACTCAAAATTAGGTACCGGTAGTAACTGCTATAAAAAAAAAATTATTTTCTCATAATGGCTGTAACGATTTTGATTAAATTTTGTTCAAATGTAGCTTCTAAAGACCATAACAAAACATTTCTAAAGACCATAGAAAATTAATATACAACATTTCGAAAGTGTGAAACTAGAACATAAAAGACGAAAACACCAACATAGCCTAGCAGACTAAGGCCATGTTGGAAACTAAACCTATTTTTTTTTAAGTGAATACTTCTTTATGCCCGGTAGGCAATTTTTTTGGTGCTGTTAAATCGATGTGGTGAAAGGAAAAATCGTCACGAAAATAATAATAACAGTATACGTACAGCAACGGTTATATATAAAAATCTACGAAAAATATTGCACTAACTTTCTCAAACTCATATACATAGTCAAACTAAAATCAATGCAAAAATATTGCACAAACTTTCTCACATACACATACATATTAAAACAAAAAATCTACGAAAAATATTGCACTTCTTTCTCAAACTCATATACATAGTCAACTAAAATCAATGTAAAAATATTGCACAAACTTTCTCATATAGTACCTATATATATTAAAACAAAAAATCTACGAAAAATATTTCACTAACTTTCTCAAACTCATAGGCCTATACATAGTCAAACTAAAATCAATGCAAAAATATCGCACAAACTTTCTCACGTAGCCTACCCATACGTATTAAAACCATAAATGTACGATAAATATTGCACTAACTTTTTCAAACTCATATACATAGTCAAACTAAAATCAATGCAAAAATATCGCACAAACTTTCTCACATACCCATACATATTAAAACTATAAATCTACGAAAAATATTGCACTAACTTTCTCAAATCACATACATAGTTAAAATAAAATCAATGCAAAAATATTGCACAAAATTTCTCACATACCTATACATATTAAAACTAAAAATCTACGAAAAATATTGAACTAACTTTCTCAAAATTTACATACATAGTTAAACTAAAATCAATGCAAAAATATCGCACAAACTTTTTCACATAAATAAATCACATACATAGTTAAAATAAAATCAATGCAAAAATATCGCACAAAGTTGCTCACATACCCACACACACACACACATATATATATATATATATATATATATATATATATATATATATATATATATATATATATATATTAAAACTAGAAATGTAATCAAGTCACACTAATATTCAATGCAAAATATAATTAATAATTGTATTATATTTATTGAAAGTTTAAAATATTATTAATTTTTGAAATTGACAAGTTTTCACTTCTCTCTACCGTCCCGCGACGGTAACATTTTTTAAATTTTGTTTATTAGCTTCGACTGCTCAGGCCTAATTCTAAGCTTGAGTGCTTTTCTTAGTTTATAGATTTAGTTTTAGTTTCCAAAATAGCCCTAAAAACCATGTATGTTGCTGTTTTTCACTTTTATGTTCTAATTTCAGACTTGATAAAAAGAGTTAATTTATACTTTCGAAAAATCGTGTATTAATTTTGTATAGGCCTAGACAAATGATGACAAATGTCCCAATAATAAGGACAATCCTTTATTATCAAATAACATTAAAATCAGAATATTACTGTTATGGACTAACTGATTCAAAAACAAAAATGAACTGTCTCATTAGTAAATTAAATCTAGGCTTTAATAATATATGATGTATTCTGAAAACTCGTTTATGGTCTAAGCAAAGCAAATGTAGGCCTTATTTAAATATATAAATATGTTTTTAAACACACCTTCCATGGTTTATTTTTTAATTTTTTGACTAACAACTACCGAAATTACATTTTTGATGACGATTCGTTTTTATTTGGTTTTAGGATGGGTGTGTAAGAAAGTTTGTGCAATGTTCTTACATCGTTTATTAATTTGTATAGCCTACCCATCCTTTTCACTATTGTACAATTATGAAATATTTAACTTTTTGGTCAGTAATTTTTTAACTTTTAATTATCAGTTAAAATTCTCTTTAAAATAGTATGTAGATAACAACATTATTTATTAGTGATTTCTAAAAAGTAAGCGAAAAATAGTTTTAAAAAACTTAAAAACTGGCAAAAATGGCTATATTGTAACGCTAATTTTCAGTGTTTAAGTAATTTTATAACGAAGAATGTATTAGAAACCTGTTAACATTCAAAATTGAGATAAAAACAATGTTTTCAATTTGATAACAGCTCCCAAAACTGGGTGGACAGATACTAGCATACGTTTGTATATACTGGAACTACATTGCAGGCAAAACAAACTGCGGTAAAGCATTGTTTTCAGAAAAGCCTAGTACACTTGGCTTCTAGGGTATATATTAATATCCATCAAATTACTTCTAGTTGTGAATCTTTTAGAATTTAAAGGCATTATTATAACTTCAAGTTTACTTACCTTTTTCGATATCTTTATTATCATTTAACTTATGCTGCGCCGGCACCTGCTTCATAATCAGGGTGTGAATTATTTCAAATTTGTACCATTTGCAAATTAAAACACAATTTAGTTTTCTTGAAATGATATTAATTGTAATTTGTACATAGAATTTGTTCTCACATTTTCTTGTTACCACGTCTAACCTAAAAATGTAAAATTTCAATCTGACTGGATGTATTGTTTATTGACATCACTGAACAAATAAAAACAGCTGTTTTAAGTCATAACAATATCTAGTAGGCAGTTGGTAAGCAGACAAAATATAATATATTTAAAATTTCATTTGCTATTTTTGTGAATTGACTCTTTACTAATCTTATATTAATATAATATGTTCATGGAAAACATTGCACAAACTTTCACAGTCACTCATCATCGTCACCAAAAAAATGACAGTTCGGTAGTTGTCAATAAAAAAATTAAATTAAATATCGAAGGCTTCTTTGAAGAAAATATTTAAATAAAGGCATAAACTTTCTTCGCTTGTTCAGATAAACAGCTTAAGTCCTATTTGATTAAATTTTGAATGTTTAATTAATTTTGAATTAAATCTTAATGTTTTTAAAAGCTATAGTTATTTTTTCTAAAAACACAAAATGTCAGATGGAAAATGAAACGTTTCTGGACATGTGTTTATAGAAACTTTATTATTATTTTACCCATATAACAAAACCAGTGTAACTCGTACTATTTCGTGGAAGTTTTAGTGAAATGTGTAAAATCACAAGTCAAATATTATTACGGTTTTGTATCATTGACAAAAACTAAAAAATGGACTTTTTAACTGTTTGTCCACAATGTTTTCTTGTATTACAACAGATTTAAGTCAAAAAAAGAAGAGAATAATTATAATGTCACTAGTATATTCAGAACTGTAAGAATGAAATTGGTCAGTAGAGAGCGCCACACCCTTCACTTTGCTGATTAGGCAATCTGATTTTCATCTCTACCTTGTGGGTTACTACACTTCAAATTAGCAGGGTAACGAACTTAATGGAGAGTTTTGTGAAATTGATTTTACAATACCAGACAATAATGGCTTGTGTTATTGGTTTCCATCAATGAACCTGAAAGACGTAACCACGAAATGTCTACTGATCCCTTAAGTAATTTTTCATTAATTTAGCCCTACACTAAATGTGTGCGTCTGCGTATTTTTTATTAAACGCTCTAGATGTAGGCGGATTTTCTAATTTATTCAAAGTTTTTTCTGCTTAAATTTTTACCTTTCTTATAACGTTTCATTTGTTATAAATTAAAAAATGTTGCAAAAATATTGCACACGCTTTTTCAGACACTCATTCACAAAATCAAAAATAAAGTTCATCGCCATCTTCTTCAAAAATGTATTGAAAGAAAAATACAAATTTGTATTTTTGAATTTTCAGCGAGATAAATTGGTAATATAGAAGGGTAATTATCAGCTTTGTGAATTTTTAGTTTTTAATTATTTTTGTTTAAATAGAGACTAAGCTCGCTTCGCTTGTGCGAAACTCTTTTTAAGCGTAAGTCATATTTGATTGAAATACAGTTTATAATGACGGTTATAAAGGATTGTTTTTGTTTTTTTTTCTTTTTGCCAATTACTGTAAATTTCTTGAATTTGGAATTTACTGGTTCGGCAAAACTTGATAGAAATCTGTAAAGTGGATTTTGAGAATTGGTATATCTGGGGTCGAATATATATTTTTTATATAATAATTCACGAACCAGGATTTTTTAACGCCTAAGGTTGAGTAAAAAAAAAAAAAAAAAAAAAAAAAAATTGCACACCCATCCTCAAGAACCAACCAAAACTATTTGTCAAAAAAATGTCATTTCTGTAGTTGTAAGTAAAAAAAAATTAAAATGAACCAAGGTTGGCGTATAATATATTTAAATAGACCCTAAATTTCTCTATACTTCGCATATACAATAAATTTATACTTAAGAATACTATCTTGTGAGGCTTCAATATGTGAGCCGGAAAGTTGTAGCACAGTTGTAGTTTTGTGGGTTCAGTTCAGAAAGCGCTAGTGTAGGAGGAGTTTAGTATTTATTCGGCATGCTGTGTTTGGAGTTACCAGTCATCCTCAGGGTTCACGTGCTTGGCAATACCGAAGAACCTAGCTGGATCTACACCATTTTTCATGTTGTATTGGGTTAAATCCTTCTCTTTCATCTTTTGTATAACGTCTTTCTTAACCAACTCTTGTTATTTTCCGAATCTGACGCTATTAGAACATTCTAGGGTTAGGAGTCTTTATTTTCGCCTATAAACAACAAGTAAAAAAAATAGTTAGTCTCAAATTTCTGAACTTCAAAACCCATATCATAAATATGATTTTATTTTGTATGAAATATCAACTTTTTATGTGATAAATTATTGACGATCAAATTCAAATTAAATACATTTTTTGTCTACCCTTATTTTTACTCCTAAATTACTATTTCTTAAAAAAAATTCCTGTATCATTCAAATTATACTATCTTCAAATTAATCCGAGAAAATGATTGCTATTATTTTTTCGAAGTGTGTAAGCTTATCACCAAAACCAATGATAAACTAAAATAAATCTCTGGTTTTCGTGTTATAAATATGTTTGTTTTACCCTAACAGTTCTACATTTGTCTAAAAATGTAAATACTATTTAGATAAATTAAAAATTCATCTCCCAAAAGGATTATTATATTACATTCGCGCCCTGTAAACAGATGAGATTATTTTAGGTTATGTAAGCTTCTAACTTCTAGTTAATTGTTATCGTACATGCAAAAAAAAGTAAGTAGAAAAAGATGTTTAAGCCTAAATAATATACAAAAGGTGTATATGAAAAACATTGACAAATTTCGAAAGCATGTTTTTACGTTAAAGTAAAGATAAAACTTCATGTAAACATTCTTCCGAAACCTATCATTTTTTGTCTGTGTTTTTGAAGTAAAAATTTGTGGTTAGGAAATAGTCAAGATATTGAGTTTGGATTTGGGATATTCAGTTTGTATCTATCCATTTACCAGTAGACTTTGCTTTATAGGCTACTTTTTCAAAATAGCAGAAGTTTAAATTTTCTAATGTTGACTTTCTCCAAACAATTAACCAATAGATAAATTTGATCTTTGTAGGACGACACAATGATGGTGTTTCAATTATTTATAAAAGATTTATCGATAAAACATAATTCCTTGGTAACTGACTACGAGTTTGACACAAATGATTATTTATTATTATTGGCTGTATTACACCTTATGTACCGAAATGTGTTCATTCATGTATTGAATCGAAGGATACATTTGTTTTAAAACTGCACCTTATTTTAATTATTTTTACTTACCCAGTGTACGAAGTATATATGGTAAGTTTGGTAGTCGCAAAAATTTTGACCTCCGTTTTTTGACTGATATTTACAATTTCATGATCTCAGGAAACAAAAATAGTTATTTGTGCAACTAGTGAGCAAAGTGGCACTTTTTTAAACGAGAGAAAAATGTTGACGCTCGAGGCTTGTCGAGTGCGTCAATTTTATCGAGTTTAAAAAAGACACTTTGAACACGAATTGCACATTATACTTTGTCTACAGTTGTTATTTTGTGATAAATAAAAAACATACTTCAGCAGTAACACAATTTAATAAAACATTAATTTATTACAATAGTGTTCAAACAAATAATAAATTACAATTCGATCATTAATAACCGCATTTTTCAGATTATTTTAAAATCTGAACTGTCCATATTTTAAAACTAACTACACAAAATATAGCAGTAGTGCTAAACAACACATCAACACTGAGTAGAAGTTCTCACGTCAAAACTGAGGTTATTTATGAATATTGCAAATAACTTAGGTGTATTGTTAAGGAATCGGGATTGCCAACTTCAAAACTCGGCAAATGAAAAATACTCTTCGTGTACATACACTGTCAATCATCTTCATGAATAATTACTTCCTTTTCCAACTTTAAAACGTTGTTTTGTTGTTTATTTATGTTATTTTACATGTAAGAATTAATCTAACCTACACACGGGACATTTCCTGTATATTATAAATCAATTTAAATAAACTTAACCTAAATTTCGTTTTGTTCGGTTGCCATTCGGAGTGAGCAAAGTAGTGTGCAAAGTAGTGGGCAAAGTGAAACTGTTGAGAAATCAGCTGTTTTGCAAACTAATTTAAATGAACAAAATGCCACTTTGTCAACAACTGTAGACAAAGGGTATTTTTCCACATGCCATCAGTCTTCGTTGTTGTCTGTAGCCTACGTAAGCATAATAGAGGCTACAAAAGTTAAGATAGGATCATGAAATTTGGTGTAGAGGATTATAGTGGGATCATAGAACCCAATTGAAACTTAGAAAAACCGAATTAGAAATGTCAAAATGACGGCCATTAGTAAAAGTTTTTTATTCGTGTGTTATTCTTTTTATAACACATTACATTCAATTTTGCAGGTAATTATACCAATCCCACCTCTCTAATGTTGACAAATACCGAAGTTATTGTCACATAACCTCCAAAGAGAATGTTGTATTCGTACTGTCCATTTACTATGAACGTTGCTTCATCTGTAAATACCGTAGAGTTAAAACGAAGTTTCTATACGCAATCAATTTCTCAACCATAACTGAAATTGTCTTCTGACAATACATGGACCGGGTGTATTTTAAATGGAGAACTTTATTTTCTTTAAGAATTTTGTTAATAGAAAAACTGGTGTTGTCATGTTCAGCGACAGGTTCTCTTAATGAAGTCAAAGAATGACTGTACCAAGTTCAAAGACATGTCTTTATCGTTAGTGGATTTTCGCTTACCAGAGTGATAGCAGTTTCTTGAAAACGTTAGATTGAAATATTGGAGATCGGGAAAATAAATTGTCATTAAACAAATCACACACTTCTGGATATGAAATTTTCCTATCAACATATCGTCTCATCATAAAAACGAATCCTCTCAGTTTCATTCAACTCCATTGCTTATCAAACTGTAAATAACTTTCCGGTAGCCTATAGAATTAAGATTTGGTCATTCATTTGATTTATGAATAAATAATAAATTATTTCAAAAAAGCACGTACAAACAAAACCAAGATTATTTATAATCTTGTTTGAAATTTTCAATGCACCAGTTTCTGGGGATTTTCGTATTTACTACTAATCTGAACAATGTTTGTCTGTTTATATACTGTATTAGAATTAGTACATTATTACGTGGACGATCCAGAATGTTAACAGACGTTTTGTCCTGGCTACCGCCGCCATCTTGGCGTCAGAATGTTTCTACACTCAGTACGCAACCTGCTGTGGTAGCTAGAGCATCGTTCCTATTGTATTTTTTTTATACAGTGGAGTTTTAAAATGAGCGCTGTGATTGAAAATACCGACAGTTGTGAAGTGCGTGGTGTAATAAGGTTTGCGTGGCCAAACAATCAATTCAGAGAGGTATTGTGAAACACTCCAAAAATTAAGACACGCGGTACAAAACAAGCGTCGGGGAAAACTTAGCGGAAAAGTTTTGTTTTCCACGACAACGCCAAGCGTACCCAAGAGCTCTTGGACGGTTTTGGATGGGAAGTTTTCAATCATCCGCCGTACAGCCCGGATTTGGCGCCGAGTGATTACCATCTGTTCCCAGTGATGAAGACATGGCTCGCTAAGCAACGCTTTGACACTGACGCTGAACTCCATGCCGGTGTAAACCAGTGGTTGAACTCGCAGGCGGCAGATTTCTACAAAGAGGGCACTGAAAAGCTTGTACCACGTTATGATTAATGCCTTAATTTATATGGCGATTATGTAGAAAAATAGCTTAAGAGTTATATAGTAATAGCTATATGGCGATTATGTTAGAAAAATGCAGATGTAATTTATTGTATACATTTTGTATTCAAAATGTATACAATAAAAATTGTTTTTCCCCCACTTTGTTACTGGTTTATTTCAAAACGTCTGTTACTTTCTGGATAGCCCTGGTAGGCCTATATAAGTGATCACTAGCTTATACAGTTATATAAAGTTAGTATACTAATAAGAACTTTTAATTGATTGGTTAGTTTGAAATAATACAAAGTAGACTAAGGTAACATTTGGTTCTAATAATTTGTATAAGCCTAATTAAAAATATCTAAGCTTAGTTCATGTTTTTAGAACATCCTGTACTGTATACGTATTTTTCAATACATCTTTCACTCAACACTGCAGAGAACGTTTAATATTGGGTTTTAAATGTCAATTTTAAAACGCCATAATGGGTTGTTATTAAAGATAAATTAAAAATTACTTTTAAGTATCTTAAATTGCCCTAAAGAAAATAATAATAGTATTACGTTTAAAAAGATGATAAAAATTAGGTTTTGATAATTTTTGGAACAATCTAAACTTTTGTACCACCTCTAGATAATTCAGGTTAAGAGCTTTAAAATGGCAGGTCGAAGATCTTTCTATCTATACCAGTTCTTGAAATATTAGGCTACGCCGTTTTAATACTTTTGTATCACAATGTATCTTGTACTTGTGTATCTTAATACACATCTAGTCGACGTCAATAAAATAGTGATATGCACAATGCAAGGTCTAATAAAAAAACCTTTGTAACAACTGTTTTAAACAAACTTATCTACCAATACAATTTAATATTTCCTGCAAGGCCTAATAAACCAACTTTTAGAGGATCTGCTTGTATTACATTATATGATGGTCAATAGTAGCCTACGTAGAACCGATCAAATTGTCTACATTTATCATATCTTAAAGTTATAAATGACAAAAATCTTAAGGTATTTGAGTAATCTATTTATACGTTTAACATTTGTAATGGACATTGAATTTTAGATGGCAGTTAGAACTGCAATGTTTTAAAGATATCAAAATGGGCGACATTTTAAATCTATTTCTTAGAAAACAATTTTTCAGAAAAAAATTGAGTAAACAAATAGACTTGGAATTCAGGCATAACTCCCTCCCTCGTTCCAGAATGAATAGGGTTTGAAATGTACAAGTGCTTAATAATCTGTGTGTATGGTTTCTGTTTTAACCTAAAAAAAAAGAAAAACATATATATTTGAAACATTTAAATCTAAGACAAGAAAATATTTTGTTCCCAGAAACTATCATAAGGAAGCAATATACATTATTTATTTTTAAAAGGAGAACAAACAAAATGCAAACAAGAAGTTGCTTCATTCTGTTTTGAAAGCGTTTTTATGTTAGGGCTATATGGTCACTATTTCCTCATTTTATACTTCTAGCACAGTTTTAGTGCAAAGTGCTTACTGGTTTTGCACGTTACCACAGCAGGTAATGCACCTGCGGTGAAACATCTTAACCAGTGAAAGTCTTTGGTTTGATAATGTAAGTGCGCGCGCCGTTGCATTTGAAACGTTCAACGGAAAGCAGGTTTTAGTTCAGTTCACGACTCGCGCTCTTTCGGTTGGTTAGGAAACTAGTGACAGTGCAATCTTTCAATGTGTTTCGTGTGTTTATGTTTATCTTAACTATGTGTTGTGTGCCTGTGTTTTGTGTTGTGTGATATCAACATATTGTTTTATTATATTTTTGAATAACTAGGCCTTATTCTCAAACAGGAATTTCTATAGTTACAAAACAACAATGGGAAGGAGGAATAAATTGGTGTATCCGTGTAGAGTTGAAGGCTGGCTCAATGTTTATGGTAAGGAATATGATATATTTCCTTAATTGTTACATAAGTGTCATAAGTTTATTAATAAATGTTATTATGTGAACAATACAAACAGTCTTATAATTGATATGAGTGTTAACTTCTGTAAACATTGCTTATACCGGTTTATAAATTTATACAATTTATAGGTTATGTTTTGTTTATTTTTCATTTCCGATAGGCAATTAATATTAGTATGTAGGCTTCTATTATTTTGATTTAGTTAATCCTACATTAATTAAAATCTATGTCAAAACAAGCAGTTTATTCTAATCATAAGTGAGGCAAATGAAACGATTATTTAATTTGACCAACGAACAATTTATAATCGAAACAGTTGATGAAAACAACGGCAATAATGGATAAAAATCGAATCTTATGGAGAATAAATTCAAAAGTTGAAATACAAATTTAACTTTTATGAAAATTTAAGGGAATAACCTTTTGCTCAAATTAACTTAAACATAATGGGGCTACTAAGAAACGTCATTATTTAAGTTAGCTTGAGTCATATTACTAAGAACAGTTTTTAGAGATGACTTCTTGTAGGCCTACTTATTATTATTATTTTTTTTTAGAATTCTACAACCATACAAACATTCATTTAATACTTCTATCTATCCCTGAAACAGCATATACAGTATAACAATTTGACTAACCTATTTTGTTTTTAAAAACAAAATTGCATCTTGTAAAATTGATGCTTCTTATTAAAATTTCATATTAGGCCTATTAATTACTATTTACATTGAATAGCGACTAACGATGTTTGCTCACATTATTTTTAGACTAGCTATGTTTGTGTTTGGTTAACTTAGGTTGTCTACAAATAGCAATTTTAGTCTGATTTTGCTCAAATTTATCTTCGAATCTATGTTTGGTTTTACTAATCGTTACGTAAGTTAAATAATTAAGAAATCGTTTATTAAATTTCTAAATGGTGGCCAATTCTCTAAATTCAAAAATGATTTTAGAGACCTTACTTTAAAATCGCCATCTAATGATGTGCAATTCATTTTATTAGGATAAAATGAGAGCGTTATCACTATTAAACAAAATTGGTCATGACATAACCACAAAATTAAGAAAAAACAGTACCCTATAATAACGCTGGTAGCTGAAATTTTGGTTGAATTTTGTATGTAAGGTACGTTTAATTATTTCTTTAATATGATTTTTATTTTCAATGATCCAGATGTTTCAAAATGGCAGCAGTAGTTTCTTCTTATTACAACCTGCTTAGGTCTAAGCAGCTCGGCTGTCTTTATGTATGTTGAGGTCAATAAAAAACTGGATACATTAAAAAAAAAATTCTGTCTTGTTGTTTAAAGGCATAAAGTTCTCGATCATACTCACTTATACCAAAAAAAGAGTAACTTATAAAGTAAAGATTTAGCCCTCGAATACATACTCTAATAGCGTCAGGGTTGGAAATAACAAGAGTTGGTCAAGAGAGACCTGATAGGATAGATGAAAGAGGGGATCTAACCCAAAACTACGTGAAAAAAGGTGTAGATTCAGTTAGGTTCCCTCGCAATTACCAAACCTGTATTCACTAAAGTGAACCATTGAGGGTCCATGTCAGGATATCAACCAAGTAGCAGTTTTGAGTTAATGTGATGATCTTAATTACTTGATATCGAAAATCATTAGACGATTGTCTCCTAATAATGAGATATTTTTAACTTCCAGTATCAGAAAATCTTATCAACCTAATGGTGTTTGTGGAATCAGACCTAATTGTTGGAACTTTAGAGCTATTTTGTGTTAAAATTAAAGTCCATTAATTCTTCAACTCAAGAAGTGTTATCGATGACTGTTCGAATGTAAAACCTATGAAAGTACTTAAGTGGTTTTTCCACTTATTTATAAGCCGAGAGTTATGTAAAAAAGTAGTAGGCCTAGTAACTGTGGATTTCTAAAAAGTTTGTGAAAATTTAAAATTTTTAAGAAAACGTGTATAAGTCTTGCACAAGCCCACCCAGACAAAGTATAGATTTCTATACTACTCATAATTTTCTTTTACTCACTAGTTACTTGGTTTAGGGCATAAACCATTAATAGGCTGTTTATAAGATAGGCCCATTCGACGTTGTAGGGCGTTGAACTTGCTTTTTCCCAATTTGAAACTGATAGGGCCTAACTCCCAAACCGGTTTAATAAAAATTTGTTTGGATAATAGTATCGGGGGAGGGGGGGAGAAAAGACGTGCAAGTGTTATTTTGGATTTTTTCTTGTTGTTAGAAAGACGAAAACCTCTCGTTCATCCATCGCCTTATGATGGAAAAGAACATAAAATAAATACACCTAAAAATTTAATTCTCAATAAAATAAGGGTCGGAAAAGAACAAGAGTTGGTGAAGAGAGACACGATGGGAAAGATGAAAGAGAGGGATCTAATCCAAGACTAGATGGAAAAGATGTAGATCCAGCTAGGTTACCTAGGGATTGCATAAACATTATCTGGTCCATACTTTTTAAAAAGCCAAAATTCAGTCCCTTAACCCCAAATTTAACCCCCTCCCTAAATATTCATGTTATACGGATTAAAATGTCAAGGCGTCGATTTTTTAGAATGTAGCCTATAATTATAAGGTAAAGGCGCCATATTTCGTCCCCAATCTATGTTTGGCCTCTGAGTACCATATGTTACAATCAATTATTTCAAAACAATTTATATAACACCACCAACTAAGAAGAAGCTACTTTTTGCCTTTACTTTTTTTATATTAAAAATTAACAGCATTACAAAAGATTGAAAAAATCTCCAAAATCGCATCCAAAAACTGTTATTAGGCCTACTGTTATTTCTTCCGCTGATAAACCTGAAAACATTTCGTCAGTTATTTTGTTACATTGTTCGTTAATAATGTCATATTATTCTTTTAGCGAATTAAACTACTTACAGTTTCGTTTAAAACTAGTTTTGTATGTTGTAAATTGTCTTGAAGAATTAAAATTCCAAAATGTTATGGTTTCCTTCACGAGACAGACAGTGTCAAAATTACACGGACTTATGGTTTCCTTCACGAGACAGACAGTGTCAAAATTACATGATCTTATGGTTTCCTTCACAAGACAGACAGTGTCAAAATTACACGATCTTATGGTTTCCTTCACGAGACAGACAGTGTCAAAATTACACGATCTTATGGTTTCCTTCACGAGACAGACAGTGTCAAAATTACACGATCTTATGGTTTCCTTCACGAGACAGACAGTGTCAAAATTACACGATCTTATGGTTTCCTTCACAAGACAGACAGTGTCAAAATTACACGATCTTATGGTTTCCTTCACAAGACAGACAGTGTCAAAATTACACGATCTTATGGTTTCCTTCACAAGACAGACAGTGTCAAAATTACACGATCTTATGGTTTCCTTCACGAGACAGACAATGTCAAAATTACACGATCTTATGGTTTCCTTCACAAGACAGACAGTGTCAAAATTCCACGATCTTATGGTTTCCTTCACGAGACAGACAGTGTCAAAATTACACGATCTTATGGTTTCCTTCACGAGACAGACAGTGTCAAAATTACACGATCTTATGGTTTCCTTCACGAGACAGACAGTGTCAAAATTACACGATCTTATGGTTTCCTTCACAAGACAGACAGTGTCAAAATTCCACGATCTTATGGTTTCCTTCACAAGACAGACAGTGTCAAAATTACACGATCTTATGGTTTCCTTCACGAGACAGACAGTGTCAAAATTACACGATCTTATGGTTTCCTTCACGAGACAGACAGTGTCAAAATTACACGATCTTATGGTTTCCTTCACGAGACAGACAGTGTCAAAATTACACGATCTTATTGTTTCCTTCACGAGACAGACAGTGTCAAAATTCCACGATCTTATGGTTTCCTTCACGAGACAGACAGTGTCAAAATTACAAAATCTTATGGTTTCCTTTAAGAGACAGACAGTGTCAAAATTCCACGATCTTATGGTTTCTTTCACGAGACAGACAGTGTCAAAATTACACGATCTTATGGTTTCCTTCACGAGACAGACAGTGTCAAAATTACACGATCTTATTGTTTCCTTCACGAGACAGACAGTGTCAAAATTCCACGATCTTATGGTATCATTCACGAGACAGACATTGTCAAAATTACGCGATCTTATGGTTTCCTTCACGAGGCAGACATTGTCAAAATTACACGATCTTATGGTTTCATTCACGAGACAGACAGTGTCAAAATTACACGATCTTATGGTTTCCTTCACGAGACAGACAGTGCCAAAATTACACGATCTTATAGTTTCCTTCACGAGACAGACATTGTCAAAATTACACGGACTTATGGTTTCCTTCACGAGACAGACAGTGCCAAAATTACACGATCTTATGGTTTCCTTCACGAGACAGACAGTGTCAAAATTCTACGATCTTATGGTTTCCTTCACGAGACAGACAGTGTCAAAATTCCACGATCTTATGGTTTCTTTCACGAGACAGACAGTGTCAAAATTACACGGACTTATGGTTTCCTTCACGAGACAGACAGTGTCAAAATTACACGGACTTATGGTTTCCTTCACGAGACAGACAGTGCCAAAATTACACGATCTTATGGTTTCCTTCACGAGACAGACAGTGTCAAAATTACACGGACTTATGGTTTCCTTCACGAGACAGACAGTGTCAAAATTACACGGACTTATGGTTTCCTTCACGAGACAGACAGTGTCAAAATTACACGGACTTATGGTTTCCTTCACGAGACAGACAGTGCCAAAATTACACGATCTTATGGTTTCCTTCACGAGACAGACAGTGTCAAAATTCCACGATCTTATGGTTTCTTTCACGAGACAGACAGTGTCAAAATTACGCGATCTTATGGTTTCCTTCACGAGACAGACAGTGTCAAAATTACACGATCTTATGGTTTCCTTCACGAGACAGACAGTGTAAAAATTACACGATCTTATTGTTTCCTTCACGAGACAGACAGTGTCAAAATTCCACGATCTTATGGTTTCCTTCACGAGACAGACAGTGTCAAAATTACAAAATCTTATGGTTTCCTTTAAGAGACAGACAGTGTCAAAATTCCACGATCTTATGGTTTCTTTCACGAGACAGACAGTGTCAAAATTACACGATCTTATGGTTTCCTTCACGAGACAGACAGTGTCAAAATTACACGATCTTATTGTTTCCTTCACGAGACAGACAGTGTCAAAATTCCACGATCTTATGGTATCATTCACGAGACAGACATTGTCAAAATTACGCGATCTTATGGTTTCCTTCACGAGGCAGACATTGTCAAAATTACACGATCTTATGGTTTCATTCACGAGACAGACAGTGTCAAAATTACACGATCTTATGGTTTCCTTCACGAGACAGACAGTGCCAAAATTACACGATCTTATGGTTTCCTTCACGAGACAGACATTGTCAAAATTACACGGACTTATGGTTTCCTTCACGAGACAGACAGTGCCAAAATTACACGATCTTATGGTTTCCTTCACGAGACAGACAGTGTCAAAATTCTACGATCTTATGGTTTCCTTCACGAGACAGACAGTGTCAAAATTCCACGATCTTATGGTTTCTTTCACGAGACAGACAGTGTCAAAATTACACGGACTTATGGTTTCCTTCACGAGACAGACAGTGTCAAAATTACACGGACTTATGGTTTCCTTCACGAGACAGACAGTGCCAAAATTACACGATCTTATGGTTTCCTTCACGAGACAGACATTGTCAAAATTACACGGACTTATGGTTTCCTTCACGAGACAAGACAGTGCCAAAATTACACGATCTTATGGTTTCCTTCACGAGACAGACAATGTCAAAATTACACGATCTTATGGTTTCCTTCACGAGACAGACAGTGTCAAAATTCTACGATCTTATGGTTTCCTTCACGAGACAGACAGTGTCAAAATTCCACGATCTTATGGTTTCTTTCACGAGACAGACAGTGTCAAAATTACACGGACTTATGGTTTCCTTCACGAGACAGACAGTGTCAAAATTACACGGACTTATGGTTTCCTTCACGAGACAGACAGTGCCAAAATTACACGATCTTATGGTTTCCTTCACGAGACAGACATTGTCAAAATTACACGGACTTATGGTTTCCTTCACGAGACAGACAGTGCCAAAATTACACGATCTTATGGTTTCCTTCACGAGACAGACAGTGTCAAAATTCTACGATCTTATGGTTTCCTTCACGAGACAGACAGTGTCAAAATTACGCGATCTTATGGTTTCCTTCACGAGACAGACAGTGTCAAAATTACACGATCTTATGGTTTCCTTCAAGAGACAGACAGTTTCAAAATTACGTCGGCATGATTATTTTTTGTTTAGTGAAGCTTAACACCATTACCCTATAGAAGGTTAATTTTAGTAAAGTTTGAGTAAAATCCTTAAAGCAATTTGAAAAAAATGAAATATTAATTTTGTTTCTAGAGGATAAATTTTGAGTATCCTAAGAAAAAACAGACCTTTTCAGGTATTTAGATACCATAATACTCATATATGAAAACTAAATGTTGGTGGTCCAAACAACTCCGTCCATAGATAAATAGTAGGTTATAGAAAAGTTATCGATGTCTTGTTTTTGTGGTTAAATCCGTTTTGAGGTTCCCTGTTACTTCACAGGCCAAAAACATGTGGACCGATTTTAATCAAATTTTGTATGTGGCCATATTTTTCTCAGATCATGATGTTTTATTCATTTTTTCCATAACTCAAAATTTTAATGTAGCTACACAGAATATTTATGATTTTTTTTTACAATCGACTCCAACGATTTTGATTAAATTTTGCTCAAATGTAGTCTCTCAGTACTGGATCTAAACGTTTGGTCACTTATCTCTCCAAATATTCTGGTTTGTTAATTATCGGTAAAACAATTTAATAATCGGCCACGGGGCTGTTGTAAAGTTATAAATTGGTCCGAGGCTACATAGCCTCCTGTCACTGTGACCCAAAAAGATGTTTTGTGACTGCCGTGGATTTGTTTATAACAGATGTAATTTCTCAAATTCGGTTAAACCAATTTAGTTACAATTTTAGTGGAATGCGAAGTCTAATTGTCCAGACCCAAATTGCAAGTAAAACAGCAGTTCGTAAATAATTTATTATTATTCAAAATGAACCTTAGTTGGGGTGTTTATTTTATATCTTTTATTTTATTTTATTTTCAGGTGATGATGACTGAGAGGTTTTTTTTGCTTTTAAACAACAAGAAATAAAGAAGAGAAAAAAAAACATATTTATAAGCCCGATTTTTAATAAATTCGATATACGTTAAGGATGCGTTTATGGTATAAGCAATAAAACTTTAGGCGCTATTTTAATTGGCCTATAGCCTATAATTTCTTTTCCCAGACAGCTTACCTGGTTCATTGTCACTTTTTGATTTCCCTTACAAATTTCCCTTACATTGTCACTACGGATTTGACATTTTCCCTTACAAATAGTTTTGGTTTTTATGTACTTTTAGATTATTATTTTTGTACTGAGCGCTTGAGAAAATTAGTGAAATGCTTTTGGACCTTTTATTTAGAGTTACCAAACCTGTACAATTAATGTTTCCGTAATAATGCAGAAGTTTTTTAATTCCCATAATATGCCTTACCATGTGTATATGTGAAGGCTTGTTGTAACAAATATAGCAAAAGAAAAATATATAAAGTGTCTGGGAACGGCGAGTCTTTAATCGGCTTACGAAAACAAAAACATTAAGCCTGGAAGTTCCAGAACTGTGATTGGCCAATACTAACATAAAATCAATGTAAGTGGTTTGCAGTATTGTCAGCTTCATTGTCGTAAGGATATCATCTTTGGGAAAAACAAATCTTACAATACTTACCTAATACTTCTAAAGTATAATATTTTGGAAATAAATAGTCATGTTGGCTTGTTAATTGGTAATTGGTTTTTATGAACAATTACAAATTTTAGGAGCATTGGGTAATTTACGGGCTTTATAGTCAATAGGAAGCTTTGATTTTTACTCTCTCACATATACGGATGTAATGGGTAAAAAAAGCGATGTGGAGTTTTATATCCGTTTTGAAGTTTTTTGAGTCTAAAAATTGCGTTTTTTGGAATGATGTCTGTATGTAGAGTAATCTACAGCTTAACCCGTTTGGGGGGGGGGGGGTGTGATTTAATAAAATAAGTTTAAATTTTAGTGAAATGTAAAGATTAATAGTTCAGTGAAAATATTACAGTTCAGGAATTGTTGACAAAAATAAAAATCAACCTTTAAACCGGAAAAGTTCTGTTTAAATCAAATATGCTGAGAACGCATTTATGACACAAGGGAAGGAAGTTTTGGTTAGTTTTAAATATACATTTTTTTAAACACTACTTCCATGGCTTAAATTCATTTTTTGATAGACAACTATCGAACTGACGTTTTACTTCCGAATAGTTTTGTTTGGATGGGTGTGTGAGAAAGTTTGTGCAATGTTTGCACCTTATTTTTATCTATAATTCAGTGAACATTCAATGAAAATATGATAGCACGCGTTTCTTAATCTTGTCTGTAGTTTTCGAGATATTATGCATTAAATAATTCAAATTGACGCCATTTTGAAACGGTGATTTATAAAATTACAATATTTTGTAGGCAAGTTAAATATATTTTATAATTAATTGTGTGTAACAAAAATTTGAAACCGTTCGTCAGATATAAGTTCTTTTTACAAAATACGCTATTTTGCTCAATGACTTAAAACATTTAAGTAGCCTACTTGTGTTCTTTGGGACATATTTCTTTATTTTAAACACTTTGAATCTATCCGTATGTGGAATACACTGCTTGTTTAACGATTTTAATTTATGATTTTAATGCTTATACGAATTTTTAAACCAGACAGTATTAATAATTATTAAATAATATTTCAAGTGAAAATATATAACCTAGCCTGGGAATTGAACCCAGAACCTTTGGCTTTACACAACAATGCTCTACCAACTGATGTATCTTTAGTCGTTTACCAGCTTAGGGCTACACTTGTCACTTGACTTTGCTTTTTGCTGCAATTTTCGAGTTATCAAATTAATTACCTCGTTACAAACGACAATGAAATTCTAAATTTACTCAACTTGCTGTCCTTACATATGTATTTTATTTTTATATATTTATATTATAAAACTTATTTACCATTTTTAGTACGAAATTATGAAATAAAAATGAACTTTTTCTTTAAATTTGTTAACATAATTCGTCATGTTCCAAAATATTTTATACCTTTAACAGTTACAATAAAAAAAAATTTAAAAAACAATAAGGCCTAATATATAAATCAATTTTGTTGAATATTTGTGTATGCACATTCCCACACCTCCAACTGTATTGATTGACAAGTAAGTGTGAGGAATGTATTAACACACGAGTGTGTCTCTATATTTATCGCTTTTTATAGTTATTGTTTTCGTATGTTTGTAAACCTGAAACGCAACCTCGTGTGATTGTCTTTTTATTTATTTATTTCTTTAATTATTGATTTCATGAAATACATTTTTTTAAAGACAAAAACCTCTCTATCATCATCGCTTTATAAAAAAAAAAAAGAGGAAGAAATAAACATAAAATAAAGACCTCTAACCCTCGAATACTCTATTAGCGTTAGAGTCGGAATAGAACAAGAATTGATCAAGAAAAACTAAATAGGAAAGTTGAAAGAGAGGGATCTATCTCAAGGCTACATGAAAAAAAGTGTAGATTCAGCTAGATTTGTCTATAACTAAAGTGAGCCCTGTAGGGTACAAAAAATACAAAGCAAAACATAAAAATAAAATAATATAAAATTGTGCAATAAAAAAATAATGAAAATTTACTTATGCTTATTCTCACGAGATCAAGATTAAAAGAAGTTGAAGGGGATCATCATGGTACTTACCCAGCCCTATCGTACAGTAAAAGATCCTCTAAATGTAATGTTAAATTATGTTTTATCCCAGGGCAAGTTTGTTGTTATAAAGGTTTTCTCAACCTTGTAATTGTGTATATCACGTCCAAGCCAAGCCATCACTGGCCCTTTGATATGTAGCCTTTGATATTACTGGCATCGCACGTGTTAGAATCTTGACGGAGCTCATAACTATACGAATATCACTTTTTTGGGAAGTCAGGGTTTTTAATTAAATTTTTGACAATAACTTCGTTATTTGTCATTTATAAAGTTGTTGCCATTGCATGCAGAATTTAAATCATAAATTTGAATTTAATTTAGTGTGTTAAAAGTTAATTAATACACGATTTATCTAAAAGAAAATGGCCGCCATTTTGACATTTGTAAATCAATATTTCATGAGGGTTTTATATGAGCACACTATAGTTCCCTGTAACAAATTTCATGTTCTTAACTTAATATTTGTGGCAGCTATCGTGCTTACGTTCAGACGACAACGTTGACAGACGGACGGTACCTACCAGATAATATGAAAAGTGAAGGGGGTCGTAATTTGTGTGATTAACAAACTTACCTTTATAAATATTAAGTAAAGTACATAAATAGGGTTTCTTACTAAATTGAAGAAATAAAAAGGAAATATGAAGACATGACTTTAGACTGGTTATAAATTCACTTAATTTAATTATACATTTACAACTGCTTTTTAGTCTGAATGCACATTCAATGTATTAACCTAATTAGATATACATATAAATCATAGGCTATATATAAGCTACAAATTGCCTGTATAATAAGGAATCAGTTAACTCTACCGTAAATAATCTTCGAAACTGTGAAAACCGCTGCGGCTACTAAGGGTTAAGGAAACTGGAGGTCTAAACAGAAAATCAAAATTTTAAAAATGTAATTAGCCTATAATAAGAACTGTTGGAACATATAGCTCTGGCATGAATCCTGACAAAACGACAGTAGATACGAGGATTAGATCGAACTATGGACTAAAATGGTTTAGATATACTTGAGAAACATGTGTGATGGAAAGGCTGACTTGCACCGAATTATTGAAAACCAAAACTGGTTCTAACAGTAAATCACCAAATAAAAAATACAGTTCTAAGTAGAAATGATAACCAATAAAGCTAGTGTCTAATATTTGTTGAGGATGTTAGAAGTCATGGGAATATTTCTATCAGTATAAACACCCCCCCCCACCGGCAATATTACTTTATTCTTCTTTGAATTGTTTCAAAATAAAAATTAATAATAGTGTTAAGCGTGTGCAGTATACGGTAAATAAGGATTTTTAAATTTTGTATTTCTAGTTTAATAACAATAATTCTTAGTACACAATTAAACCTCATAGAAAAAATAAAGTTATTCTTATAATTTTGCAATTATTCCACCATAAATACTTTAAATTACATGAAAATAAACAGATATTGATCCACTCAAATTTCTACTACAAAAACCCTTGTATTCCAAAAATTAAATCCTATAGTGTATACAGAGGTCCCGAAAAAGATAAACTGGCTGTACATTTTCAAATTAGGCTATACACATCAAAACGAATTAAAAAAAAAAAATCATATAACATGTACTCAACAGTAGTCGAATTCCGCTTCATTATCCGTCTATCAGTCATTTTGTTCTATAACAAAAAAAGCATTACAACTCCAGAAATAGATAAGATATTGAGTTCAGATTTCGTATAAATATTTTGTATGTTACGTTTAACAATTTTACCAAACACAAAGACTTTATATATTTATAATAATGGTGGTCGTTAATTTTTTTTTTAAGTTTACGGTTTTGGTGATAACTAAATGTTTTAAATAGTCGCCATTTTGAAAATTATAAAAATGAAGTCTTTGTTTTTAGTATACTTGCAAAATCATAACATCCCGCAGGGGGGAGGGTCAGACTAGCTGCACCTAATAAGAGGGGGTATTTTCTGTATTTTCTGCCGAACTCTTTGCTATTTGAAAGGCCTTAATACCGTTCCACCTGGTTTCCGTCACTATCTTTTGTGTTCCGATTCCAAAAGTGCTTTACAGGCTATCCAGGATATGTATTCTAAGAATCCCTTGATTGAATATATCTTGTGTTCCATACACAGACTTCAGCTACGACTCGTCAGTGTATCATGTTGCTGGGTACCTGGGCATTGCGGGATTTCGGGAAACACAAATACTGACGAAGCGGCAAAGGAAGCTACAAATCAGATACCAATCATACAGCCTGTTATGGTATCTGACTTTGTATTGACAGTTAAAATTATTTTCTATAAAAAATGGGAATAAGAAAGGACAAATACAGAGTCCAATAAGCTGAGGAAAGTAAAAAATACTGTCCGTCCGTGGAATTCATCCATACGTGCCAGTCAACGAGAGGAAGTGGTGGTTACAAATGTTCGTATCGGTCATTCCAGGATCACTCATGGATTTCTGATGGAACAGGGGAATCCTCCACATTGCCCATTTTGTCAAGGTGTGTTGTTAAATAAAGCACATCCCCATTGAATGTGTTGCGTTAAGAGGTGTGCGACGAAGAGGCGTTGGCCTATCGAATTCCATTCAGGCGATGTTGGGGGATAATGCTCAGATCCTTGATCCGTTATTGTCCTTTTTGCGTCGTCTATATATTTTTGATAAAATCTTGTTAATTACTGCAGTCATTCTACAACTCTGTAATATTATGTTTCATTTTTCTTTTAGATTGCAGTCTTCGTAATTCGTTGCAGGGCCTTTTACCGCCCTGTAATATTTGTTTTTTATTGTTGTTAATTGTATTTTCTATATTTTATAATTGTTAACTCGTTCCAGGGACATGTTGTCGTTATTAGTCCTGTTATTGTTCTTAAAATTTTTCGTTATTGTTCTTAAATTTTTTCGTTATTGTATTTTTTTGTCTTTGTGTGTATAAAAAAGGTGGAGCACTCTTATGCTCAATTTTGTGAAGGCCATAGTGACCGCAAAGGTTTTTCGCCTTAAAACTCCATTAAAAAAAAAAAAATTAATATACTAAATGCTCATACCAAATCTGAACTCAATATCTTATCTATTTCTGGAGTTATGTTTTTTGTAAAATAATAAAATGGCGGATATGCATCTAATGAAGCGAAACTAGACCATATCTTATTTGATATTTTTCACCTATTTCGGGAGATCATGCATATAAAAATTTATCAAATACTATTGATTTCTGATAGACTCGACGGGTTTCGTTCAAATATAATTGAAATGTAAAGATTACATAATAACTAAACGCTAAGATATTACGATTCACAACTAATATGAACATTGATCGCCGTTATTGAAATATAGATTTTAGACAAATACGTTTTACGCATTCAGGACGCGTTTATAGCTCAAGCTAAGCAAGTCCATGGTTCATCTACACTCTATGACTGACACGGACATAACTGACATTTTTGGTGAATGTATGTTTTGGTTCATTGTTTATTCGGGTTTGTAGATGTTTTTGCACCATTTGTCTAGTTTAGTTTCATAGGATCAGTTTCTAGTTATAAACAATTTTAAAAAAAGCTTTGTATCTACATACTTGTCCTAATATTTGTTATAAAAACCTTTGAATTAAAATTGTCACAATTACAGTTTTGCAGGCAACGTTACTGTACGCTAAGGCATGCCTAAGTTTTATCAAAACAGGTTTAGGAAGAGTTGTTATTCAGGTATTTCGCAGGACTTTCGTTGACACTAAAACGCTTTCGTTGCCCCACAAACCTTTAAACCAACTCTCGTTTCACTTGCCTCAACCTTACGTTTCTCATCCTTGCTATACTTTTTCAACCTAAATTATATATTTTTTAATTAATACATTTTCCGATTATCTAACCAAATCTTAAAAGGCATTATATTACACTGTGTGGACAATATTTAAACGACCATTGTTTTAGTTATAAATTGAAAAGCGTATATTCTTGTAAATATTTAAGTGTTAGTTTTGTACTATGATACTGTCAACCTCTGCGTTGGAGGAATAATATTTAGCGTTTTGCCTATAAATCCTACTGTGGCACCTGATGTATTCATAATTCTGTGCTGACAGTAACACTAAAAGAATCAAAAAACAAACTATTCAATGTTAAAATATTATTCAACTCTTTATTAAAAGGCTATTTATTTTTGTGCTGGCAACTTTAAATTAAATTTGTATAATTTTGTATAAAACGAAATCAACAAAATTCCGCTCTTTTTAAATATTACGACAATTTATTAAGTCGTATTCCACGAATAGTAAAACTCAGTTTACATGCTTAAATCGACCAAAATTCTATTAAGTTTGTGTTATTTTTCTAATTTTGAGCAGCTTACAACACATTTGTTAAAATAAATAAATAAATCTCATTTTTATTGTAGAAAACTCGTTTTACCATTTTAAAGCTTTGGAAACTCATTGTAAGTTATGGTACGTCTGTCATGAAAAATTATCTTCAAATAATGATTTTTTCTCTATTTGAAAGTTAGCTTTTATTTTGAAACTGATCGCGAACATAAAACATCAAATCCCAAGTCATTTCAGTTGACCTCCTACCTCTCGAATACTCTAATAGTATTAGGGTCGGAAAAGAACAAAATATGATCAAGAGACTCCTTATAGAAGAGATGAAAGAAAGCTATAGTGGAACAGGCCTAAGTAGGCACTTTGCAGATCGGGTGAAACGCTGTACTATTCTCGAAGTAAACGTTAAGGGGTGCGAGGAGGGCAAGTCTCAGGTAGCTGGCGATTCGGAGGCAAAGTCAATGTTTGTGGAACGGTGTTATTTTCCGACATAATCCCCCTCATCCTTTACCGCCCCGCACCGAGCACAAGTGCCTCCTTAGGGCTGTTCCACTATATACAAGATTACATGAAAAAAAAGGGAAATTGAAAGAGAGAGATCTAATCCAAGATTACATGAAAATAGGTGTAGATCCAGTAGGGTCCCTCGAGATTGCCACCCTGTATTCATTATATTTGATCCCCTCAGATTCAATCAGTTGGAAAGAGAATAGATAATTTTAACGAAACGTTTCATTTACCAACCGGATGGTCGGTTTAAGGGAAGACATCATAAGCGTACGAAAAAATGTCTCAAATTAAAAGCTAATATTTTTGAAATTCACTCTTGCTAAAATTAAACTGCACGATCTAACTTTGAAATTTTAAATGGGACCGCCATTATTTATTGCAGATTCAGATTCTGCGGAGAAAAATAAGTGGGTTTTATTCGGAATGTTGTTTTCTATTGGTGACAGATGGCGTTGTAATCGAAAAATAAAATCATGCGCGTTAAATATTTTAAGAAACTACTTTTAGCGTTTCCCAGGAACGTATCGCCCCTCACGATCAAGAGAAGGAAGATATATTTGAACACTTTATACTTTTCGCGATTAAGAATTTTGAATAATTTCAATAAAAAACTTGGTATGTTTTTTAATTTGTCTCTTAATTCATTTTTTAAATTATTGCGAAATGATAATAAACAGCAAATGTATTGATTTTTTTGTATCTAATTAAATCGGTTATGGCTTTATGGCAAACAATTATTGCGTGATACAAATTTCAGTCACTTTAGCGGCAGAAGCTACCTTTTCGGCATAAAAATAAAATAAGCACTTAAATCATCTTTTTTCGATTGTTATTTGAAAAATTAAATCAGCTTTAATTTTGCCAATTATTTTCATATTTTCACTCAATTGATAATTTTAATGCGTAATGTAATTGAATTTGTATGAAAAGACATCTACGATGACCAGGAAACAATGTTTAAAATTTAACCTTTTGTTCATTGTTGGATCATTTTGTAATAAAACACGTGGGTTTTACTGGAAAAACGAAACTTCACTGATTTCCGCCAATTACTGTGGAGAAATATCAGTCATCCAAAATAGTTAGACAAAACCTTCGTGTTTTGTAGCTTAGACTCTATTCAAGATTTCAAATAAATTCTAAGTTTAAGGTATAAGTTTATTAAGAGTGAAAGCCCTCTCAAAAATATTAACTTTTTATTTGGGAAATGTTTTCGAAAGGTGCCTATTTTCCAGGTATTTCGATGTCTTCACTTAAATCAGTTAAAAGACAAATCTTTTTTTCGAAATACACCTAAATTATATTACGCCTCATATTAAACATGCGTCCATTTAATAATATATACATCGTCATCACATGACATGTATTATTATTATGTGTTTCTGTTTTCCTGTGTAAACATTTAAGATTTGCAAATAACGCGACTAGTGTTCAGCCTAAATGCTTAAAACTATACTTATTCCAAAATTGATATTTTTGTTACATGTTTCTGCAGTCTTTGTTTGAGTTGTTTATTTCACTTTGTCATTACAGCTGTTTTGGAACTAGTGCCATCATCAAATGATATTCATACACCTCAAACACTATACGAAGGGTCGCTTCACTCACACAAGCACAGAGGATTAGGATGTCAGGTGACCTGTACCCAAGCCACCTGTATGAGTAACCTACTGGACTTCACTTTATAAAACTTTAATTTATTTTATTTGATATTTGAAAATAAAACCTATAATATATTTTTATTCTTCACGTAATTACAAGAAAAATGAGACCAAACAACGTATAATTTACTGAATTAATGCCCAAAATCAACAGTATTTGCAGGGCCGGATTTCCCAATAGGCCCTGAAGGCCCGGGCCTATGGGCCCAAGCTCCCAGGGGGCGCACGGGCGAGAGAAAAAATATTTAAAAAAATATCTAGAAATAAAAATAAATAGCCATAACTTATGTTTTGAATTGATTACAAAAAAAAGCATTCTTATTTTGAAGTTCATTGGAACAAATAATTGTTGGTAAAGTTAAACTATTTTTCAACATTACGCATCAACTTCGTTACAACATAGGCTTGATATAATTTTTTAATAAAGGTTTTTGGGGAAGTAACTTTAACCAGACTAGGGGGCGGGAAAATGATTGGGCCTAGGGGCGCCAAAATGCTAAATCCGGCCCTGTATTTGCTACAAAATGAGTGACTGTATGGTGACTAATAAGTGTGAATAATCAATCCTATCGTATATCTTTATCGAAAAATATGTGTTAGTAGGAATTTTTATGCTGTTTTCAACATTATTACTGTATCTCTGTATTACTGTCGCTTAGATGAGGAAATGTTAAATTTACAAAAAATAAATTTTCTAAGTGCCAATATTACCTTTTTAATACATATTTATTCATATACAGGTTGTCACAATGTAAATAATAAAGTACAAATTATGTTTTATACTATTATTATTATATTATGATTCTTTGTTTCATTAAAATCGAAAAGTACATATTATTCGATAAAGATATACGATAGTGTTGTTTATTCACACTTATTAGTCATCATACTGTCATTCATTTTGTAGCAAACACTGTTGAGTTTGGACTCTTTTAAAGTAATTTATACATTGTTTGATCTCTCTTTTTTTTGTAATGAAGTGCAGAATAAAAATATATTACAGATTTTATTTTAAAATATCAATTTAAATAAATGAATGTTTGATCAAGTGAAGCACTCATAGGATGGCCCACGGCAGGCACCGGGCAGTTCTAATAATCTGCGCGCCTGTGTGTGATGGCGCGTGCGATAGAGTGAGTCGACACTTCGTTCAGCCGCATTGCCCATTTGATAATAATATAATACAGAATACACAAAAATAAATAACGAAAATATTAAATAATATTGGTACTGCAGTACACGTCCTAGTATAAATAGAGGGTAGAGGGGTGTGACAACATTCTACACTTGTGGTAATTAACTATATATATATATTCCCTTACAATTTTTATAATAATTAGAATAAAAATTAAATTAAAAACCGTGCAAAGGCTTTCCCACTCACCCATCTCCAATATCTAATAAAACGAACCAAAACTAATCGTCATCAAAAATTACATTTCTGTAGTTGTCAATAAATAAATAAAATTATATAATCATGACCGCCGTCTTTAAATATCCCCCCCCCCTCTCTCTCTCTCTCTCTCTCTCTCTCTCTCTCTCTCTCTCTCTCTCTCTCATATATATATATATATATATATATATATATATATATATATATATATATATATATATAAGAGCCTAAACTTGTTTCGTTTTACCATAAACACGTCACGTTTACATCGTGCTTTTAATCGGCTATCAAGGTTCATTTTTTCCCTTGACCTTTATTCCTGAACACTAATTTCCCCCGATTACGTACAAGGGTTTCGGTCATAAATCTGCACATTTCGCTAAAATATGAACGAAATTGGTTAAGCTGATTTTTTACCGATAACTGTCCAATTTGTATTTTTTGGAGAGATGGCGATCAATTCGTTTTGTTTGAGTCTTACACTTGTTTTGATAAAAATTGGTATTTTGTGTTTTGTCTTATAGCAACTACTCCGAAATTTTAAATTACTTAAAATAATGAAAATTAAAAGTCTTAAGATGTAGCCAAAATATAATCATATACTACCAAATTTGATTAAAATATTTCACGCGTTTGTTATGTAACACTGTGCATATGACAGACAGACATCATTCCAATTTATTATTATTATTTTTTTTTGGATTCGGGAGATCTAAACATCGATGTTTCATCCATCATATAACTTTTCCTATATGTGAGAAAGTAAAAAAATAAATAAAAAAAATCTCACGCTTCCCGGTTTTTAAATGATGAAGTTGACACGTCCAAAACGAAAAGTTTAGTTTAACAAAATATATAAGTGTCGTACAAACGTCAAAAACGTAAGATGGACCTTAAAAGCTCGATCCAAGCTGTACGGCCGCAGACACCTGTATTGCACAGGCAGTCAACAGACCACAGACAATAGACGATCGTAAAAACCACTTGTTTGATGTCAGAGACCCTAAAACCGAAAATATTTGTAAAAATCTTGAAAACACCTTACTTTCTATACATGATGATTTATTTCTCGTGACTCTCTGTGTATTGTATACAAGAAGTAAAAATGAATAAAAGATAAGTAATATACCTTATGTGATTCAGAAATGCACGACAATATTTCGGAAGGTGATTCTAGAGCTCAAAATAAGAAAAAGGTAAAAATAAATTAATGTTTGTATAAACATAGTTTCCAGAAACGGTTCTTTTTCCGTCTATTGACCATTTTGTGTTTCTTAAACATTAAAAAAACATTATATAATTGCAAGCAGATAAGATATTGAGTGAAGATTTGATATAGGCCTACACACTATTCATTCATCCAACACAGCGACTAGCTTCATTGAAATTGTTGCTGTAGTGTCCGAGAAAATGAAATACAGATGGACGTATAGACAGATTAAATGGCACCAAATGTTTTTTTTAAACTTGTAGAATGAAATTGGAGTCAGTAATTTTTTCCACAATACATATCTCTCTCTTTCATTAGGCTTAAAGTTACAGTTACAAATATAGGCCACGATTTGCAGCTGACATACATTGGACATGGAACGACGCCAATTTCTTTAGGCGTGTTTGTATATTCGATCTTGGGGAATCGATAGTACATGCAGATCGTCAAGCTACATGAAATTATTTATTACAGACAACTAGTTCAGGGAGAAACACTGCAAAATTTATTCAAGCGGTGGCAATTTTTAAGTTTTTTGATTATTCAAGATATACATTTAAATTTGTTTCTAAATATTTAATTGAATTGCAGCTACGATGCTGGAGCTAAATTGAATGTTTTATTTTGAGGTTATGTTTTGAACGTATTTCATTTTTAATAATAATTTTGTTACTTTTTATAGTCTAGAACACGTTTGTACATCATTGGATCCTGTTGTAAAGGCCAATCGTATTTTGAACCACAACCAAATAAATGAAATGAAATGTTTATAAAGCTGGAAAAAATGAAGTATTTTGGGACTAAAAATAAGCAGTTGAAATGAAATGTTTATAAAGCTGGATAAAATGAAGTATTTTGGGACTAAAAATAAGCAGTTACTCTTGAAAAAGTATTCTTTGACATTTGAAACTCCATCGCCGTTTTGAAATTTACCGATTTCTCTGGTTACAGCAATGAGTAAAACCCAGGGTACATACAAAATTTGAGTAAAATCAGGATTAAAATTCCTACATCTAAATGTGGTAGATTTGAAAATTAAACGTCAAGAGGGTTGACAAACAATCCTAAACTTTAAGAGCATTAGGAAACTTTTGGGTAGCCTAAATTAAGAAGACATTATTTTTTATAAGTAAATCAGTTATTCCCAGACCAATACATATATAAAATTAAACATATCATTCTTTCTCATTAAAAAAATTATTTTGTTTTCGAAATATTTCGGGAATTCCATATCAAATATTTGAAATTATTGCCGGTTTTATATTATTTAAACCATGTACACAAAATTTGAATTTAAATTTATTTTATAGATATAGGCTTTTTGTAGACATTTGACAAACGGACAAACAGATGCTATATTAAATAGATTTAAAGGTTTTTTTGTTTTAAAGGTGAAAGACCTCGCGGTCATCATCGCCTTAAAAAAGAGGGGAAAAGGTGAACAATGTATCAACAAAAATATTAAGGTCATAATTTTGAAAGCAACCACGTGTCATCATCGTCAGGTCGGAAGAGAACAAGAGTTGATCAAGGTAGACGTTATTGGAAAGGTGTCACTCCAGTACTCTTTACGAGTGAGACCTTAACGGTAGTTTCAAAAAATAAAATTAGTATTATATACCACATTCAATTGTTTTGTCGTCGCAAAGGATGTTTAATTGGTTTCTTAAAGTCATTGAAGTAAATTTATTGTCCTCACTTTCTTCAACGTGGGAACTGCAATAGTTGAATTGATTGTTGTTGGACAAAACCAGTTTGACAGTGTGCAGAGATCATGTAATTGTTGTTACCTTTTGCATAAAATGTCGTTGTTTTGATATCTTTGGCATTGTGCCATTCTCGCTGACCATGGAGATTTATCTTAGATTTAAATTTGTTCGTCTATTGTTCTTTTTAAGTGAAACTTATTATTGCGAATGGGAGGGGGAAATGTCTTGGAGAGCGTGGAAAAAATAAAGCAAGAGATTCAGGCGACATACGGAAAGTGACAGATTCTGCCGTCACACATGCAGTAGCTTTTTGTACTCTCTTATTTCTTTTCCAACGATACGAATCTACGACAAGGTACGGTACTTTATCATCGATACTTTAATCTTGTTCTGTGCTGTACTTTGTATCGTAAGGAAAGGTTTAAAGATATACACTAAGTAAAGTTTACAACTTTACCTTGTAGGTAAAATCTACCTTCAGTATAGTACCCCAGATATTCATCGACTGTCGAGACAAATCTTTTTTGGTGTTTTGCACAGTCAGACATCTGATCGATGTCCTGACATAATTCCACCCAAGGGTTATTTTTGGCTCTATTTACTGTTTTGTTATACTCTGTGAGTGACTTTGTGTACCGATCACTGGTTTCTGTATGTTTACATAAATTGTACGAAAGTTTTTCCTCAGGTTCTCAAGCCCACGAGTCCATCAACAGGCGCGTTTTTGTCTTCTTTGTGATCTCAGGACAGGCTTTTTATTACTACTTATTGATGGTTCCATCCAATGTCCTAGATCTGACCAAGTAATTCCTCACGGAACATGCCCCAGACAGTATTCATCTTATATGAAAGAAGATGTAATTGTGATCCGAGGAAGACAAATCATGAGATTATAAACCTTTCAGTTGTTTATATAGGATAAAAGCTACCTAAAGTAAAGTCTAGGACTTCCTCCCTACCCTGATTAAATATAACTAAACTCGATTCAGCTATAAAATTTCTCTCCCCTCGGTTTTTGACACCAGTTCTTCTCCACTATGTACGTTGGGCATCACCGCCAAACTCCACAACTGCCTCAACTCGGTAACGGCGGCGCTTCAGTATAGTTGTAACGAAGATAAACGGATGCAAACAGGAATCTGATGTTGCTACCACCTGTTTGCAAGTGTATCTCAGTCACGCCCTTCAACATAGTTCAATGATTTGTATGCAAGCCCATCACATATCAACTCCCCTTTTACAGTACTCATTCCTATCACATTGCCTTTGACTGTCCATGATTCCTATATTAAAGCCACTACTGTATCTTTTGTGATGATCTTCTAGTAACCGCTCTGCTATGATGTCAAATAATTTCGAGTATTGCAGTCATCTTATACTCAGGAGATTCTTTACCTTCTTGAAACCCTAACGTAGCACTTTCGCAGCCCAGGAATGAAAGCATATTTTTAATGCCTTCAGTTATTGAAGGATGTCCTCATCAATATTTATTACCCGAAACTGGCCATGGGGGATTGATTTTCCAATGGTGAGTATTTAGTCCGCTCTGTTGTTAAAGACTATCACGTCTTTTTTTTCTTCTGCTTAGTGATGATGATCGGTTTCAAAAACCACTTATTTAAAATATGTGCCACTCCGAAGAAGTTCTCCCCGACTCTGTCGTCGCGAAACGGTTTCCGACACAACTGCTAAAAATCGAATTTTAAATTGAATCTTATGTCCTTGAAATCAAACTACAGAATTTTACAAATAATTGTAAATTTGAAAAAAGCGAGGAGATTCGGAAAACCGCAGAATTTTAAAATAAACCACACGTTTTATTAATCAGATTCTGATATCGAATAGCCTGTTGAGAAAATTAGAAAAAAGGAAAGAAAGAACAATTAAATTTAATTAGTTACTTGGTTTAACAAGTACTAGGGCCATTAAGCAGACGTGAGCTCAGATTTATACTTTCACTAAAATCAAACAAGCGATCAACGTCTAATGTCGTTTAACTTCAAACAAAAACCTCCAACAACAGTTTAATATTATTTGTGAATAATAACTATTTAGAAGAAATTTTCCTCATGTGGAATTTTCCCCTCGAAGGACCCAAACCAAAAGTATCTACAGTAGTAGTATTTACGGTAACCTGAATTCCACACCGTGTAGGAAATGTTTTAATATGAATCTCCTTGCTAGACAACGCAGCGTGTAGCATTAGGTCTGATCAGCTGGATAGCCGGTGTAGAGTGTGTAGTCCTACCAGATATATTATTTAATTCTTTAAATGGCGTTCCCGGTATTCTCGGGAAAGGCCGGAAAATCGTCGCATCAATGAGTTAGACATAGCGCCTACAACTTGATTACTTAGAGATTTTTTGGTCAGGTGGGGGTAAGTGATGTGTATGGGCAGTCCTTAAATATCATTGGTTAGGTGTACTCCTGTTTTGTTAGTAGTGATTTATTCCCCGACAACCGTTAATCAACATAATCTCTCCTAAAAGGCCGGTTTAATAAAAACCTAAATATCGGCTATGTTGCTGTGATAAAATACTTAATTTCTCAAAATCAGTTCTACCGATTTCGTTCAAATTTTAGTGAAACGATAAAATTAATGATCCAAACCCGTGTAGAAAATGGCAAATATACAAATTTTTTAACGAACGAGATCTTTGACAACAAATTCATCTTTACCACCGTTATTAAATCGTTATCAAATAATTATTTATCAGACAAGTGAAGCAAGTTTAGGCCCTTATTTAAATATTTTTGAAAACACGGTGTTTATGGATCATTTTCACTTTTTTATTGTCAACTTACCGAATTGACATTTTTGGTGATGATTATTTTTGGTTGGCGTATATATTTGGGGACGTGTAATTGAAATGTGTAAAACATCTTCAGATAGTCTACTTTTACTTGTAGAAACAGTGTAGAATATCACCGACAGTTTAGGATAAAAAGCTCTTAAATTCTTCGTTCTCTCGATGAATCAGCTCCTGAAAATGTATTAAAATGAATGTTTTTAATTGTATAAAAGGGTGTTATCAAGTTTGCAGTTTTAGGAAAACTGGACATTTATGTACTTCTACTGTATCTGTCATTGTGCGACGTTTTTAAATTGCGATCGAAAAATATTAATGAATCATGAAGTTGGATAATATTTTATACGTGTAGATATATAATTTAAGAAACTTTTTTTCTTGTTTTTTAAAGTGTTTATTGCCACCATCATTATCACCTTAAATCAAAGAAAAGAGCATAAAATAAAAGACGCTAGCTATAGAATATTCGAATAGCGTTAGGGTGGGAGAGTCGTGAGTATCTAACCCAAGGTGTAGATCCAGCTTGGCTTCCTCGGTATTGCAACACCGAGGTATATATACAGGTGTATAAAAATTATACACCAAAATAATTTTTAACGATTTTCATATACTCCATGGTTTAGGCTACCACGGTGCCCATGTACCACGCCATGCCGCCGCTCTGGGGGGGGGGGGAGAGATTCCCCCTTTTGAAGGATAAATCTGAACCGCCATTTTTTGAGAGATCGCAACCGATACGTTTTTTAAAATTAGCATAATTTGATTTAAATCGTTTGGTTTTTATTGTCATTATTATTATTATTTTAATTGAAATATTTAGTTTTGATTTCATAACAGCAAAATCCCCCCCCCACAATGTTTTATATTGGTTTCTTATTATGCTTAAGAAAGTTCATGCATCGTTTCTATTTATACCCCCCCCACCCAGGATAAAACGGAGTGTAGCCTATTGTTTGCTATTGAAACATTGCCTTAATGTGGAAATTTGCCAATTTCATAGGTAATTTCGTTTAGAGATTAAACCTTAATTCACTCCCCTTCTAAACACTTAGTGGCAATATGTTACAAAATGGCGGATTTAATGGCGTCATAAACTGTCCTAATATTGGTAAAGCTGTGTCGGGCAGTGAATACATTATTCGGTTAAATGACGACATTATGGACACGGGACGTGGGAGATAATATAAAACGAGATAAGCTAAACTACCCTCATCCCCTTTAGTGACTCATACCCTTGGGCAGCATGTGTGCTATCTTGATATTAAGTGTCGATGATACTATGCCTATTGAGGACGCTGAATGCTTGCTGCACATCAAATTACGTTACTTAGAATTCGATATATGTTTTTCAACATAATATAGTGGACTTTTTTTTCTTTTTTTTTTAATATTTCAAGCTATAGACTGTATATTGTAAACCTTCAAAAATGTACATTTTAATATTTTATTTTAACACCTGGAATTTTAAAATTATTGAATTACATCTTTTCTTCATGTTTAAAGGTAAAAAAAAAAAATAATAAGGGTATAAAATAAAGCCCCTAACCTTCGAATACTCTGATGTTGTCGGAAAAAATCAAGGGTTGGTTAAAAGAGATTTGATAGGAAAGATGAAAGAGAATGATTTAACACAATAAACACAATTTTCCACATATTTAAATGTAGAAAAAATTGTAATGGGTCAAAAATTGATATCGAATTTTTTGCGAATATATGCGTTCAAGGATCCCGAGTTAAATGCTGTGTGGCGGTAGGTGTACAACCGCGTATACCGATGTTCATCAAATTTGGTATATGGGTATATTTTAGGCCATATCTTGGGACTTTTTAATTTTTGTTATAACTCAAAATTTGGGGGTATTGCCACACATTTTTTTTTTCAAAATTGGATGTAACGATTTTGATCAAATTTTGTTCAAGTTTAGCTCTTAATTACACGTATCCATCTCTCCAAAAATGCCTGTTTGTTACTAATAGTCGATAAAAAGTAGGGGGAAAAAAATCGACCATATGGCTGTTATAAAATACTGAATTTTTCAAAACCGGCTCAAGCGATTTTAGAAATTAAATTTAAAAATTACTAACCCAAACTCGCGTGGAAAATCGCAATTAAAACAAAATACGGTCCCCCAATAATTGGTAAAGTGTAAAATGAACGCCGACATTAAAAGGCCGATTTAATCAACTGAGGATGTTTTATGGCAGAAACGAAACAAGTTTATTTCAATATATGAATTTTTTTTTTCAAAAACCGTCTCGATGATTTGTTTTCACTTTTTGATAGACAATTACCTAAATGACATTTTTGGTAGCGATTATTTTTGGTTCGTTTTTATTTAGTTTTGGGGGTTGGTAAGTGGGAAAGTTTGTGCGATGTTTTTAGACAGTTTATTTTAATTTTTCTGATAAATCTTCAATACAGATAAGGAGATAGATACCTTCTATAGACGATAATTTTTAGGTCTTATTTCAAATAATTTTTGAGTCTTTATTTTTAGAAGCTACATTTTGCTATTTAATGTCACTGCATTTTTTCTTCTTACAAAAAAATTCTGAAGCCCTTAAACATGAGAAAAGTTTAGGGTGCTTGTAGTGTAAAAGATGTTCGATTAAATGTGCAAAGTTGACTTGTGGAGGTAGAACACGACTGGTTTGCTTTAGAAAGTTCCTTCATAGCCTAGAGCTCTAGATATTGCACTAGCATAGTCCTACATTTAATACTTATTGTCATATAGTCTGACGTCATTCTGATTTTTTTTTTTTTTTACTTTGGAGTCAAAGAACTTTTTGTATTAAAATGAAGATCGCTTTAGAGTAATTGAAACATATCTTTTGAAGATTTTCAATTCCGTTTAAATAAGAAAAGATAGTGTACAAATATTGCACACTCATTTCTATACTCTTATTCACAATTATTGAAATATTAACCAAACAAAACCAATCTTCTTCTGCATTAATGGGTAAAAAAGTGAAAATTAACCATAGACGGTCCACAGTAGATCCAAATCCCGAAAGCTGGCCCACAATATAAAGATATTGACCGATTTGTCTAAAATTATATATATAGAGGATTCTGTTTAAGAATCTGATGTTACAATTAAAAAAAACAAAATGGCGGATCCATATGGTGGACAAAAAGTCGGAAAATTGTTGTTATGAATGAAAGTCGGTATGGTAGAGTATTGGGCATGTTTAATAAGAATGTGATGTTTCATTAAAAAATAAATAAATAAAATAAAATAAAAATTCACAAAAGAAATTACAATAGTACATTAATAAAACAGTTTTATCTACAAAAGAAATCAGTACAGAGGACTTTTGATTACTCATAATAATTCATTGTAATCAGGTGAATATTCACTTATGTTACATTCCGTTACAGTTGGGGGTTTCAGTAAACGCAGGGTTTTCAAAGATAAGGACATTTTTGGGTTAATTTCCTTAGACTCGTAATAAAAGGATCTGAAGAAATTAAAATTCTCACAAATTTATCCACCAAATTCGCGTAAATTTTCTCGAAATCTCTAAAAGTAATTATTACACGATTCTTATGCATCTTCAGACATCTGCCCTATCGGCAACAATGCGGAAGAAATTATTTAACTGCCATGCATGATAATTTTATGCATTTAAGTTGGTATTAACTCCACACATTTTCGAGCTGTAACTATAGCGAATTGTTCAAACCGGTCAATGCTAATTCATGGCCACTTACAAATTATTATAATTAAGTATATTTAAAATTTTAATTTATTTAATTATTTAAAGTTATATATTTTAGGTTTTGTACAATAATCTCATGTTAAAAATACCTGAAAATCATTTCTAATATAATATTAAATTCATGAATTATTTCATTCATCGACTAAATTTTCCAACTGTTTCCATAAAATGCAAACAGAATAGCACTTAATAGCAGATAGTTTTTTGTTTTTTATATATGTTTTAATGTTAGTGTAATAAATAAGACTACGATACATTTTTGACCTAACACGACGGTGCAAATAATTTTTTTAATCTTTGAATATATTTAAATTTTTATGTTGAATTTTATTAACAATGATTGTTAATCATTAATTTTGCAACTTAATTATGTAAATATTTCATTGCATACTGTTATTCTACTTACGTATTAGAAGATGATTCCATTTTACAGTTTGGAAATCGATTTACTACACGCTTTTCTATTGAAAAATGTAAAGTAAAAATTTAGCTATTGTTCTCATGCGATGAATGTCTTCGAGGGTCACTTTTGAACTGGTCTCTTAGCTTAGGAATAAGAGATACTAGCCAATTACTTACCTATTGCACTATAAACAATATAATCCCAATAATAATTTTAGTTTTTGACTTTTCTGGATTTGGAACCACAGTGCGCCGTCTGTTATTTTATAGATTATTTTAAACATTATACTCTTAGGGACGCATTTAGAGTGAGTACGGGCTTGGCAATCCCAAGGGGAACCTTGCTGCATCTGGACCTTTCACGTAATCTTGGGTTAGATTTCTTTCTGTTATCTATTCTATCAAGTCTCTCTTGTTCTTGCTGCTATTAGAGTATTCGAGAGCTAGACCGGGTCTTTATTTTATCTTCTTTTCTTCTTTATTTAAAGCGATGATGACCGAGAAGTGTTTTCCCATTAAAAAAACTTACTTTAAATGATGACTTCGTTTGATTGATTTTTTATTGTTCACTTTTTAAAAGGAACAATTGCGGTGAATTTAAAAAAAAAAAGAGTCAGCCAAGAGATACCTTACGCGAGAGATAAAAGAGAGGGATCTAACCCAAGACTAAAAGGAAACAAGGAGTAGATCCAGCTAGTGACCCTTACAATAAAGCCATTGAGATAGAGAAGAAGATGGCTAGCAAGATGTAATGGAAGATGTTAGAGATTATTCTATAATGACCCTCAAAGGCTTATTTTAGGAGTACGGGGGTTGGAAATTCCGATGGTTTCTAGCATGTGTCGTAAACTAATCTGAACTATAAATATTATTAGTTTAAATGAAGTAAAAATAATGGCGCACAAAGTTGGTTTTTATAAAGTGACATGTTTTTTCCTTAATAGACATGGACTGAATAAACGTAGATTTTGTAAAAATCTGGGTAAACATCCTCCAGACTCAAATAAGTTTTTGAAAACGGTAAATTGCCAATTGTGTTTTGATCTGTAACTCGTGAACTGAGAAATCACCCACAATTGACTTGAACATCGAAGTGAGTTTTCTAACCTTCATAGTTGTATTTGGTTTTCTACTGGAACATGTGATTTACACACAAAATGTTGGTAACACTGATGTATTCATACTTATGTTCCACTAACAACACAGTAATTGTTTGTATTGTTGACTGTCCTCTATGGTAAACAAAGAAAGGCCTTTAAGGTAGGGCTACCAAAAGAGTAGACAAAAATGTAGGCTAATTCCTTTATATTATTTCACCTGTACGCGCAAGTGTTGGGTAAAAGTTATGTAACGGGTCAAATAATCGATATGGAGGATATTTTGAGATCTGAATCCAAAAAAGTGGATTTTGGAATGATGTCTGTGCTTTAAAGTCCAAAAGCGTAGACCGATTTTATTCAAATTTTGTTTTGGGGTATATTTTGGCCATATCTCAGAATATTTTATTAATTTTTTTTTAATACTTAAAATTTAAGGGTAGCCGAAAAAAAACATAAAATTATGTTGTTTTTTTTCCAAAATCATCTGAAGCCATTTAAATCAAATATCCTAAAATGTAGCCCACATGTATACAAACATAACGAATGGCTTCAAAAATTTCAAAACTAAATTGGCAATTTACTGTATTAAAAAAAACCTAATTGAGCCAACTAATAATTGGTTTTACTAATTTTAGCAAGACACGAAAATTATTGACTCAAATCAGTGTGCGAAACATTTAATAATAGAAAAATCATATCATTAAGGAATAATTTCCAAAATACTAAAAGCAACATTGACCGCCCTCATTTATGCTTAATTTCATCTTACCACTCAAGTTTATAACACGATCAAACAAATGTTTAAATAAAGGAAAACTAACGTTATACACCTCGGAATAAAGATGTGTTCGACAAAAATCCTCCACACGAAATTTGGTGGAAAGTTTGGTTTTGGAGTTACTTCAATGGGAGGAAAAAATCGGATACTTCAACTCACCACTAGGCGTCCTGGGGGGGGGATTAAGAGGTGGGACAAAACGGTTTTTGTATATATCTAAAAAAACTAAGCAAGAGAACGTAAAAGTTTTAGCCGTCTAAATTTCCCATCAAAATGGTCCTTAGTAATTTTTTAAATTATATAAATCGGTTTTAGTAATTACATTCAAATTGTGGCAATTTGCAAAAATTAATGACTCAAATTAGTGTGCAAAATGTTCGTAATACCTTTAATGAATAATTTTCAAAAAACGAAAATGAACCTGGACCTCCGTCATATTTGATTTTATTCTATGATATGAAACAAAACGAGTTTATAACGCAATTGACTTTTTTCATTATATTTGTATATACAGGGTGTCACTTTAGTAAGTAGGCACCCTCTATAATTTTCTTTGTATTGATTTTAAGAACCTACGGCGTGCGGCATATTAATTTGAATGTCTGGGACACCTATTTGACTGCTGTTATTTAATGCCCCCCCTCCAAAGGGGGCGAAAGGGTGGTAAGTTGAAATTTTCAAATAGTAAAGGAGTCGAATGACATCTCATTTTAAAGATCTAATGAAAAGAAGATGATTTGTGAAAATAGAGTTAAAGAAATCTCACCTCTAAAAGGCGGCAAAAATCGTACCAAATTAGAAACAAATGAGGTTGTACAGTGTTCTATGTAATTTTAAGAAAACAAATTTCCCATTTTTGATGTTAACTTCAATTGACCTGCATAACAAATGTGCATGAACCGTGATATTTTCTTTTTGAACCGTTTTGGTTTTTTGGAAGGGTGGATAATTTTAAGAAAATTGAGTCAAGTAACGCGTCATGTGAAACGTCCGGAGAAAAAAAAGTTGATCGCCATAAAAAGCTTTTCAATAACAAAATTCGGTACTTACGTATTAACGCCACCGCAGCAGAAGTTGCCTAATGCGTATGCGCCAAGAGCAATAATTATTATTTCCTTTGTGATATATATATATATATATATATATCTGGCCAAACCTTTCGTAAGTTTATTGAAGTTAATAATTTGAAATTAGATCACGGATAAACATGAGCTGTAAAAGTGAACATTTGTCATCATGTCCGACAAGTCGTTAACCTATAAATACGTTAGATTTGATAGTTTTTTATTATATCAATTTTTTAATTAACCTTGATATATAATTATATCACAAAGTAAGCAAAGTATTAACTTCAATAATAATTATTGCTCTTTATTGGCGCATGCGCATTAGCGCAACTTCTGCTGCGGTGGCGTTAATACGTAAGTACCCAAAATTCCAACCCAGTCGATATTTTCTTACGTGATGTAGGGAATGTGTAACGAAGGCTTTGTAATGACACCAACAAGGTATTTTTAGTGACTGGGTAGAAGTTTTCAGTCTAGGTGGAATTTCTCCTCATATACTCGGAAAAACTAAAGAGATAACAGCCGCAAGTTTCTTCCAAGGCAATACAATGGTTGAATGATAACAATTTCAGGTATTTCCTTGTGAAAGCTCTAAGAAAGCTTTCAATAATGCATTTGGAAAGGGAGCACTAAATAACAGCAGTCAAATAGGTGTCCCAAACATTCAAAATATATATGCCGCACCCTCAGGTTCTTATAATCAATATAAAGAAAATTATAGAGAGTGTCTACTTACTAAACTGACACCCTGTATTATATATAGCAATTATATAACTCAAAATTTGGGTTAGCTGTCATAAAATAAATAAATAACGATTTTCATCGTATTTGCACAATGTAGCCTCTAAAGGTCCAAAGAAAATGTATTTCAAAAGTTATTGGATAAAACAAAAATCAGCCAGGGCTTGTTATAAAATACGTATTTTGTTTAAATTGTCCGTATGAATTTTAGATCCTTGTATATACAGGCTATAATTTTTAGGGTCAGTAAGTAAAACCAAGGACCCTTATATAAGTTCACATACTTGCCTGTCTGTCTGTAAGTCGCAACCAGTCTACTACACAGACAAGACGATAAATCCTATATATTTCAAACTTTTTTATATGTATATGTAGCGTTAACAACAAAACATGACCTTGGGGTAATTAAGGGGCAAAAACTATAAGTTGAAATTTTTTGGAAATATGAGTTGGGAATAAATAAAACTTGGAGTTATTCCGATTATGTATGTTTTTGAGAAAAAAATTAATGTGTTAATACTAGAGCAAATTTTAAATGTCAGATATCACCCCCCCCCCCAATACGGCGTGACCTACAAATCTGAAAAAAAAAAACAAATAATTTAAATCTGAAATGAAATTCTGATGCGAAATTATATATCATTTTTTTTTTTTTATGGCGAATACAACTTAATTTAACCAAACAATGATAATTATTTTAAGCAGTTTTTGTGAGATGCGACACTAATAATTCAATAGCCATTAAAAGGTGGATTGCATGTTCATTGATTTCTCTATATTAAAGGTTGTAGTTAACACCAGGATCCTTATAATTTCACGCGCGTGTCTATCTGAATAATTTTTACTGCCTCTTAAAAGGCTTTACAAAAATAACTGCCAACGGACGTTTTAGCACAAGCTTAATTTCCATTGACGAGTAGTTTTGTAGTTTTGGTTTGGTGAGAATATTTGGTGACGATTTATTTTGGTTTTTGACAATTACAAGTCTACTTCTGTGGACACATTTACAATGTAGCTCAAGTTTTATTAAATTACAAGATCCAGTAAACTTTTATAAGGGGCTGCTTATCTGGGCAAGTACCAAGATGACGTCTTGCATTTAAATTGATGTTATTACAAGACAGGTTCTCTATTTGGTACAAAGTCTATCAGAAAGCAAGACCATTAACATGTCATGCTTCATTTAGGCTTCCTCTGCCTTTCACTTTCTTGGTCCAAACCTATGAAGCTTGTCTACTAACACCCGGAAATATTTGGAAAAAACTTTTTATAAATGTAGATACTGTGCGTAAGAAGGTTTCATTAATAAATCTGTGATACCGCTCTTACTGTGTTAATTGTTGTGAGATATCATTAAATGTGAAACAATATATTTTATTACGGTATCATGGACAAGATAGTTTACTAAAAGTGTTTTAAAATGACGGTCGTTTTATAGTTGTTTGAGAACTTAAATGATAAATCATATAATTTCCTATGATAATGTTTTGCGTACAGCTCTAAAAGCAGGAAGAAGTTATTTGTGGAGAAATATCTATGACTTAGAAAACAGTTCTAAAAGCAGGAAGAAGTTATTAGTGGAGAAATATCTATGACTTAGAAAACAGTTCTAAAAGCAGAAAGAAGTTGTTAGTGGAGAAATATCTATGACTTAGGAAACAGTTTTAAAAGCAGGAAGAAGTTGTTAGTGGAGAAATATCTATGACTTAGGAAACAGTTCTAAAAGCAGGAAGAAGTTGTTAGTGGAGAAATATCTATGACTTAGGAAACAGTTCTAAAAGCAGGAAGAAGTTGTTAGTGAAGAAATATCTGACTTAGGAAACAGTTCTAAAAGCAGGAAGAAGTTGTTAGTGGAGAAAATATATCTATGACTTAGAAAACAGTTTTAAAAGCAGGAAAAAGTTATTAGTGGAGAAATATCTATGACTTAGGAACACTCTGAAAATAGATGGTGCAAAAACATTACACATACTTTCTCATTCATCCATCCAAAGAAAATAAAAACTAACCAAAATTATTCTCGAGAAAAGTAAATTTGGTAGTAGTCAGTTAAAAATGAACCAAAAATTTGTCATGTCTTTTGCAAATATATTTAACTAAGCTATAAATTTATTTCACTTGTATCATAAACTAGCGCCTCAAATTGTTTTTAATAAAAAAATCGAGATTTTAATGATGGTGGATTAGTTAGTGTGTGTGTATACTGTATATATATATATATATATATATATATATATATATATATATATATATATATATATGCCAATGCCAATTAATCCAGAACCGTAATATTTTTTAAATTTCGGTTTTGTACATTATTCGTCATACAATTATTTTATTACAATTTGAACGAAATAAGCAGACCCAATTGTTTTTTTAGCGATGACTATTATCTGGCTTTTTTTCTTTTTTTTTGTTTAGGTCTTTAAGCCGACACTTGAGCAAAATTCGTTACAGCCGATTTTGATAAAATCGCAATTCTGTTTTTTCTTATGGCAACTTCTCACAATTTAGTGTTTTCTTATGCCAGTTACTCTCAACTCTGTGTTTTATTTGACAGCTACTCCCAATTCTGTGTTGTTTTATGACAAATTCACCCGATTTTATTTTTCTTATGGAAAATTCTACCAATTGTGTGATTTCTTATGGCAAATTCTCCCAAAACTGTGTTTTCTTAAGGCAGCTACTCCCAATTCTGTGTTTTTTTATAAAAGATTTTCCAGATTTTTTTTCTAATGAAAGCTCCTCTCAATTTTGTAATTTCTTATGACAGCTACTCCCAATTTTGTCTTTTCTTATGACAACTTCTCCTAATTTTGTCTTTTTTTATGACAGCTACTCTAATTCTATGTTTTCCTATGGCAGATACTCCCATTTCTGTGTTTTGTTATGGCAGATTCTCCCAATGCAGTGTTTACTTATGGTAGCTACTCCGAATTCTGTGTTTTCTTATGGTAGCTACTCCTAATTCTGTGTTTTCTAATGGTAACTTCTCCAAATGTTGTGTTTACTTGTGGTAGTTACTCCTAATTCTGTGTTTATTTATGGTAGCTACTCCTAATTCTGTGTTTATTTATAGTAGCTATTCCCAATTCTGTGTTTATATATGGTAGCTATTCCTAATTCTGTGTTTATTCATGGTAGCTACTCCTAATTCTGTGTTTAATTATGGCAGCTACTCCTAATTCTGTGTTTACTTATGGTAGCTACTCCCTGTTCTGTGTTTTCTTATGGTAACTACTCCCAATTCTGTTTTCTTATGACAGCTACTCCCAATTCTGTGTTTTCTTAAGCTAGCTTCTCCCAATGTAGTGTTTTCTTATGACAGCTACTCCAAATTCTGTGTTTACTTATGGTAGCTACTCCTAATTCTGTGTTTACTTATGGTATCTACTCCTAATTCTGTGTTTACTTATGGTATCTACTCCTAATTCTGTGTTTACTTATGGTAGCTACTCCCAATTCTGTGTTTACTTATGGTATCTACTCCTAATTCTGTGTTTATTTATGGTAGCTGTTCCAAATTCTGTGTTTACTCGTAGTAGCTATTCCTAGTTCTGTGTTTATTTATGGTAGCTACACCCAGTTCTGTGTTTTCTTAAGGTAACTTCTCCCAATGTAGTGTTTACATTGGTAACTACTCCCAATTCTCTGATTTCTTATGACAACTTATGGTAACTACTCCCAATTCTGTGTTTTCTTATGACAGCTACTACCAATAATTATGTGTTTTCTTATGGCAATTTCTTCTAACGTAGTGTTTACTTGTGGTAAATACTCTCAATTCTGTCTTTTCTAATGGCAGCTACTCCCAATTGTGTTATCGAAAAACTGAAAGAAATTGCCTTAGACATGACCAAATTATTCCCCCATAACAAATTTTAATAAAACCTATATTTAGTTTTGGTTGTATAGCATTGCACATACAACCGACACTTGAGGAATATGATTATTAAAACAAATAATAAATACAACTTTTTTATCTTAAGGGATCTCAAAACAGATATATCTGTAAAAAAACTCAACATCATGTTTTTACACATCACATAATTTACTTTATACTACGTATTTATGAGAAAGTAAACCTTATAAAGTTTTAACTGAAATTGTTGCATCCAGTGTCGACGACAACCTTTATTTATTTCGACTTGTATTGTCTTATTAAATGAGATTTTTTCGTTTTCTTGGTTTAGTATAAATTTTTTTTTTTCGAGTTCTATAAGTCAGATCGGGACGAAAAAAAAAATTCAAGTTGTTCCCAATGAATGTCACTATAACAGTTTTTAGATTAGAAATATTTAAACGAAATTCTTAACCCACAAAAATTAGAAATCACTGCCATTGGTAGCCTGTTAATACTTAATTACTTCTGGCAACATTACGTTTAATTTTAGACATATCTATGTAACAGTAAATTTATGAGACAATTGCAAATAGTTAGTAGAACACTTTTAAATCATTACGACCAATTACGTTCAATTATTTTATCTTAAACTAGTGATACCATTTTGTTAATATGTAAATATCATTAGTTAATAATGACATTTTAAAATGTTTGTTATCTACAAATGATGGTGTGGATGTTTATGAACAAATTCCCGACTATTACGTGAGTTTAACTTTCTATTTCAATAACACCCTCAAGGTCATACTGTTATGAATACGGGCTGGTAATCCATAGGTACCCTAGCTGAATCTACACCTTTTTTCATCTAGTCTTAAGGCGACAGATTTCTACAAAGAGGGCATTGAAAAGCTTGTACCACGTTATGATAAATGCCTTAATTTATATGGCGATTATGTAGAAAAATAGCTTAAGAGTTTACCTTCAAAATGTATATAATAAAAATTGGGGGTTTCACTTTGTTTATATTTTATTTCAAAACGTCTGTTACTTTCTGGATAGCCCTGGTACATCAACAGCTCTTACAGGGTATGTTTGTATAAAACAAATTGTTACACAGAGTTTCTGAAATTCGTAATTGTGTATAACTCTACATTCTTGGCGTCTGCTAGATGTGTGTACTCGTTCCGGTGTCATCCTCGGCGAGCTACGAAACTATACTAATATTCTTAGAAGTTCAAGGTTCGAAATTACAATACATGTGATAATAACTTCACTATTTGTAATCATCGGTAGGTGGGGTTGATACCATCAGGGCCTACATGTAGAATTGAAATAAGCAATTTTTTTTTATCTAACTTGGTGTGCTATAAGTTGAACAACACACGAGATATGAACAAAAACCGTTTAAAATTGTCGGATTTAGACATTTTCCATTCAATTATTCTGAATTTCAATAGGGTTCTTACAAGCACATTAGTCTCATATATCAAATTCAATGTTCCTGTTTTAATTCTGGATTTAAATATATTTGATAATTATTAATATGGTTTAATCGGACATATGCCATCATTTGTGTATTTAAATGACGTTTCGAGAGTATAAATCAACTCTCGTTATCAAGTGTAAAACTATAGCATAAAAAGGAAAAATATACATAGTTTTGCCTGCTCAGGCCTGGTTTTAGGCTTGAGATATTTTCTTATGTTATAGATTTAGTTTTAGGTTCACACTTGATAACGTCGTGTATTAGTTTCCTATCTTAATATTTATGGCAGCTATCGTGTTTATGTATAGACGACAACGACGACCGACTGTCGACATGTCTAAATTCACATTTTTGGTCTTCTGAAACGTGAAGATTAGTAAAACAATGGAGGTGTAAATTTTTGAGGATTACCAAATCCTAGTGTTTAAATAGAAAAAGTCTCGAGCCTACCAAAATGACACCAACTTAACAACTTTTATCATAAGTCCTTTTTCGACTCATTGGTCCTCAAAACGAATAGAACCACAAAAAACAATACTAAAATTTCCCTTTTAACAAAAAAACAAAATGCCTTTCCCCCCCACTTTTTTGTAGGTGAAAGTATAACCAAGTTATCGACAGAAACTTATAAAATATTTAAATTAGTATTAAAACACCAGTCGCCATTTTGAAACTGTTAAAATAAATATTGTAAATTTTAGTATACTTTTAAACATTGATTAAAATATTATGATTAACAATTATCATAATTCCATAACATTTTGGTTTAGGCTTATTTTGGGTGATGTAGACAATTACCAAGAAATGATGTTTTAGTTTCTTGCCTTAAACCTCGGTTATCTTTTAACGAAAAAATTTAAAGAACTTTCGTTTGTTGTAAATATTTTGAAATGTTAATGGTTTTCAATATATTAACGTCCGCCATTTTGAAAATGTACAAAATAAAGCCCTGGTTTTCTGATGTACTGATAAAAGATTACATAAATAATGCTTATACCAAATCTTCATTTTATATCTTATCCACTTCCAATGGATTTTTTTTTTTTTTTTGTAAAAACACAAAATGGCCGTCAGATGGGAAACTAAGTGTTTCCGAACTGAAGTGTTTATGTAAACATTTTTTCTTATTTTTAGCTCTAACTTCATCTCCCGAATAATTTCTGTACAATTTTGAGTCATTCTGTAAATGTTAATGTATTTTAATAATGTTTACTGATCGTAAATAATTCCTAGTTTTATGGAATTTTGTAAATTTGATAATAATGTTTGTTCTAAAACTGCTTTTTATTTCTTAATTGTTTTTTTCTGTGTTTCAGGTGAGTGATGGATTGCAGACAAATCCAGTATCTGTGAGATATAAAGGAAAATCTAAAAATATCTTTGTCAATTATTGGAGGTAACTTATTTATACAACATGAACACTTTTGATGTACTTGGTCGTAAAATAATTATATCATGGATGGAAAGAAAATTGGCTGAACTATATATATATATATATATATATATATATATATATATATATATATATATATATCTATATCCTTTTCTTTAAAGGCTGAAAACCTTCGGTCATCATCGCCTTATGAAACAAGGTGATGGAAACCATCATGGTATTTACCCAGTCCCATCATACAATGTAATTACAAGGAGATCTTGAAAATTGCTTTCTTGGGCCTTATAGAAATTGTTTAATTATATTAGTAGATCAAGGGATATTATCCAGTTTGTTTGAAACAGTTACACAGGTTATCTGAACCTCGTAATTGTGTATGTTACAACTTTCTTGACGTCGGCTAGGTCCTATCAAGCCTCGTAAATGTGTGTATTAAACCGTCTTCACTCGCTTTGTTCATGTCAGTGTCTCTTCCCTAACATATGTGAAAGACCCTCCATTCGCTGCGCTCGTGTCAGTGACTCGCCCGGCCTTGATTGATTTCAATTATACGAATATCACATTTTCCTGGGGAGTTCAGTGTGAAATTATATTTTTGACAATATGTTACTATTTCTCTACGGGAATATGTAGGGTTGAAGTGAAATCTGTAAATTTTAATCTGATTTAGTGTGTTTTAACCGAAATATGAACAAAAAACGTTTAAAATGGCCGTCATTTTCATAGTGACGTGGACTGATCTTTGAGGGTCCCACGTTGGGCGCCAATTGACGTAGGCGGGTCTTTGATCGCTCCACGTCAACAGTTTCAATTTGATTATTTTGTATTTCAGTAGGCATCCTTCTATATGAGAACACTACAATCCTCTATACCGAAATTCATGTTGTATCTTTAGTTTTGTTGCCTATCGTGTTTACGTTCAGCAGCTGACATCGACGATGGACGGACGACATGTCGATAATTAATTACTAAAGCTATGAAACGTGAAGATCAGTCAAAACCGGAGATACAAATTACCAAACTCACCCTATACTTCGTATTCTGGGCAAGTAAAAATAAAGAAAGATAAGAACATAAAAATAAAGACGCATATCCTTCGATTATTCTAATAGCGTCACGGTTAGTTGAGAACTAGACTTGGTCAAGGGAGACCTGATAGAAAAGATGAAAAAAGGGATCTACCACAAGACAACATGAAAAAGGTGTAAATCTACCAAGGATTACTTGTGATTGCCCCCTTAGGGTTGACTAGACTGTAAATGAACAGCTTTATCTTTGTATCATAATAAATAATTAATCTAAATACCGATGCTGTGTGCCACATTGTAATATACTTAAGTAACGTGATCCTTTGTGTTAATCCAGGATTAGGTGTCTAAAAGCTATTGATTTCAGGATTACACTAAGCAGAAGCTTTTCTCCCCTCCCATTCTGTGTAAATTTTTCTGTACACATTAAGCCGTTAGTTTTCTAAAGGAAGTTTGTATCAAGTTCTGTAGCTTTGCTCAATACATTTAATTGTGGTAAATATACGTAGAAATAACTGGTTTGAGATACTCCAATCAATCCACCTCCTGCCCAAAATGTTTTTGTAATAAAGTTTTACTGCCGTATGAAATTATCTGTATTTCCAGCTTTTTTCTCTGTTTTTTAAATTTTATTACACCCGAAAACTACGCGGTATGCGTTATCTCTGTAACCTACTCAATAGTTGTATTTATAACATCAGTTAGATTGAGGACTGTACTACAAGTAAGCTCTAAAATATCCAGACAGAACATAGTTAGATAATAAAAGATCTGTCCATGCTGTGTTTTCATGCATAGGTTAATATTTTTAATAACTACGGCCGTCCATTTAACCTTGTGGTCATTGTCCCTCTTTTTCTGCCATTTCTCAAGCGTAAAAGCTCTCTTTTAGTTTTGACTTGTTCTTTCTTTCATAAATTCTCTTGCGTTTCCTGCTATTTCAAAGGCCGTGGATTACGATACAGTACTGTACGTAATTGGGACTCTGTGTACACTTTACTTCCTTGTACAGCATTTGGTAATCAGCTCAGTCCCTTAGGGGCTCAATTAGTAAGTACGATTGTGGTATCTCAAGGTACTTAGCTGGATCTACATTTTCTAGTCATGGGTGAGGCTATTCCCTCTCTTGGCCATCTCTTGTTCTCTTACAATTCTGCCGCTTTCAGAGTATTCGAAAGCAACATGGTTGACTGTACTACCATCTTAAGTCACCGCCATTTGTTCAACCCTTATCTTCCAACGCAGTCATTGTTGTTAGCTTAACCCTCAGGAGCTCACTTATAGTGAGTACTAGTGTAACAATCCTGAGATACCCTAACTGAAGTTTTACCTTTATTCATATAGTCTTGAGTTAGATCCCTCTCATTCATATTTCCTAGCATGTCTCTCTAGACCGGCACTGATGCTATTAAAGTATTAAGGAGATAAGGGTCCCTATTTTTTACTTTTTGTTTCTTCTTATTTAAGGTGATGATGGTATATAGGTTTTTGTCTCAAAACAACAAGAAAAAAAGAAGAAGAAATTTTCTGCCTCTGACGAATTTACTTTTTGAAGGTACAACTTATTATCCAGCATCACTCTCAAATATTTGACAACTCATTTTGTGTAACGTGGTTATCTGTTTATATATTAGTATCAAGTCAAACCCTTCAAACGGCTGCAAATACGCTGAAACACCAAAAGTTCTTTGCGCATTTTCATACCAAAGTTTTGTATCCTGAATGTTATAAAATAGTTTTGTATTCCGAGTGTTATAAAGTAGTTTTGTATTCCAACTGTTATAAAATAGTTTTGCAATCTGAGTGTTATAAAATAGTTTTGCAATCTGAGTGTTATAAAATAGTTTTGCATTCTGAATGTTATAAAATAGTTTTGTATTCTGAATGTTATAAAGTACCAGTTACTTTACGTGGAATGTTACCACGTAAAACAACACGTAGTCAATTTCCCTTTTACTTGTTTTAACTAATAAAACAACACGTAGTCAAATTCCCTTTTATCTGTTTTACCTAATAAACAACAAATTTTTAGACTTTGTGAAAATCTTTCTAATATGTTTTCACCAGTTTCATTACTGTTCTGGGTAATAAGCTACCTATTTCTTGCAACTGGTTTTCCCAGCTATGAATGTTATTTTCGTGTTGAGGTTCCTCGTTCTACTAGATTTACAGAATTGAATTATCCAAGCGACAAAACATATTGAACTTTCATTTGCATGGTTGTCATGTTTATTTTTAAAGATGAAAATGTACCATATGGTTAAATGGCACAACAGTGGTTAATCTATTACGATTAAAACTAAATAACAGCTGTTTCACACACTGTATAATCTAGCTGTAATTATAAGTGATTACAATTAGTCTATGATCTTATGTTGACAGATACTAGAAACCCAACGAAGACAAAAGAGGTTGCACTATATGTGTTGGTTGTGTTATTCTGTGATATGATTCAAGGCATTGAGTTATTTCTAGCGTTCCAGTTTCAACACAGTGTAGTTCAGCTGTTGATGTTTTGGTGCACTTTCCGTACTATTATTTTGTATTCTTTCTTTCTTAGTCTCTATTTGTATTCTATTTTAATTTTGTTAGTAAAAATACTGCGTCAAGTAACTGATAAGGCGTCACTTACTCGCGTGACAGGGTAATATGTCACGAATTATTTTTCTAAATCTGCTTGTTTGGCGATTTCTACCTTGGATAGATCGAGCTAAGATGTACAAAATAAGTTTCTAACAACGTATATGGGGAACTATGGAAATCGCTTTCAAACTATAGAATCCGTAACAATGAGATGAAAATAAGGTTCCTATCTTTCTTTGAGATAGGAAGATTATGTTATTACAAACCTTTAGCCTGTCTCTAGAAACCTTTTTTGTTTTCGCATTTATTTGTCCTACGCGCCATAGTAATGTTACATCTTAGGTTAGTAACGTGACATCATGGTGGCCAAAGGTCATCCGGAAACTCGTCTGTTGCGTAGGATAGACTGACTCACCTGTCCCAAGGTCTATGTTGTCACTGATCAACCAAAATCCCACAATATTGGTGGATGTATATACCTCACCAGCGTTGGAGTCCGGGACCGTGAAATACCCCCTTCGTGTGTTTGTTTCCTTGTTAGTAACTTTACCTCATGTTTGGCTCAAAATATACAGGGTCCTCAATAAATGTATCTGTAAACTTGGTGGTTTTGTAAACTGTGTATAAACATTGGTAATTTTGTTATTCGTTGCTGACCTGAAATACTTGCAATTTACTATACCATAGGAGTAATAACTAGATCAAGGAGACAGAAGGTTGTTCATCTCGATAACAGTTAGATTACCACTCCGTTGGCACTCTTTTATTAGTACGTTTCCTTTTACTTGATCAGGTTTGTATATTGTTTTAGTTGTTTTTACAGTTAAAACTTAGCTTTTTAGGTTTGGGGTTTTCCTTGTTTACTAGCTAAAGTTTTATTTTCAACGTGGTCCTAGGCTATATGCTATGTGTTTTTTACTTCTTTAATGTTCTAGATTTACTTGATAACTTGATGATTTGTAGTCTCGAATCGTCGTGTATTAGTTTTCATAGACACAAAATTGATGGCAAACATCTGTTTTATTACAGAATTGTACGACAGCAACGCTCTTCATTGATTGGTCTAACGTGGATGCTTACAATCCTGAAGTTCTTTATGTTGTGTTTTTGTTTTGTGTTGGCAACAATAACGCACAACCATGATAGCACGATTGTTTGTCACGTAACGTTGGTAACAAAAATAATATCCACATTTCCCCCCTCCCCTCCAATCACCTATTATTGAATCAAGTTTATAATGGTTGCTATGATATGTTTCATCATACTCGTTGCTATGGAAATGCTTTTATGTAACAAATAGCGTACCAGTTATTATCATCAAATAGAATAATAGGTTCAATTCGAAAATTGTTACTGGTCATGACGAATTGTTATGTACCAGTGAATGTATCTCAGGGGCCTATTTTATAAAAATATCAGCTTAAGTATGTAAGCTGTAAATTATTACACGAGTGTTTAAAAAGGACTTTATAAGGACTTATAACTTTAAAAACACCTTTTTGAGGTGTCATTTTAAAAGAAAACGCATAAAATTTTCCATTAGTCATTTTGGTTTGACAGGACTACCATTTGTAATATGGCAGACATTCTATCTGAAATAAATTCCTTGCTAAACTCGGACCAGTACGTCAGGCGTCACTGCAACTGCGGCGTAAAATCTCAGATTGCCCAAGCTAGTTAGAGCAGTGGGGAACCCTAGGGTCACCAGAGACGGGATTGGAGGGGTAGACGGCCCAGATGGGTTGCAAGGTAGAGTAAGAGATCGGTGCGGAGTCGCACTCTTGATGCAGGGGGCGATGGGTCCTGCTCGCTGGAGACATCTCCGTGTTCGAGCGTCACGGTAGGCAACTCGCAGCTCCATATTTCTATTGGTCATTTGCTGCGTAGGCCGATACCGCCAGTGCCGGAGCTCTTACAATTTCCTTTTCAGGAGCCGATTGGCTGCGCTGGATTCTTTTAGGTTAGGGTTTCCCCTTTTTTATTTCCCTGTCGGGAGCCACGGGTTGTCTTATCGTTCTGGGTTGTACTGATGTCAAGTGAAAGGGCGAGATGGGTAGGTTTCTTCCTCAGTGAGGTAAACAAACTTTAGCTGGCTCCGGCACCTAACGTAAAGCTGTCGGCCAATCAGAAGCAAGCTAACTAATGCGGGTGGAGTTGGGTGCTATTAGCCGAAGCAAAGCCGTTTAGGGCTGGAAAATTGAAGTTGTTAGCTGGCGTGTGGATGGTGGCCGTGTTAGCAAGGTTTTTGTATGAAACTAGTCGGGTGAACTATGCTTTACGTTTCCAACAAGTCTTTCTACTTAATTATTGAGTGAGTGGTTGTTGGGTCAACACCTGGGCTGTCAACCTAAACTTTAATTAATTCTGCAACTATATTAAAAACAATGTCATGCATAACACTTTACTTCTTGCTCAATAATTGTAAAAATCAACTACAAAAAACAATAAAATTAATTGTTGTTCAATGTGAATCGAACAGCTGTTCAACAATTAAACCTGCAAGAGTAAAAAGCATAAATGTATAGAGGTATAAATTTTTTTTTGTGTGTTGTACCATTTTGTTTCTATGAAACCAATGTGTTGGAATATGTACACAAAAGTTTTGATAACTTTATTAACGAGTATGTAAAGTTTCAAAAAAAATCTATTGACCAATTAATAGAAAATTAAAAGTGTAATTCCAATAAAAGTAAATGGAAAATGCCTTAGTAAATGACTTGCTTACACATATTCCTTTATATGTTTTTAATGTATTTAGCCCGACTTCCAAGCGAACGAATATGCGGGAATAACTAGTATAAACTATATGCCAAATAGTAAATAGAAGCTGTACACTCGGTCAAAAAGTCGTTACTACAGTGGACACTGTAGAAAGCTGGCGTCGACCGAGCCCACGGTTAGTTTAGTAGTCTTAATGAATGTTGGTGTTTAACAAAGCGGCAGTTATCGTAGCTAGACACTCTTCACGGGTGACAGGGTTCTCTAAAACGGTCGCCTTGTCTTTCATAAACATGACAAAATTCATAATCATTACACAGTCGAAGAGCACATTAAGGTGCACAGACTCGTACATTTAGGTCAGAAATGTATACATTAGAATACGTTTCATGAATAGTAATGTAGGTTTGATTGTTTGTTTCACGTGCTACCGTGAAAAAGTTTTGAATATAATTAACAAAATAGAACTCCGTGATTAGTTTATTTACATTCCGGGGCGCACTACCGTCTCTAACTTCACCTCATTGAAATGTGATGATAAATTGATATAATAAATAGGTGGTTAATGAAACACGATTTACGCTGAGAAACAAGTTTAAGCTTTATTTACCTCACCTCATTGAAATGTGATGATAAATTGATGTAATAAATAGATGGTTAATGAAACACGATTTACGCTGAAAAACAAGTTTAAACTTTATTTACCTCACCTCATTGAAATGTGATGATAAATTGATGTAATAAATAGGTGGTTTATGAAACACGATTTACGCTGAGAAACAAGTTTAAACTTTATTTACCTCACGTCATTGAAATGTGATGATAAATTGATGTAATAAATAGGTGGTTAATGAAACACGATTTACGCTGAAAAACAAGTTTAAACTTTATTTACCTCACCTCATTGAAATGTGATGATAAATTGATATAATAAATAGGTGCTTAATGAAACACGATTTACGCTGAAAAACAAGTTTAAACTTTATTTACCTCACCTCATTGAAATGTGATGATAAATTGATATAATAAATAGGTGCTTAATGAAACACGATTTACGCTGAAAAACAAGTTTAAACTTTATTTACCTCACCTCATTGAAATGTGATGATAAATTGATATAATAAATAGGTGGTTTATGAAACACGATTTACGCTGAAAAACAAGTTTAAACTTTATTTACCTCACCTCATTGAAATGTGATGATAAATTGATGTAATAAATACGTGGTTAATGAAACACGATTTACGCTGAAAAACAAGTTTAAACTTTATTTACCTCACCTCATTGAAATGTGATGATAAATTGATGTAATAAATAGGTGGTTAATGAAACACGATTTACGCTGAAAAACAAGTTTAAACTTTATTTACCTCACCTCATTGAAATGTGATGATAAATTGATATAATAAATTGGTGGTTAATGAAACACGATTTACGCTGAGAAACAGTTTAAGCTTTATTTTGCCTGTTGTCCTTGCGACTTTTTGACTGACATCTACCGAACTGATGGTGATGAATAGATTTGGTCTGTTCTAAGGATCGGTTAGGTTAGGTTGGTTAATATATTTTACTCAATTTAAACTTTTTTTTCTTTATGCCAGTTAGACTAATGAAGGTGGGAGAGTAGGTACCACGGAACACCACCTTCGACCACTTTCCAACATACACAAGCTTTGATTGTTCACTAGTCCTAACTACACTAGATAACTGTACGATCTATAACTAAGCTACGTGGTTCTCCTATATAAATTACAAATAAATTAAATCAATAAATTCCTTCTGATAAACTTCACAGTTCATGACGATATCAAACTGATCCTGCTTTTCAAGGTTAACGTAGGTTGTATCTCTTCTTGTACTCGCAGCTCGCAGCTGGTAGTTCACCTTCAACTATACTTCATCGATAAACTTAAACATTTGTTATGTACGAGTATGTATCGACTGATGTAAATCACGTATTATGAATCATATAATCCGAATGAGTCATCTGTTGAAAGTACTTTGGCAGTTGGCACACTTCACTTGACGTGATGTTTCAAAAGAGAATTGAGTAACACTCCGTCTCGTATATCGAGTAATTCTTGGTAAATATGGTCAGCGGTTGATTAAATTTGTATCGTGAATTTTAATTGTTTTAACAATAAACAATGACTATTATTAGAAGTTATACAAAAATAATCTGCGTTGCAAAATATGTTCGTTTGCTGTTTTTTTTTTTGTTTTGTTTTGTTTTAAAATACAGTGTCATCAATAAAAGTTTTAGGGATTTGGAGGTAAGATAACTAAGCTTATGGGTCAGGTTAGGTTAGGTAAGGTTAGGTTAGGTTAGGTGTCATCAATATGGCGTTAGGGATACAAGGTGTTAAGGATTTGGAGGTAAGATAACTAAACTTATGGGTCAGGTAAAGTATTTATTTCTATACACAAAGATGCAGAACATAATCAAGTTTTTTTACATTAGCAGTAAGTGTCTATATGTTGCTCGGAAAATAACTAGGTGAGCTCGATCATACCAGGAGTCTCTATGGGCCCGAATTTTCTCAGCGTGGACAGTGTCATTAAAAACGTAAGGGAAAATGTCCATGGCAAGTCACAAGAAAGCTCCACGATGCATGGGTAGACCCTTGTAACTGTAAAGAGCCATTTATGCGAAATTTGCTTCATCACTGAAACACTTTCAGTTTTATTATCGCCAATTATATTCAGAATTGTCACAACAAATTCAACTCGTTTTAGGGTGATTTGCTGCTTAATTTGATGTTTAAGCTGGATTTTATAACATACGACTACAATCTCAAACTTTAAGCTTTTTTATTTTTATTTATTTATATTTAGTGGAAGGTGAAAAATCTTGTTCACACAAGAGGAATTCAGTACTCCCAATAGTGTGGGATTCTAGCTCACTAAAAACCACCCTCCTTCCTCTGTTAGTACTTCTATCGGTATTCCATGTACCATGCTGAGAAGCTCTTTCCATGTAGTTGTCCAGACCGTTGTGTAACCGCGCTGGGATAAATTGAGGTGTTACTCGATAGAGCTTTACATTTGAAAATTTTACTTTATAATCCAAAAGTATGGTGTTTTATACACAAAAAAACCATTTCTAAAATTTGAGTTTTCTACTCTTTAAGTTTTAAGAGATACTTTAACGTAGGTACCGGGACTTTAACGCCAGTTATATATTCTTTACATTCTTATTCTACCTTAAAACAAGTGGAGTTTTTATGTCTAACATATCCATCCAATATTAATAATCAATCTGCACCAAGAGTTACTGTTTTCCTGTAAAACTGATGTTTTTCGAGACACAAATTCTTAAATCAGGAGAGTTCCAGATATTTTGTTAAAAGTCTTACAAATTTTAGGTTAAATTAAAAATTCTTTTGGTTAAAATTTTCTCGTTTAATAAAATGTAGAACAAAAATTTACAAAAAAATAAATGATTTAAAACCAAAATTGAATTAACCTTAAGATGATCTTGAAAACAAAGAATTAATTAACAATTCTATTGAATTAAATGACATGTCCTATCTGACATAATACCCAATACGACATGCCCTATACTTAACCAAGTATAAGAAATATAGAGTATGTTTGTTAATCATCAACAATTTCAACTTTTTATATTGACTGATCTTCATGGAAGCACGATTACGGCCACAAAAATTAAAATAGGAACGTGAAATTTAGTATAGGGGACTACATTATGTTGATACAAAAGTATTGAAATTTAGAAAAATCTAATTGAAAATGGCAGCCATTTTAAGCAGTTTTTGGTACCAACTTCACTTCTCTAGGACGACGACGAAATAGTGAAGTTATGGTCAAATATATAATTTATAACTCGCCAAGAAAATGTGATAATCGTATATTTAACAGATTCAGCAGTGCCGAGTCACCGAAATGAGAGTATCTTGTGGAGGCTTCTTCACATATGTACCTGCAAGGGCCGTGACGTGTGCGAAACCAGTGGAGACGGCTTAATATTTACATTTAGCCGACGTAAATAGTAATATAAAAAAATTACGTAAGGAAAACGAGATTTTATGTTCCTATGTTACAATCTATCACGTCTAAATTGAATCTCCCCCTCCCCCCCCAACTGTGTAATATCGCTAACGCGGCATTATTTATATTGTAGTACACGAAACGTGATTCAACGATAAATGTATGCCAAAATTTGCACGTTTACCCACACTACGGAATGAAAGCTCCGAGACTTACACTTTCTACGACTTTTTATAATTTCTAATAGATTCACGTTTTCTCTCGATACAGAACAGGATTTCTGCTTTCTCAGCAGATAGGAGTGTTGGAGCAGTTTATGATGTACGTTAGTAGGTTAGTAAGAGAAGGTTCGGAAAATATATGTAGGGCTACAGATAAAGTGGGAAATGTGAGGATTCTTTCCTTGTTGTTTAAAGGTGGAAAGCGCTTCGGTCATCATCCCCTTATAAAAAAAGAAAGAACGTAAAATAAAGATTCACTACCTCTCGAAAATTTTAATAATGGTCGGAAGAAAACAAGAGTTGGTCAAGAGAGAGACCTTGATAAGAAAGATGAAAGAGAGGGATCTAACCCAAGGATACAAGGGAAAAAAGTATAGTTCCCTCTGGATTGCCAGGCTCGTATTTACTAAAGTGAGCTCCCGAGGGTCTTTTATTTTGGGACCTCTAATTATATATTTCACCCAAATCCCCATTTCGTCAAAATTTGATAACTCGAAATACATCTTCAAATATTCTACTCTTTAAGACGATGTTCAACGTTTATTTTCACTATTTGACGAATACATTCTGAATCAGCTACTGGGTTTTAGAAGTTATCCCCCCCCCATAAAACTGGGGGTTTTCTTTATGGGTGTGTGGGTAAATTTATGTAATGTTTGTGCTTCATAAATTTGAGAGATAGATACGTCAGCAGTCGAGGCCTTCTACGTCATTACATCCTGTTGACAAAACCTACGCTTTAATGCTTACATAAATAAATATATAACGAAACTAGATATGTTTCCGCAATTCTATACAATTAGGCCTACTGTACGAGAACTGCACTTTATATCTCAAAATGCTAGAGTAATATGATTGCAAATATCATTTTGCAAATATGATTGACTTACTGATGGCCCCAGTTTTACCTTGGGATAATTGAGATAATTTTATAAAGAAGTTTTTTTTTACCACAACCCTAATGGTGGTGCTATGGACATAAATGATGCCTAAATACAGCAACACACTAATTTTGATCAAAATCAACCCATAAATAACAAAGATACTTTTTTTTAGGGTTAATAAACACCGTTGTAGGGGTAATAAACACTCTAGGAGTGGAATATTTTCAAAACCCTTTCTTAGTACGCGTCTACAGACCTACCCTAAACCATGTGAAAAAACTCATAACTCTAGGCTTCTTGGATCCAGAGATTGCGTTATCAGCCAGTTGTTGTTTAAAGGAAATAAACCTCCCAACCTGAGTGAAAGGCTGAGTTTCAACTCCCAACCTTGAAAGTGAAAGTATGAGGGCATTTCAACTCCAAACCTGGAGAGAGAGAGAGAGAGAGAGAGAGAGAGAGAGAGAGAGAGAGAGAGAGAGAGAGAGAGAGAGAGAGAGAGAGAGAGAGAGAGAGAGAGAGAGGATAATATTTCAGTACGCATCTAACCTAATCTAACCATCCTAACCTAAACCTCGTAAACCAGTTTAACTACGGAAAAGTGGTGTTAGAGAAAACTTAAATATTAGAGTAGTTACCTTGAGTGAGACACCTAGCTTCGCAGTCGTAATTGCGTCGACGTTCACAAAAAAACCTAATCTTACCGCACTTGAATACCTTATGTCTTACAAATTTAACTCCGTCCACCATCAACCCGAATTCCCCTCTCTGCGTTCATCTTTCGACCTTCATCTTTCGCTAATCTTCAACCAACTAACGCTCCCTGAGACTTTGGTCAAACAGTCTGGTGACACAACATCGGGTGTGCCGATGCGTACTGCAATTATCTTCTCTCTCTCTCTCTCTCTCTCTCTCTCTCTCTCTCTCTCTCTCTCTCTCTCTCTCTCTCTCTCTCTCTCTCTCTCTCTCTCTCTCTCTCTCTCTCTCTCTCTCTCTCTCTCTCTCTCTCTCTCTCTCTCTCTCTCTCTCTCTCTACGGGTCGGGAGTTGAAATGCCCTCATACTTTCTCTTTCAAGGTTGGGAGTTGGAATCCACCCAAACCTCTCAGTCATCATTCCCTTATAAAAAGAAAAAGTGTATAAAATAGTGACCCCTTAGTCGCCGAATAATAAATAGCATCAGGTTGAAAGTACCAAATAAAGATAAATTACACACCTGGTAGTAAAGATGAAATAGGAGAATATGAATAAAGGTGTAGATCCAGCTAAAAACCCTCTCTGACTTCCCGCCCTAGACGAGTAGTGACTCGCAACTCCAAACACTTCTGACAACTTTCTTAAGGTTTCCTAATTGTTAAGTAATACCTATTGAATGGTAATCTTCATAGAAATTGATTGAAAACTACTCCAAACAAGTCATTGGTAAAACATAAGGGGAACAATATATTTGTCTTATGATTAAAAAAAACCGTATTGAATATGATATTTAACTTGTCCTAATTTAAAATAATATATACATAAAAAACATAATTATGTACAAACTTTCCAAAAAAGCAATCCACTAAAAACTACATCTTGCTTCATTTTTTAAACTGAAACTTGGTAAAAAATAGCAATTCCAGTCGATACAGTATCAGAAAAGTAGAAAAAAAATTGTATTAAAAGAAGATAAAAAATATATAAAATATTGATATGATTTAACAAACAACAACGACAAACAAGATATTAGTTGATTACAACTAAACGTAATCCATTAAGCTGCGCACAAATCAAGCTATAAATGATCGTCCTATAATCTTTAGACTAATAAACCCTAACAGTTAAAAAATAAATTGTACCATGTATTTGATTATTTTCGTTTTGCCATACATTTTTAAATTAGGAAAACACATACATTTCGAAGCCCTTATATAACAGCAAACATATCTGTAATGAAGCACCAAATTGAAAATGAAACACTTAAGACAAAAATATAATATGTGATATGTAAATTTTATATGACAACAATAAAAGAAACACTTAAGACAAACATATAATAATATGTGGTATGTAAATTTTACATGACATCAATAAATGAAACACTTAAGACAAAAATAAAATATGTGGTATGTAAATTTTACATGACATCAATAAATGAAACACTTAAGACAAAAATAAAATATGTGGTATGTAAATTTTACATGACATCAATAAATGAAACACTTAATACAAAAATAAAATATGTGGTATGTAAATTTTACATGACATCAATAAATGAAACACTTAAGACAAAAATAAAATATGTGGTATGTATATTTTACATGACATCAATAAATGAAACACTTAAGACAAAAATATATTTTGTGGTATGTAAATTTTACATGACATCAATAAATGAAACACTTAAGACAAAAATATATTTTGTGGTATATGAAATTTACATGATTTCAATAAAAGAAACACCTAAGACAATAATATAATATGTGGTATGTAAATTTTCCATGACATCAATAAATGAAACAGTTAAGACAAAAATATATTTTGTGGTATATGAAATTTACATGATTTCAATAAAAGAAATACCTAAGACAAAAATATAATATGTGGTATGTAAATTTTACATGACATCAATAAATGAAACACAACTAGTAATAGAATACTTTAGAGAAAGTATTGCTAAGATAAGAAAAGTATGATATTTCAATTTTGTGCGAAAATAAAACGTTTTGAATTAGTAAAAAGTACTTATACAGTATTTTCACACCATATTTTTGAGTTTTCACTTACTACAGTTACTAAGATAAAATTTTCACTAATGATTTGGCCGACAGCAGTGTTCTCATCTCCTTAGAAGACAAGTAAAGTACAGCGAATGCTTGAAATTTGACCCAAAAAATCGTAGTTTAAGGATTTTTTTCTTATGACACCTGCCCCAAAATTTTAAGTTATAAAATAAATGTCAAAGATGTCCTGAGCTTATCAAAATATGCCCACATACCGAATTTGATTAAAATCGGTGCACACATTTGAGCTGTATAAAATACGACAGATATATATATTTTTTAACACTTTTTTGGACTCGTGTGACTTTAAAACGTATATTGATGTAACTTTATTTTCCCTATACTTACGCATATGTAGGAGAGTAAACAATATGAATGTGAAATTTCGTGTACACGATTAATTAAGAAAAATCCTATTTTCCCAAGTCCAAGTGGTTATTGAAAGTTTCTATGAAACCTACTTTTATACTTTGACATTTCCCGCACTTTGATGCGGATGTAAAACAAAACAATGCATAACCTTCATAATGTACACTGCTTTGTGCCTCTCTACAGAAGAAAAGGTCATTTCCTCCAATAGGTCATCAAGTTCAAAAGTTTCGCTTTACCTTATCAGTACATTTTTAATACAATTACAGGTAATCTTGAAAATAGCTACGTTGCTTTCTATGATTTCTGTTACTTTTGTAATTTTTTTTTTCATGTAGTCTTGGGTTTAGATTCCTTTCTTTTGTCTGTTTTTTCGGGTCTCTATCAACTAATGTTCTTTTCCAACTATGACGCTATTATTGTAGGAGTATTTTATTATTATTTTTGGATTTGGGGGTGATCACCGAGAGGTTTTCACCTTTTAACAAGAAGGACAAACCGAACTCACTGTGAGTGATTCACCCTAAGGGATCAGTTGTATTAAACTGATTAAAATTTGATGTTCGGACATAAATTCACATCAAGTTAAAATAGCAAATATTTTAAAATAAACAACAGCACAAAAAGGTGGCTTATTTTAAATTCTGAATGGTTCACGTTGACCGCTCGGAAAAATTGCATTTATATCAATATCGGCAAAGGCACAATTTTAATTTTTGCAGCACATGTTGTTATTTATAAATTGTTTTAAAATTTTGGTGGCTCTAAATAATTACTTAATTTAGTAGATGAGCTAGATTTCTGTATGCGATATTTCCATAAGCTAAGTAGTGTATGTTTAATAATTGTTTTAGTTTGTAAGATTCTTACTTTCTCACATATATATTTGACATAAAGAAACAACATAAAATTACTATTTTCTCAAATTCGGTTCGAACGGTTTTGATCAAATTTCGTTCATCTTTAGCCTCAAAATGCCCAAACAAAACGTATAGATCGCAATCTCGGCAAACAATACCGGTTTGTAAGTTATTGATAACAAAAAATTGAAAATAGAACTGTCAAGTAACCAGTACACTAGCATTAATTAAAATTAAATTTAACCCCGTCTTTAAAAACTCAATTTGAATCAAATACGATTTACACTAAGGCACAATCAAACCAAGTTTAGAGTCTTATTCAATTTCACTTTTTTATTGACAACTACCGAACAGACATTTCTAGTGACGAACTGTTTTCGTTGGTTTTTATTTGCTTTTGGGGATGAGTGAGTGAGAAATTTCTGCTATATTTTTGAAGCATTTATTTGTATCTTGTAATCAGTCTATGCCATTGTTTAAATTATATTTACATACAAAGAATACATTGTCAATAATTAAACTAAATACATAAAAAATTAAAAAAATTTGATCTGACATTTTGAGGTGTGGTTTTTACTAGATATAAGCTTACATTATTCCAGAATAGCAAAGATTTTCATCAATATTAGATAACAGGTATATGTTTATAAATTGTGTCGATGTTGAATATTCTTAATTTTTATAAATATTAACCATCAAATTGATACAAGAATCATTTTTACAACACGTAACAAATATGGTATAATCCTTCCATTATGTTTTGATATATTCTTTAAAAACATGATCCCTATTTTATAACTTTAATTGTTATAAACAATATGTTCTGGATACTGCTTGCATTAACGCTGCAAATGACGAACAAAACGCCAATTTATACGAACCGACCACTTATGGACTTTTACTTTTTAACATATTATAACCTTTATTATTTATTTTTAATTAATTACTTTGATTAAAACACAACTACGTTATCATATTTAAATTATTTATTCTTTAAAATACAATTTGCACCTAAAGTTGGGTGCCAATATATAACAGTTGAATTAATTAAATCTTCAAATTAATTGATGCACATATGAGTATTCAAATTTATTCATCTTATCACTAAATCTCATCCATTCAACTTAAACTAGACATAAACATTTATAACACAATGAAATACTTAATTCTAGAACATAGCAATTTTATTATTATTATTAGGTGCATCAAAATCGTATCATTAATTGTAATTTTAATTTAGTCTTTATATTTTAATATCTCAATTGTTTTATTGATTTGTTGGGCGCCAGGTATAATTTACCAATTATATAATGAAGTTACTTTGATTGCTCTTTGAAAATTTAAGTTTAAGTGGCTCTCGGCCTAGCTCAGATTTTATTTAAAGTGGGGCGTGGTTTCTTTGGTAACCTGAAGTAAAAACTACAATAACTAATCAGATAACTTATCGTGGTTCAGTAGCATGGAATGATGTCTTCTTGGAGTTTTACAGGTGAGATGATCCCTCGAACTTATGGCAGATATCACAAGAAACTTAATCCAATTTATAGGCACTTTGACGATCTCGAAGCTTGAACTACCTCACTCTGTTGCTTGAATTCTTGGTCAATTAATCAAAACTCTTCTTTAACTTTACGATGATTTTAATATAATTCGATGACTTAAAACTTTTCTTCAACTTTACGACGATTTGGCGAACTCCGCCCTGTTCCTAGTTCCTCTCCCTTGCGACGCTCGTTCTTCACTGCTTTTTCTGATTTTTGAATTCTTACGCAGAGTTTTTCCCGTTTTACCCCTTCTTCGCTTATTTCTGGATGACGCTTCTTTTTGGTTGGTTGGATTTGATTTTTCAAACTCTAACCGTCTTTCAAAGTTCGTTAAATCTTGTTTCTTAGCTGAGTTCAACGTACCTCTGCCTAGTTTTTTGTCTCTTTTTCTTTTGTTAACTTGGGCGTACACAAACTTTCTAATTTCCCATGTTGTCACATTACATAACTCAACTCTTCCTATTTAATTTGTCACGCTGCCCTCGCCCTTTCAATAATTTTGTAGTTTCGAAGTATTGTTTCCTTAGAAATCCTTTAACAAAATTTATTATGTGTTGGAGTGACGTTTATGTTTGACATTTATTTCTAACTGACAAGGTTTAAACATTTTGAATTGGACAAAGCTTTTACTTAGGGCTTCTCAACGTTACATAAGTCCCAAGAAATTTTATGTTAATTGCATAATTAATGATAAAATTTGCTTTTGATACACCTTTACACTAAACTTATTTTAATAATACACATATACATATCGTAACATGGACTATGACCTACTCTTACTCTCATTTAAAAACCCACTAGAATTACTGTCCCTTTAAATGACTTTATGACCTACTCTTACTCTCATTTAAAAACCCACTAGAATTACTGTCCCTTTAAATGACTTTATGACCTAAACTGCGGTCAACCTTTTTTCTTAACAATGGCATTGTCTAGAATCCCACGTCAACAAACCCTTCTTGTAAACCCCAATTAACATTGTTCCCTTGACCCTCTTCAACTGTAGGACATGTGTTTGTTTACATTTTATTTTTTTGTGTATTTAGAAAATGCGTCAATCACTACTAAGATGTACCTTGACCCGTAGACTGACCGAGGCAATGGTCCGTAATAGTCTACACACACTAGTTCACCCTTACCTTTTGGTATAATAGGCGTAAGTTCTGCGTTTCTACCTTTGTTGTCATGTTTACACTTTTGACATCGTAAACATTTAATTATTATATCCCTGACCTTTTTAGCGACTTTGTCTCCCGTGAAATCTTCCTTAAAATTATGGTAACATTTGCTTATTCCTATATGTCCGCAAATTTCATGAATTTCCTTAATTAATACTTCAATGAATTTTTCTGGAATCATTAATTTCCACATTCCTCTTTCCTTGCGAAATAATTTTTTTTCAAACAATTTATAACATTCTAAAATTTTTGGATCATTTTCTTCTAATTTACCTACTATATTCCTAAATTTTGTATCCTTCTTCTGTAAAACTTCTATATTTTGTAACTGTTCGCCCACTTCTGGATTAAACTTCTGTAACACTAATTGGATTTGTACAAGTCGGTCCTCCCCATTTTCTTGTGAACATTCTCCATCCTCTGGGAATCTGCTCAATGTATCTGCAACAATATTTTCTTTTCCCTTGCAGTGTCGAATTTGGATGTTATACTCCTGAATTAATAAGATCCACCTCGTCATTCTAGCGTTAAGTAGTTTGCATTGGTTAATGAAAGTGATCGCCTTATTGTCAGTTATAACGGTTATTTTTCTCCCTAATAAATAATTCCTAAATTTCCTTAATCCTAATACTACACTATACAATTCCTTTTCGGCAGTGCTATAAAATCTCTCAGCCCCTTTAAATGTTCTGCTTGTAAATCCTACTACAGCAATGTTATTCTGGTCATCGAGTTGGTACAGTTGTGCTCCTGACGCAATATCGGACGCATCTGTCTGTAAGTAAAACATCTTTTCCATATTTGGGTGCTTTAACGTTACAGCCTCAATAAATTCCTCCTTTACAGCTAAAAAACTCTGGTTAATACTAATTGTCCATTTAAATTTTGTTCCTTTCTTCAGTAGTCCTTGTAATGGAGCTGTTGTTTGTGCGTAATTTTTTGAAAACCGGTGGTAGAAATTGGTTAATCCTAAAAAGCTTTTTAATTGTTTTGGTGTCTTAGGACGCGGAAAATTTTGAATTGCCATCATTTTTTGCTCTTGCGGTTTGATACCATCTGTGGTGATAACAAAACCTAGATAATCTATTTCTTTCCTGCAGAACATAGATTTCTCAAAATTTACTGTTAAGTTGGCGTCTTGAAATACCTTTAATATTTTTTCTAATTGGTCCACATGATCTTCCCAGTTTTGCGAAATACATAAACAGTCGTCCACATACATAATTAAATTCCTTTTAACTTCTTCCGTCAGAATTGAGTCCAAACCTCGCGTTAAACTTGCTAAGCTTGTGCTCAACCCAAACGGAACGGTTTTGTACCTGTAGCACAATCCTTTGTACAGAAATGCCGTGAAATCCTTGCAATCTTCGTGCAACGGGATTTGCCAAAAACTGCTAGTTAGGTCTAAACTACTCATCCAACTGATCTTCTTACCGATTGTCAATAACTCTTGGATTGGTCGAATCCCTTCGTAATCCGGTATGGTTCTCGCATTTATAGTCCTGGCGTCTAAACAGATCCTTACGCTCCCATCTTTCTTACATACAGGTACTATAGGATTAATGTATGCGCTGTTTGCTCTCTCGATGATCCCATAACTTAGCATTCTCTGAATCTCTGCATCAACGGCTTCTCTAAACTTAGTTGCTACTGGCCAACTCCTCTGACAGTATGGTGTTCTATCAGTTACTTGAAATTTATGGTAATAAGTTGAAATTAATCCTGGTTTTTTGCTGAAAACTGTTTTATATTTATTAAATATGCTGTATAACCGCTGCCTATTCTCAAGTGGTACATGTTCCAAATTGCTTATTTTGTTTATATCAAATTCATATTTATCCTCTTCAATTTGTAGGCAATTATTCAAACTTTCAATATTAACTTCTGACGAATCCTCGAATTTAATTTCCTTTCTACCAACTCCATAGTTTAATTTATTTCCTATTTCTAACTTATTATTAATAAAATTGACGATTGCATGATTTCTTGATAAAAACTCTAACCCAAGTATACAATCTCGAATTAGTTCTGGTACTATTATAAAATGCACGGCGATTAATTCTGTTCCTAACTTAACTTTAATGAAAATTTGTTTTTTAACACTTTTGGAACGCAGACCTAATGCTCCAATAACTTTTACTCCTGCTACCGGTAATTCTTCAAAAACTCCTAAATTTAATTTATTTGTGTTGTAGAAAGATTCAGATATCGAATTTACCTCACAACCTGTATCGATTAACGCTCTGACCTGTACACACTCATTAAAAACTAACTTAATTTCTGGACATTTATTAATGTCATTAATTATATCGCTTGTGTCGTGATTGTCCTCTAAATAATCTTTTAAATCGGTGAATAAGGTATTTATGGTTGCCTTGTTCTTATCCGCTAGGTCTACATTCCATTCCAACTTTCACTTTTGCCCTCTTCCGTCCCTGTCTGCAGGTTGTCGACCTTCCCAACGGTTCCCTGGTCCATTTTTTATGTCGGCACGCACATCTGGTTTTCTGTAAACATCCCTATTCTGACGTAACGGTAAATGTCTACTGTTGTACCCATTCATTTGTCCCCAAGGCCTGTTTACAACTTCTCCCTCTCTCTCGTCGCGTGGATAGGATGCCTTATAATTACCATTTCTTTCTTCGTAACTATTAATGTGTCGTACATCTGCCTGTCGGAATTCCATCAATAGTTTTACAAATTCCTGCTTTGTTTTCACACCCCTGGTGATAACAGCAATTAGTGTAGTTGGGTGAAAGTGCTTAGCGATTTTTTGGACTAACTGGGCTTCTAAAATCGGCGGTTCTAACTCTGAACATTCCAACATCATGTTCTCCACATATGTGATAGCTTCATCCCCAATTTTTCCTTTAAACTTTCCGAATTCCAACCTGTCTCGGATGTTTGCTTGTATCATTTCGTTAAAATATTTATCCATAAATATTTTTTCAAAATCTTCGAAGTTTTTAACTTCCCTACGGTGTAGAAACCACCATACACATGCTTCATCTTTTAAATATCTATCTAACCAATACATGTTCCCTTGATGTGTGTAACTAACGCTAACTTCTTTTATGATCCTTAAAAATTGCATTGGGAATCTTTCTTTTCCTGTAAAACTAATATCCCTTATCTCTGGTTCCCTTATTATGATACCATCCCTTGTTTTTAAATTACTTAATCTTTCATCTACTTCTGTCACTTTATTTTTCATTTCGTCCGTTTGTTTCTGATATTGGTTAATTTTTTGTGAATTTTCTTGGCATTGTGATTCGATTTCTAGAATTTTATTATTAGATCTAGCTTGACTTTCCTTTACCTTATCAATCTGAGCGTCTACGTTAATTTGATTTTCAGTTAAATTTTTGTTTACGGTGATTTCGATTTCTTTAATGCTCTCTTGCACATCCTTTTCTACTTCCACGACTTTACTTGCAATTTCTTTTAAATTTTCTCTTAAATCTTCGCACCTATTACCTAATTTATCGGTGAAATTTTCTTCAATTTTATTTAATTTATCATTCATTTCCGTCCTAATTGTCTCGGCTGTGGTATCCGATCTTAATTTAATTTCTTCGAGCTTGTTCTCGAATCTCTCCGCAAATTCATTAAATTTTCGGTCCATTGTCTCCGCATTTTGACTAACATTGCCACTAAGTTCTTCTAATTTTTTATTATTTTCCTCGAGCTTTTTATTTTGTTCTGCGAATTTTTTATCGATGCTTGCTTTTAGAATTTCCGCATTTTTATTAATTTCTTCGAAATTCTTTTTATTAAGGGCTTCCGCATTTTTACTACTTTCTTCAAATTTTTTATCGATGCTTGTTTTTAGGATTTCCGCATTTTTATTACTTTCATCAAATTTTTTATTAAGGATTTCGATTAATTCGTTTAATCCTACCGTTGGGGTCCCATACACCTTTAAATTTTCACTCTCCCCTGAATTATTACCCTCATTAGTATTACTTTCACTATTATTAATCCCTATAGCTCTATCCATTTCTGATTCTATCCCCATTTGATTATTAATCTCCTCATCAAACCCCATTGTTATTTGGTTATTTGCCATCTTTTTATAATTTTTTATCCTATTACTACGTCTTAACATTAATTTAATTATATCTAATAGTCTTTCTGTCTCTTATCTTATAATGCTACCTTCAGGTTACACCACGTGAACTAAATTTTAATTTTAATTAAACCACGAGTTGGACGCCAATTATAACCTTTATTATTTATTTTTAATTAATTACTTTGATTAAAACACAACTACGTTATCATATTTAAATTATTTATTCTTTAAAATACAATTTGCACCTAAAGTTGGGTGCCAATATATAACAGTTGAATTAATTAAATCTTCAAATTAATTGATGCACATATGAGTATTCAAATTTATTCATCTTATCACTAAATCTCATCCATTCAACTTAAACTAGACATAAACATTTATAACACAATGAAATACTTAATTCTAGAACATAGCAATTTTATTATTATTATTAGGTGCATCAAAATCGTATCATTAATTGTAATTTTAATTTAGTCTTTATATTTTAATATCTCAATTGTTTTATTGATTTGTTGGGCGCCAGGTATAATTTACCAATTATATAATGAAGTTACTTTGATTGCTCTTTGAAAATTTAAGTTTAAGTGGCTCTCGGCCTAGCTCAGATTTTATTTAAAGTGGGGCGTGGTTTCTTTGGTAACCTGAAGTAAAAACTACAATAACTAATCAGATAACTTATCGTGGTTCAGTAGCATGGAATGATGTCTTCTTGGAGTTTTACAGGTGAGATGATCCCTCGAACTTATGGCAGATATCACAAGAAACTTAATCCAATTTATAGGCACTTTGACGATCTCGAAGCTTGAACTACCTCACTCTGTTGCTTGAATTCTTGGTCAATTAATCAAAACTCTTCTTTAACTTTACGATGATTTTAATATAATTCGATGACTTAAAACTTTTCTTCAACTTTACGACGATTTGGCGAACTCCGCCCTGTTCCTAGTTCCTCTCCCTTGCGACGCTCGTTCTTCACTGCTTTTTCTGATTTTTGAATTCTTACGCAGAGTTTTTCCCGTTTTACCCCTTCTTCGCTTATTTCTGGATGACGCTTCTTTTTGGTTGGTTGGATTTGATTTTTCAAACTCTAACCGTCTTTCAAAGTTCGTTAAATCTTGTTTCTTAGCTGAGTTCAACGTACCTCTGCCTAGTTTTTTGTCTCTTTTTCTTTTGTTAACTTGGGCGTACACAAACTTTCTAATTTCCCATGTTGTCACATTACATAACTCAACTCTTCCTATTTAATTTGTCACGCTGCCCTCGCCCTTTCAATAATTTTGTAGTTTCGAAGTATTGTTTCCTTAGAAATCCTTTAACAAAATTTATTATGTGTTGGAGTGACGTTTATGTTTGACATTTATTTCTAACTGACAAGGTTTAAACATTTTGAATTGGACAAAGCTTTTACTTAGGGCTTCTCAACGTTACAATATACATAGTATAAAAGGTTATCATGAAACAAAATATCCATGTTGAGTGGATATATCCCTTTTGTATCCCCAAATAAAAAAATAAAAAGTGGTTTTTGGAATTATCTCTGAATGTTCATCTATGCAGTGTTCTACAAACGCGTGGACTAATTTAAAGTTTGGTATTTAGGCATATTTTGGGCATATCTCGGGATTTTTCTTTTTGTATTATTCAAAATTTGGAGGTATTTGACAAAAAAAAGACGCAACATTATGATTCAAGTCTAATAATATTGATCAAATGTTGCTAGATTATAGGAATATTTCTTTTAAGGGCCCAAACAAAACTTATTGACCGCCATTGTCAATTAGTGAGTTATCAGTAAAACAACACAAAATCGGTCATGGGGTTGTTAAAATATACGTAATTATTATTATAATCGAATCTACAGATTTTGTCAAATTTTAGTGAGAAATGATTTAAATCCGCGTGATTTGAAAATTGTTCCGGTTTAGGAATAATTGACAAAAAACGAAAATATATTTTAATCAAATACAATAACAAGGTCATTTTTAAGTTTAATCGCTATTTAAGTTTTTTTTTTCATGGAAGAATGCGATTATGGTTCTTTTCACTTTTGGTTGTGTCAAACCGAACTGACATTTTTAGTGACGTATAGTTTTGGTTGTTTTTGGGGCGGGTGAGTAAAACAGTTTGTGTATTGTCTATTTAGTCGATGTCATTGCTCCAATATTAATTTGTTTTTCGATTTGAAGTACTTCGTAAGCTGGCAAGAGAGAAATAAATAGCTTAGCATATTCCTAGAATCAACCCAACTGGAATAGAAGAACACCACTGTAATGCAAATGTCTCGATTCCAGTACTCTATATCGATTATCCTCCATAATGGCATCGCTAACGGATCCCCCCGCGGTTATCTCCAAACTAAGATAGAGGGTGTAGACACCCCTAACTGAAGAAATCACTTGCTGAATCCCTATCATGAGCACGTGCCGTTATTTCCCCTCTCCTCCTATTCAGTATAATTGCACGCTCGGATATATAAAGTGCAATCCAACAGACTGGTTTGTACATTTCATTTGTGAAGATATATGTTCCACGACACGAACTGGTTAATGGGAGTATATCTTTTGAAGCAGCTTCGAGTAATATAAAATATAATTCATCAGCAATTCAAGAGACCGTATATTTATCAAATACATATTTTTCGTAAATATTGTAATACAATTTATGTTTTTCATTTTAAAAATTCGCCATTGCGTTGTCGATGAAATGTCTTCAAATTTTATTTTTTAATCAGCTTGTTTGACAATTTCGATCTTATATCGTTTAGTGGAGATTGCCAAACTTATTAGGATCTACAAGTAAGTAAATAAACTGTTTACATTGTGTAAACTTCCCCACTCACATACCCCTAAAACCAAATAAAATTGAACTAACCGTCACTATAAACGTTATTTCGAATCCTTGAGAATCAAAAATTGAAAATGAACCATGGACATCGACCTTAAAAGAATATTTAAATAAGGGTCTAAACTTGCTTAGTAGCAATAAGTAGAAAGATGTAAACAAAAGGATTAGGGTCGGGTTAAGGCCGAATTATGATCTTAGTCAGCCTATATCTAAGGCCTAGTCTGGAAAACGCGCTACGTATTTTCCATACCCAAATGAGCTCTTAATTTACTAATTCCTATTATTAAGGGATCTTTATTAATACTTAAAGCTACACACAACACTACTGTATTACTAATTGCACACGTGGCAAATCGACCAACAAGTCATTATCCCTTCATCATGAAATTACTAAAATATGTAGCTGTACGGTTTGATAGTTAGGTCTTCCCGAGAAGTAAATCGTATTTGATTAAAATCTAATTTTTAATAATTAATTTTTGTTTATTTTGCCAATTATTCCTGAATCATAATATTTCTGCGAGTCATTAATCTTCATATTACTTTCAAATTTGAACAATATCAGTAAAGCCATTTTTTATAAATTAAGTGTTTTGTAACTCCACCATTGCTGTATTTTTGGTTTTTACCGAAAACTCACAAACCCTCATTTTCGGAGAGATGGCGACCAACCAAGCTATTTTACGGTTAGATGCTACACTTTGAGTCGATTTATAAATTTGAGACAATCGTTTCTTTTATGGCAATTACCCCCAAATTTTGACTTATCACAAAAATAAAACACGTCCCGAAATGTGACCAATATTTGCCTCATTCCAACTTTGATTAAAGTCGTTTCGCGCGTTTGTATTTTAGACCGCACTTAAGATAGACAGACAGTGACATAATCTACGATCCACATGTATTTCTGATGGGATACGGGAATCCGTCCCAATTTCTATTCTGTCGGAGTGTTCTAACGGTAAAGCACATCTTAATAACTTGTTTCGTACTGAGAAATGTGCGTACGAAATTTGTTCACCCAATTCGATTCAAATAGTCCTCTGTTTTTGATGAGTCCTCTTTACAGTCTTAGAATATTCTTATTTTGTTGATTCTTGAATTTTATCTTAATTTATTATTGTTAACTTTTTATGTTGTTGTTTATTGAATTTTATTTTAGTTTATTATTGTTAACTTGTTTTTAAAATTTTATCTTAGTTGTTATTGTTAACTTGTAATGTTGTTGTTTGTTGAATTTTATTTTAGTTTATTATTGTTAACTTGTTTTTTAAAATTTTATCTTAGTTGTTATTGTTAACTTGTAATGTTGTTGATTATTGAATTTTATCTTAATTTATTATTGTTAACTTTTTATGTTGTTGTTTATTGAATTTTATTTTAGTTTATTATTGTTAACTTGTTTTTAAAATTTTATCTTAGTTGTTATTGTTAACTTGTAATGTTGTTGTTTGTTGAATTTTGTCTTAGTTCTTATTGTTAACTTGTTATGTTGTTATTTGTTGGATTTTTTTTTAGTTTATTATTATTAACTTGTTATGTTGAATTTTATCTTAGTTATTATTGATAATTTGTTATGTTGTTGTTTGTTGAATTTTATCTTTATTGTTAACTTGTTATGTTGTTGCTTATTGATTTTCATCAAAGTTTACGATTGTTAAGTCGTTTTAATGTTGATAATTTTTATCAATTTTAAGTTATAGTTTTTAGTTAAAGTTCTATTTGTTAGTTTTAAGTTTATAACCATTTAATGCACTTTTCGTGAGGGAGATTTTCACCTAAAAATTTAAAAAATCAAGTTGATGGGGGTCATTACAAGCAAATCCTCTGAATCTAATTCCTAAAAGTTTTTGGTTGGTAAATATTAAATTGTATTGGTAGATCAAGAGTTCTTATCCAATAGGGTAAATTTGATTAAAACAATTGTTATACAGGTTTTCTGAACATTGTAATTGTGAATATTACTACTTTCTTGACATCGGTTCGGATCGTAGTTGTGCATTTATTTGAAAGTCTGCACTCGTTACCCTCTTGAATGTGTCTTGTCCTAGCGGGTCTCTACGCTGTACATATATGAATGGGCCTCCCACTCTTTACTCTTGTATCGATGACTCAGCTTTAGTGGACCTCGTTATTTTACGAATATCTAATTTTTCACTAGTTCGTAATTGTTCACGATTACCAAACTTTCCGTCTACTTCTGGTATTGGGTAAGTAAAAAGAGAAGTGCAAGAAATTTTCTAGGCATTGTAACTAGAATCCCATGGTTTTATTCCTAAATAGTGCACAGCTATGAACGTTTTTTTGCAATAACTTAACTTTCTCTAGAGTATAAAGAAAAATGTCTTACAATTCTTAAATAATAAATTATTTTACACATCCATTTTGTACCTAGCGAAGTTTGTGCAACTTAAACACTCCAACTCTTACATTGTGAATAACCTAAAAGTGAAGAATCAAAGCGCATTGTATAGTGAGGGTGCACGATGTTAAGTCTAAGATCAATAGGCAAGTCCTTGATTGTACAACTGGAATGTCAGCTTAGGGGATTTCCTCTTTGTAATATACAACGCGAGTTTCATTGAATTCAAAAACATTGCACCAACTTTCTCACACCCAGACAAAAAAAAAGTATTTGTCTTCATCTCTTTCAAAATGATAGTCTGACGATTTTAAAAAGTGAAAATAAATGGTGAACTTCGTAGATGTAGTATTTTAAAATTGGTTCAAACGATTTCAATCAAATTGTGATTAAGGACGGGGGTTAGCGACCAATCTAAATAGTTAAATGTCATGAAAAAAAATTTCATAAAGCGCAGCCGTAAAAATAAAATAATTTGTAAACTATTAGATGGGGTTACTTTACCATCCCCACCATGCAATTTAATATAATTTTGTCTAATTTTGCTAATTGTCTAATTTTGCTCTCTCGGGCCTTGCAAAGTTTATTACATCAAGTGATCTTACAGAGTGATTTCCGAAACTCGTAATTGTGTAGCCTCTATCACTACATTCTTGTCGTCGACTGTGTCTTAATGCGGGGAACACCACCCTCTACATTCATGTTGGTGACTCGGGCCTTGCAAAGTTTATTACATCAAGTGATCTTACAGAGTGATTTCCGAAACTCGTAATTGTGTAGCCTCTATCACTACATTCTTGTCGTCGACTGTGTCTTAGTGCGGGGAGCACCACTCGCTACATTCATGTTGGTGACTCGGGCCTTGCAAAGTTTATTACATCAAGTGATCTTACAGAGTGATTTCCGAAACTCGTAATTGTGTAGCCTCTATCACTACATTCTTGTTGTCGACTGTGTCTTAGTGCGGGGAGCACCACTCGCTACATTCATGTTGGTGACTCGGGCCTTGCAAAGTTTATTACATCAAGTGATCTTACAGAGTGATTTCCGAAACTCGTAATTGTGTAGCCTCTATCACTACATTCTTGTTGTCGACTGTGTCTTAGTGCGGGGAGCACCACTCGCTACATTCATGTTGGTGACTCGGGCCTTGCAAAGTTTATTACATCAAGTGATCTTACAGAGTGATTTCCGAAACTCGTAATTGTGTAGCCTCTATCACTACATTCTTGTTGTCGACTGTGTCTTAGTGCGGGGAGCACCACTCGCTACATTCATGTTGGTGACTCGGGCCTTGCAAAGTTTATTATATCAAGTGATCTTACAGAGTGATTTCATAACCTTGTAATGGTGTAGCCTCTATCACTACATTCTTGTTGTCGACTGTGTCTTAGTGCGGGGAGTTCCACCCGCTAAATTCATTTTGGCGACTTGATCCTACTAGATCCCGTAACAATACCAATATCACATTTTCTTGGGAGTTCAGGATTGAAATTTATGTTTCCTATAATAATTTTGTTATTTTCATCCTAGACCGGTGAGATTGGTACCATTACATGAAATCTGCAAATTTGTATCTTTTTTTAGTTTTTAACGTAAGTTGAATAACATGCGAGGATATGATTTTTTCTGAATTTCAACAGGGTTCTACATGAGCACACTATAGTCCCCTTGTACCATGTTCCTAGTTTATTTTCTGTGGCTGTTATCGTGTCTACGTACAGACGACAACGACAATGGATTGACAACAAATCGAATGTCACTTTTTCGTGCCCATCAAGCGTGAATATTGGTAAAAAAAAGTTTTTAAATTTTGACAATTATTTCGGATATTTCCATTTTCAGATCTAAAAAGTGATTTTTTGAATTATATCTGTCTTTCTTGTCTAGCGTGAAACGAACGAGTTTGTGCATTGTTTTTGCACCATTTATGTATTGAATATGGTTCTGTCACTTCACAAGTTAGATAGGATAGAAACCTTTCAATCTTAGACTGAATTAATTTAACAGAACTTTGAAAACTTGTTGGGAAAATTCTCACGACGGTTGTTTCATTATCTACGACAATAAAATACCCACACAACCATTTTTGAATAATTAAACACTTGTTGAAAATCGGTTTCTTCTTATTTATTTTTCTTAACATTGTCTAGAGACGTGAAGCCTTCTCACCTGGCAAGGTCTGTATGTAGCATTGTCTTTCTGCAGTAGTGTGTTCACGTCTGTGAGCAGGAAGTCGTATTATGAATACACATGTTCTTATTTTTGAAACTAGAGCTGGAAAAACAAAATCATATAATAAAACCAATACTTTTTCTAAATACCAATGGAAATAAATGCTCCAGATTTTAGGTAATCGATTAGTATTACTGTAAATATGACATTTAGGTATGTGTAGTTTATAATTTTTTACAAACTGGAATTTTGATCTACCATTTCCAGCTTGACATGGGTGGAGGAGAAGGAGAACACCGATATTGATGAAATCGGGCTTTGTGTACACATATTAATTTGCCTTCGGCTCTGACCGCGTTGATTGCTAAATTTGGATTCTTTAATATGTAAAACTCAGGATGGAGTGTTATAGAATCTAAGTAGATACGAGTGCAGTTGAGGACAGAGGCAATCAGAGGGCAGCATTTTGATCACGTGACTTAAGCCCGGTGCCTGGAGCAATGGCAACGTCGTTCCCCGCCCTGGAGCCATGGCAACATCGTTCCCTCGCCCTGGAGCCGTGGCAACGTCGCTAGCCATGCCCCCAGTCCAACGCGCGCACACACACACACGCACACGCACGCACCAACATAATCCCACGCACTCACATACACACAAAACACACGTTCATATCTCGATACGGGTAACGGATATCGGTGCGATAACGTCGCCATTGTGTTCCCCGTACCCGAAAACATATTTTGATATCAAACACGACCCTGAGGTCATTTCGGAAATACGGAAGTCGAACCGGAAATAGGTATGCTTTGACGGAAGATAGCATTTTCTACGTTTCAGAACGTCGGCAATTCATTGACGCTCACCGAAAAACCACTGTCGTTTCCGCTTTTCAAAGTGAACGGTTTTCGATTTTATTCGATATATCCGACACAACGGTGAAGGTCCGAGGTCCGTACGACGTTCAGTTCACTAACTACCGCGCTGAGACACATTTTACAGGGGTCAATCCCCAAACACTCGCAGGTCTACCGGGAAGTACCAGTTTTACCGTCAAAATGGTTTTGAAAAATGACCCTACACGTTTTCATATCATTGCACCCGACAAAACCTCAATCCTGACACAGATGAGAGGTTTGGAGGGAATGGGAGGGGTGGGGCCACATAAACTGACCTAGACATTTGTTTATATATAAATACATACACTATCCTAGACATTTGTTTATATATAAACACATACATTGACATAGACATTTGTTTATATATAAACTCATACACTAACCGAGACATTTGTTTATATTTAAACACATACACTGATCTAGACATTTGTTTATATATAAACACATACCCTGACCTAGGCATTGGTTTATATATAAACACATACACTGACCCAGACATTTGTTTATATATAAACACATACAATGACCTAGACATTTGTTTATATATAAACACATACACTTACCTAGACATTTGTTTATATATAAACACATACAATGACCTAGACATTTGTTTATATATAAACACATACACTGACCTAGACATTTGTTTATATATAAACACATACCCTGACCTAGGCATTGGTTTATATATAAGCACATACACTGACCCAGACATTTGTTTATATATAAACACATACACTGACCTAGACATTTGTTTATATATAAACACATACACTTACCTAGACATTTGTTTATATATAAACACATACCCTGACCTAGGCATTGGTTTATATATAAGCACATACACTGACCCAGACATTTGTTTATATATAAACACATACAATGACCTAGACATTTGTTTATATATAAACACATACACTTACCTAGACATTTGTTTATATATAAACACATACACTGACCTAGACATTTGTTTATATATAAACACATACACTGACCTAGACATTTGTTTATATATAAACACATACACTTACCTAGACATTTGTTTATATATAAACACATACAATGACCTAGACATTTGTTTATATATAAACACATACACTTACCTAGACATTTGTTTATATATAAGCACATACACTGACCCAGACATTTGTTTATATATAACCACATACAATGACCTAGACATTTGTTTATATATAAACACATACACTTACCTAGACATTTGTTTATATATAAACACATACAATGACCTAGACATTTGTTTATATATAAACACATACCCTGACCTAGGCATTGGTTTATATATAAGCACATACACTGACCCAGACATTTGTTTATATATAAACACATACAATGACCTAGACATTTGTTTATATATAAACACATACACTTACCTAGACATTTGTTTATATATAAACACATACACTGACCTAGACATTTGTTTATATATAAACACATACACTTACCTAGGCATTGGTTTATATATAAGCACATACACTGACCCAGACATTTGTTTATATATAAACACATACAATGACCTAGACATTTGTTTATATATAAACACATACACTTACCTAGACATTTGTTTATATATAAACACATACACTGACCTAGACATTTGTTTATATATAAACACATACACTTACCTAGACATTTGTTTATATATAAACACATACAATGACCTAGACATTTGTTTATATATAAACACATACACTTACCTAGACATTTGTTTATATATAAACACATACACTGACCTAGACATTTGTTTATATATAAACACATACACAGATACACATTTGTTTATATATAAGCACTTACACTGACCTAGATATTTTGTTTATATATAAAAACATACACAGATCTAGACATTTGTTTATATATAAGTACATACACATACCTAGATTTTTGTTTATATATAATCACATACACTGACATATATATTCAGCACAAAAATTGTTACATCTCGGGAATCCCATTTCAAAAAAATGTTCAGTGTCAATTATTATTCAAATCACAAGCTAATTGTGTCACTGACAATACATATGTTGTCAATAAAAGTTGCAAGAAAATTTGTCAGAAAATATAGATTTCTTATTTTTCAACAGCAGAATAATATTTATAACTCGGAACTATTGCATCGATTTCAAACAAGTATTCAGTTTCAATTAACATTCAAATGATACACCATATTTGTCACTCAAAAAATATAATGTTATCGCCGAAAGTTTTAAGAAAATGCGTAGGCTACAATTTGTCAACAATTTTAGGTTTCGTAATCACCCTTGCAATGGGAACTGAACTATTAAACACATTTTATTGAAACATAGTAAAACCTAATCAGATAAGTTACTTATATAGGAACAGCAGTTCTTGAGTTTTAAGTTTACAAACAGAAAAACATTGGATTCTAAATATATAGCGATAAACCAAAACTCAAACTATTTATTTAGATGCTGTAATAGTTTAAGAAAATACTTTGGAGTAAATATTTATTGGACAAGTAGTACTTATTCCCAAGTATTATAATGTATTGCACACAAAGTTGTCGGTATGACACGTGTGAGACAATATAAGCACAGATCCTGGCCTGCGTTCAAGTTGTTCCCACGTGTGCCTTCTTGATCTTCGGCGCCTATTCTAGTCACCGTTTGTTTATTGTCAGCTGTCAACCGACAAATGCTCTCTTCGTCTTTAATAATCGATCGTTTTATCTGACAAAGTCTGGGTACGATGCTGTAGTTGGCACCGATGGGTTTAGTCATGTAATTTACAAGCGTCTCATCATAATCGTTACCTCTATAGCATATCTTTCTTAGGACTATACTGAATATAATTACCATAAATTATAATTTGTTCTTTTACATTTAGTCATCAGCGATTTTGAGTTCAGACTGAATCATTACTAAAATTTGTTTGTTGGTCTTGCTGTATAGAATCAGTTTTAGAAAATCGTCTACATTGGCTGTTTTATATATTTTAAATTCTGTAAACGTTCGAAAATTGTGTTTTTTACATGACTACGTCTTCAAATTTGGTCTGATGTAGCTCTCAGTCTTTATGTAATTATAAATAAATGTTGAGCTCGACTTGTGGGATAATATTCGATAGAATAAAACTCAACACTAGTTCTCACAAAAATGACGTTTACTTAATCAAATACGTTTCAACGACAATGTCGCCACCCTCAGTGATACATGAGCAACAATAACTGAACAAAACTTTATAAGTTCATGGAAGTTATAGTTTAGTTATTGTAGCTCGTGTATCACTGAGGATGGTGACTGTCGTTGAAACGTATTTGATTAAGTAAACGTCATTTTTGTGACAACTTGTGTTCGAGTTTTATGTAAAATTAGTTGCCAAATAAAATTGTCTCCCTTATTTCTCGAAATTGAAATACATTTAAAGTCTGTTGGATGTGTGCAATCTAATAAGGTGAGTATTGGGGGTAGCGCCTGGACACTGAAAATAGCGACCCCGCGCGACGTTTTTGTTTGCGAAGGGACAAAGCATTGAAATTTGTAGAGAGTAACAGGATCTACAATATTAATAACGGATAAAATAAGCCAATAACTGTGCTTTGTTGGAAAAATGGGTATAATGTCGAATATATTGAAACAGAACCAAAAGAAAAATGGAGATTAAATTTCTTAAAATGAATCTTAAAAGCTCAAATTAACTTAAAATGAATCATAATAGCCCAAATTAAAATATCAGACAAATGTCCCTCGCGACTCTGCTGGTACACTGTTGTCCGTCGATTGAAAGTTTCGATGACCTTCCTACACAATTCCAGTTCAATGTCAACAATAACTCGTTGGATTTGTTCCTCGAGTTGAAATATAGTTCGTGGGTTGCGGACATTTCACATATCCCCAAAGGAAGAAGTAGCATGGTGTTAAAACACAAGACCTCTATGGCCAGTTCTGATCGCATGGTGTTAAATCACAAGACCTCGATGGCCAGTTCTGATCGCATTGTGTTAAATCACAAGACCTCGGTGGCCAGTTCTGATCGCATTGTGTTAAATCACAAGACCTCTATGGCCAGTTCTGATCGCATGGTGTTAAATCACAAGACCTCGGTGGCCAGTTCTGATCGCATTGTGTTAAATCTCAAGACCCCGATGGTCAGTTTTTATCGCATGGTGTTAAATCGCAAGACCTTGGTGGCCAGTTCTGATCGCATGGTGTTAAATCACAAGTCCTCGGTGGCCAGTTCTGATCGCATGGTGTTAAATCACAATACCTCGGTGGCCATTTCTGATCGCCGTTCGTGAGATTAGACGTGCAGGAAACTTTTCAGACAACAAACCAATTGTGCACGAGCAGTATGACTGGTTGCTCTGTCCTGTTGAATCCACGTATCGTCCAATTCAGTACTTTCCAGTTGAGGCCACAACAACTCCATTATCATGTTCCGGTAACGTTCGTCAGTCACTGTTACTCCATCGCGAGCCTCATTTTCAAAGAAATACGCCCCAATCATGCCGCCATTCCAAAACCCGCACCAAATAGTTGCTCTTTGTGTATACAGTATCTTCTCGTGAATGATATGAGGGTTCTCTGTACCCCCAAATATGAGCATTTTGTATATTTACAAATCCGTTAAGGTGGTAGTGTGCCTCATCGCTAAACATGATTTTATGGATAAAACCACCGTCCGTTTCACGTTTACCCAATATCCAATTTACGAATTCAAATGGTCACACAAAATGGTTTATTACGTTTACATTTATAATATTTTATTTATTATAAATTTTATTTATGTTTATTTATATTTATATTTATTTTATTTGTTTATTTATTATGTTTATATTTATTATAAACATATTATGTTTATTTAATATAGTATGGTATTCTTAATGTCGGTTATACTCATAATACAAAATAATCTTCTTTGTTAAAAGTTAGCTAAAGTAAAATATTAACAACAAAAATTGTCCATATAGTCTTTAGAAATATTGTAACTACAAAAACAAAGTCCAAAAATAAGTTCACTTTAAATAAATATAAAAAAGTTACATCATTAACAAAAAATAGCCGCCTTTAAACTCTTTAAGGAAGTTATTCAAATTTTGGCAAGATTTGATTATTATGTGGCAGTTGGTTAAAATACATATCGGCAATATATTGAAATGACTGTTTAAACATATATTTGATAACTTTGGGTAATCGGAAAATTCTTTGAAAACTTCTTCAAGTTTAAACTATTTGCACCAGTGTTGCCATTTCTGATATAAACCATTTAAAAAACTTTAAAAGTAAATAAATGCTAGAATAAACAGTTTAAAATAGATGTCTTCGTCATAAAAGTACTAATACCTCAAAATCGGAACAAATGATTTCAATGAAGTTGTGGTGTAATGTGAAGATTTATGAACCATACTACTGTGCAGTATAACAAACACACAGAACACAATTCTCACAAAAAAATATGCCTAAGTATCAGACGCGTTTTAACAACAAGGTCGTCTTCTTCAGTGATACACGAGCTACACCAATCACACTATAACTCAAATATTACTACTGTGCCTACTGCAAATCAAAAAGTAACTGTTGCTGAGTAATGTCAAAAAATACCGAACGGGTCTTGACCGTTATGGTAATATATACCGTTGTGGTATTCAGAAATAAGTAGTGAACACAAAATTTGGATTATGTTAAAACCAACTCTAGTGATTTTAATCAATTTTGGTGAAATATAGCACTTTGATTATGGACCCAACAAAACATCTTTAAAATAATGAAAGAAAATGAATCATGGGTGGCGTTGTAGAAGCTCTAATATTAGAAAATTTGTAATTTTTATGAAATTTTGGTGAATTTTATCGGTGGTCGTAGTTAATTTTGTAATGTTCTACATTATATATGAATCCTAAATTTTTAACAGCCGCTATAGATTTTAATTAGATTTAGACAAATAATTTTTATATTTAATCGTAATTTAATCAAAAAAATAGATCAGCTGATTTTAAGATATTCAACTTTCTAAGTCGGTTTTCACAACTCATTTTCAATTGTAGGCAGGTAACTCTCAAACTAATATTTTGGAAGGAACGAGGGTACAAATTTGTTAACATTTAAAACGGATTTGTAAATGTCATATATTTTTATACATTTTCAAAAAGTGGTTTTTCACATAACTTTTCACCTGTAGGTCTTACAATGTCACAGAAGTTCCTTTTTGGTACAACGATTGTTCTTGCAGTTTGAGCCTTATTACGCTCCCAACAATGCAACTAATCTTGGTAGAGACTGTACTGTAACGTCTCTGTTACGTCGGACGTTTGACGCTCCAATGCACACGTCTTCACGGGCGACGAATTGAGAATAATTGTCGGACGTAGTAATTATAACGTAACGTTATATCCGGAGGAGTTGTTAACCTTTCTGTTTTGTTTCCCCTCTGCAATTAACGTCAACCTGAGAATGTGTGAATTTCTTTTTTTTTAACTTCCAAGAACTACATTGTTTAATGGTACTTGTTATCTAAGACACCTCGGTAAGAAAAGAAGAAAAGAGCGCAAAATAAAGACTCTTGAATACTGTTAGGTTAGAAAAAAAAAACAAGTGTGAGTCGAGAGAGACTTGATAAAAAAGATGAAAGATATGGATCTAATAACCCTACATTACATGAAACAATTTGTATATTCAGTAACTTTACCTTGTATTGTCAAGCCCTTACTCATTAAAGTGAGCCCTTAAGGGTAGCAAACGCTCTAAGTGTAATGCCTAATATTGGTTTTTTGGGTCTTGTAGGAAATATATTTTAGATTTTGGTCATATTGCAGCTTCTCTTATAAGTTTTGAGCTTAATTTACACCAATATCTAATTGTATTTTCTCATACCTACATATCTCTTTCATCTCCAGTATGTCTCTTTATCGTATCTGCAGCGCACAACCCAAACGCGTTGACCGAACTAATTTGGAATGCAGCCAAATTTTGACCATTCCTCGAGACATCTTTTTTTATGAGGGGTTTTTCTTTCTCAAAATTGCCTTTCAACGATTTTTATCAAATTTTGCTCATGTGTAGTTTCTTCTACTCGTATATTCTAAAACACGTATTGGTTCTCATCTCTTCAAGAATGCCAGTTCAATATGATTTAGACTAACAACCGATGGTACCATGTTAAATGAAACAATATTTAGTAAAATTCTACAATTAATTGAGTCTTGTTTATCATGGTTCGCTTGAGGCAGCTTAACAAGGAGACCTTTCCATCCTGCTACTGGGGTCGGTCGCCTTTCTAAACAAAATGTTAGTCCATGATTTAAATTTGGTATGTAGACATATTTATCTTTTAAAGCAATTTTTCTAAAATTTGGAGACAGCTACCATTTGATCAAAACTAAAAATCTGATTTTCTATAATAGGGCGTTGTAGGTTTCGTTTTCAAAATTATTCACTACATATCTCAATATCGCAATACATAACATGTTACAAAAATTTGATAAACATTCCTGCGTTGATGTCAAAATATTTAACGGTCTTATTGAGCATTTTGGAGAGATGGCAACCTATTGCTTGTGTTTTTTTTTTAAAGGTAAATTCTAAGAAACTTTTATGAAAACTTTAAAGATACCTGAGTAAATTGAATGTTTATGTTTTGGGCTTATTGCAGTTTCTCTCATAAATGTCAATTTGTAAGCTCTATTTGTAATTGGTTTTGTGTAAGGCCGGTGTGGGATAGTCCAAGCACTGTTAATTTAAAGATAGAATGTGTTTCATGCAACAACGTTCGGATAACAAACCAATGTATCGATTTAAACAGAATGAAAATAGCTAGTGAATCATGTAAAACAACAGGAATACTTCTATATATTTATATTAACTTATATAATAGGAACACAGCTATATTTAAATCAATTAATTCTCCTCTTACTATTTGCATGAGATGTTTGATGAATAATTACTGTTAATTTATTTGTTGGTAAACAAAACGTCTATTCCATTATAAGGAAGCATTAGCAAATAATTGTTTTAAATATATTTAAAGTATCTTTACAAAGACCCTGTACTGGATATGATACCGCATGTCATGAACTCAGAGTTTAGGTTAGTTTAACAAATTCATTATAAAGATTCTCGGCTCTTGACAAGAATGAGAAGTAAATAAAACGCAGAGATCGACCACAACACAACCATAAGCAAATAATTTTATTAATATTATTGTTTATTGACTTACAAACTATTTTTTTATGTAGTCCACTGCCACTGCAATATTCCAGCGTTCAGAAAGTTTCTTAACCGCAGAAGCGCGGAAGTCTTGTTGACCCATTCTTGCACAGAGTCAATAACCTCCTCATTGGGGTTGAATTTCTGCCCCAACCTAAGTCATTTCTAAGTAGGTTCGATGGTGCTAAATCTGTACTATATGGTGGATGTGGATGAGGTAGGACATCCTATTTTAATTTCTGCAACCTTGCTAGTGCTGCATTCTTAGGACAAGCATTGTCCTGAAGAAACCAAACTGGCCAATTCTCCTCTTGGGACGAATCACTTGCTTCACTTTATTATTTTTTTTTAATATAGAACAGTACTCAGCAGTAAAGAATTCTTTGTGAATCACACAAGAAAGTGGTCATAATTTTCCCAGGTAAACATGTGGTTTTGACTTTTTGCAGCGGAGGTGAGTTGGATGTCACCATTGCACGCTTTCATGTTTAGACTCTGGATTGAAGTAGTACTATAGAATCTAAAATATTCTCCACATCCTTTTCAAAACGTTGTAGAAGTTAGGTGACTACAATCAATTTTCGTATCCAGGCTTCGAAACACTAGGAATCCATGTGTTACTCACCAAACAATAATGAAGTTATTTTTCCGAACTATTAAAAAAAATTCAAATTTCTCAGCGATTTTTCTGACGGTGAGATTCCGATTGTCTCTAATTAGTGTATCATCTGATTGAGATTATCGGCCGACTAGCACGTGGTTCGTTTTTAACTATTACGCTCCTTCTTTAATTAAAAGGCTTACACCAATCTGGGATAAGAGAGACTCTCATATCCAAACTGATGTTCAAGTCTCAAATAAATATGAAACGAAATGACATCTTCATTCGATTCACAAGACTACTGTGTAACTCCTTCTCCGACATGTTGATTAGAAGTAACAAGTATGACGGAAAGAGAAACTAGCATGTATTTGTTCAATGATTCATCATTATCATGAACTCTACAAGAATAGACCATGAAAATTCCTGTTTTTATTTGAAGAATTATAGTATAAACGATATTGTTATTAAAATTCGTGTAAATTTTTGTTTCGCATTGCAGAAAAAGCATTGTGAGTGTGGAGAAACAGGTTTTTTTTTTAGATTTAAGGGGTAAATTCATTGTAACGTCCCTGGGATATAAAAACAACAATCTGGAAAATCGAGCATTGCTAAGGGTATAACAAATTGTATATAAAGCTATATTATTTCCAATGACTGTAATCTATATCAAAATCATTTAGATTATAACCTAGATTCTCGAGCGGCCAATACCCATCACCCCCGACCCGACGAGTGCGACTACGCACAAGAGAACTTACAGCGAGATCTCTTACACCACCCCTACCCATTTAAATACCTACCCAGCCAGTCCGCCTCTCCAACCCCACCCCCTTCTCACTACGTGGTGCTGAGGTCCTTTTCAAACCCAATAACTGTGCCGTTTCGTTCTCCATCATTCCCGATCCAAATTTCTCCGACCCTCCTGGGTCAATCATCCACCATCCACGACAGTGTCTCCGTCCCGTTCTCATCACGACCAGGGCACACCCTCAGAGACCGAGCTACGTCAATTGTCGTCATCGTGGGGCCATCACGGACTAGTCTACGTCAAGATGACAACGAACACTGTTGTCTACCAGTTATGACTACAGGGTACTAAACAGGAGACATCACTTTGTTCACAAAATACCTAAAAATTTATATTCATTAGTGAAAACACAAACATCGATTATTTGGTTCATTATCTAATTTTAAAACTACTTTTACGAGTGAAACAAAAAATTATTCTAAAAGAAAACAGATTATCAATATTAGATTTTTTTCCTTTTGGTTAAAGACGTATACCTGTCGGTTATCATCGCGTTATAAAAAAAAGGAAGATAAAATAAAAGTATCCCCTCAAATATTCTAATAGCGTTAGGAGAGACGGAACTTATACTGCATGAATAAAAGTTGTAACATTGAAGTGAGCCCCTAGGGTTCAAAATTATATTTCTTTCGGTTTAGAAAGATTGATTTCGTTATATTATGTACCTTTTTATGTGAAATATGTTTAAGACAACAATTTGTTTATATTTAAATATTTAGAAAGTGTTGTTTGCATATCGACATCTGGCTTTCGTTATGACACGTCTAAACAATTTCGTTTGGATAAATTCACTTTTTTTTAAGTATAGTTGCCAATAAAATGGATATAGTTCTTTATAAACTATGTTCCTCAGATAAACGATCAGTTTGAGTCATTATTAACCCTTACTAGATTTGTTATGAAATCTAATTCCATTAAACAATAATCCAAAACAAACAATCTTTTTATTAAATTTACCTTTTTTTAAATACGTGGCAAAATTCCACACAATTATGACCAAAAACATCATTCTGAATGTCAGAACACTTGATTATGATTCCTAGAAGTCGTTTAGCGTATTTAAAGTCACATCTACCGGTCTGGAAGTAGCAATTTTTTTCGTTTTACTCAAAATTTACTTTTGTAAAATTATAGAATATAAATATTTGCTCAACAGCCCTTTGTGGACAACTTGCTAGACAGCCTGCCACACCGGATACTGTATGATCCCCATATCGATTGTCCTTCACCGTAGTTTCACCTTTTACGTAACCAGGATTCGCCATCAATTGTACTCCGTAAGGAGGGGGGGGTGCAGACTAGCTGCACCTAATAAGAGACACTCACAACACATAGACCACCATCCATATAAACATACACTCAGTTCATCTATATACATTGTCTTACTTCCACCTTTACTTAGGGTTTATTGAGAGGGGTTTAGCGTCTCTATTTGTTGACGATTTTGCAATATATGTAGCTACTAGAGGTATTACAACTACTAGAACTCCTTCAACTTGTAAATAATAGTCTGCAATCTTGGTAAAGATTGGCAGTATTCAAGTTCTTTGCTGCCAAAACGCAATGCATTGGTTTTAGTCGTCGAAGACTGAACCATCAGCATTTATTTATTATTAACACAACTTCAAACTACTGAAACTGCTAAATTTTTAGGCCTAACATTTGATCAAAGACTTTCTTGGATTCCACATCTATTTGATCTCTAAACACGGTGCAATAAAATACTTTACATCATCCGCAAGACCGTCAACCATCAAGAAGCTTGATTCGATACACAACTCTGCAATGCGTCAATCTGCAGTAACAATATGCAGAAACAATTTTCTGGAGCATTTTGTTCAAGCCCAGTTTCTAGCTTACATGCTGAGACTGGTGAACCATTTCTTACTCGACGAAGACAGCAACTACAAATAACATATATTTGTAGTCTACGCTCCAAACCATATCATCCGGCTTACATCGTTGTTTTTAATAACCCTTTTGCAGACAGATTTGAATGTCATCAGATTAGTACTGCCCCATTTGGCATTATGACACTTAGAATCTGTGACAATTTGGGCCTTGTACTTCTTCCAATGAACGAGAATACTCCGTGTTTGATTCCTACATGGCTCATACAAATGCCAACTTTTGATTTTTCACTGTCCAGGTTCATCAAGCACAACACACCTGATGTAGTGTATCGTCAGGAGTTTTACTGTATACTTGATGAATACAAATCCATTGAAATTATATTCACATATGGTTCTAAATATATATATATATATATAAATCCAGTAAGACGTATATGTATTGATTACCCTCAGTTTACAGTGTATTTTCTGCCGAACTCTTTGCTATTTTGAAAGGCCTGAATACCATTCCATCTGGTTTCCGTCGCTATATTTTGTGTTCCGATTCCAAAAGTGCTTTACAGGCTATCCGGGATATGTATTTTAAGAATTGGGCTATGCCTTTAGGGGAGTCGGGTGTTTTTCTTGGTTTTTTTTTTCTCTTCCAGAGTAATATGGGGTTTTCCTTGAACTATATTATATTTTCTATTCAAGTGAATGTTTAATACTATTAGTTTAGATAAGCAAATGTTATAGTTATAAGCTGTGTATTTTAGTTTTATGTATAGGTGTGTAAGTATGATTAGGCGTAAGTGTATATATTTAAGAATATGGTACAGGCCAACGTACACTTTATGTCTATTGTAGATTTTTTTAATTGTTTTGTATGATTTTTTTCTTTCTCTTTTTTCTCTCTCGCTGATTACTATTGTATAAAATAGCTGTAATAGATGTGTTAATATTTTGTATCTGTATTTTTTTTGGAGGGAAATAAAATTAAAAAAGTAAATTTAAAAAAAAAATCCCTTGGTTGAAGATATTCTGTGTTCCATACACAGACTTCAGCTACGGGACGTCGGAGTGTCATTTTGCTGGGTACCTGGGCATTGCGGGATTTCGGGAAACACAAAAGCTGACGAAGCGGCAAAGGAAGCTACAAGTCAGATAATAATCATACAGCGTGTTATGGTATCTGACTTTGTATCGATGTCCGTCCGTGGAATTCATCCATACGTGCCAGTCATCGAGAGGAAGTGGTGGTTACCCGTGTTTGTATCGGTCATTCCATACGAACGAAATCGATAGATACGATTTTTAGATTTTTAACCGATATCTCACGAACAACACGAACTATGAATTCGCGCTTGGCTAAAAGCTTAGTTAATTAAAATTGAATACTACGAGTAAGTTTCATTTTTGTGGTTTGACACTTATTCGTGAACCTTAATATCTCTTTGCATGTATGTATCATTAATCTTCAAATTGAACGAAATAGATAGATACGATTTTTAGGTTTTTAATAGATATCTCACTAACGAGCACCAACAATAAACTTATCCTTGGCTAATACTACAACAAGTATCATTTTTGTTTGTATACCATGTAGTCCTAACATTCTTTAACTTGCTGTTTTGCACACTGGTGTCGATCATTAATCTCAAAATTTTAACAAAATCAGTAAAGATGTCAACCCGTACTTTTGTTTGCGTCCTCAAAGGGCGATAAAATCAAAATGGTTGGAGCCGATTAAGAAACAATAATAATATTATTTTTTCTTATAAATTTTTTATTATTAAAAATTTCTCGAGATAAGACCAAAATGCTCCACCCGTTTGGTCTGTAGAGCACTGCATATACGAACCCAGGTAGACATCTTACGGAGAAACTTTTTTTTAAAACGGATAGATTCCAACATCGATTTTTGACCAATCACTATACTACGTATATGATAGAAAACAAACACAGAAAATAAACAACTTTTTTAATTATACCAACATAAGCATACACAGAATTATAAATTAACGCCTTCTGTGTGTTTGAAATGCGAGTAATTCATTGCCCACAACCCCGTTGATAGGAACTAAATGAAGCAACCCAGATCTGAATGGTTCTTTATTACGACATTGCCCACAATTTGGAACCCTTCCAATTGGCGTAATACTACATCCTGAACCATTTCTCTCCCGTAACATGGGTTTCGTTGCCTCCGGAAATAACACAATTCATTAAGCAGCCCATATTAATGTCACGTGTTCACTTTATGATGAGTGAACGATGCAGTTAATTTTCATTTTGGACGGAAACTTGATTGAGTACGAGATTTTTGATCGATTCCTCAAAATTAATATGTAACCAGAAATTTTTACGTGTGGGTTTTGATGTAGTGGGTGAGGTTCTTTCCCGATTTGTTTAGCCTCAGTCTGACCGTTGATTTATTCTGATTTGAAGTATCACCCATTCTTATGATATCGTGAAAATTAAACAATAGATGTTGTTTTGAAATTCCTCGATCCAAACAAAGTTTTTTTTTTGTTTTTGTTTTTTTTAATTACGTTTATTTCATGTGAAGTAATGTGTAACCTCAACGTTGGTCTGATTTTGACCGTATTCAGGATGATGACCAAAAACAGAAAACTGGTTTCAACTATTATTAATCAGTTTTTGGTAAAATTTACCCTCCAAGGACACAATTAAAACCTATCGATCGACTTCTTTACAGATGTTAAAATATTTCTGAAATTTTATTGTTTTTACATAACCGAGTAAAAGAAAATGGCAACAACAAAATGAGCATTCCGTCGGTATTCACATTGATTCAAATAAGACTTATCTTAGGGCGAGTTTTGAAAATTAAATCAAGCTTACACTCTATTTAAATTTATAAATACTTCTCACAATAATAAAATTTCCCGAGAAAAATGTTTGGTTGGAGAAAATCGATAGAACAAGATATAAGAACGTCAATGAGAAATAAAAGATTGCACTTAACAAACTACCAAGGAAAGTCCTGAACTATCAGGAAGAGAAAAAGATACAAAAAACATGGACGAGTATTTTAGGAGTAGAGGAAACTGACGACTGAAACTGGTTCAAGGGAAAAGTAGCAGATCTGACGGAAAAGAAAACGGATAGAAAAAAAGAGGATAATATCGAAAGAGAAAAAGCTAGACATGAAGCCAGAGGACGATAAGTTCTGGCGGAAGAAAAAAGAGGAAAGCTTGACATGAAGCCAGAGGACGAAGGAGTTCTAGCGGAAGAAAAAAGACGATAATATGGAAAGAGGAAAGCTAGACATGAAGCCAGAGGACGATAAGTTCTGGCGGAAGAAAAAAGAGGAAAGCTTGATATGAAGCCAGAGGACAAAAGGAGTTCTAGCGGAAGAAAAAAAACGATAATATGGAAAGAGGAAAGCTAGACATGAAGCCAGAGGACGATAAGTTCTGGCGGAAGAAAAAAAAGGAAAGCTTGATATGAAGCCAGAGGACGAAGGAATTCTAGCGGAAGAAAAAAGAGGATAATATGGAAAGAGGAAAGCTAGACATGAAGTCAGAGGACGATAAGTTCTGGCGGAAGAAAAAAGAGGAAAGCTTGATATGAAGCCAGAGGACGAAGGAGTTCTAGCGGAAGAAAAAAGACGATAATATGGAAAGAGGAAAGCTAGACATGAAGCCAGAGGACGATAAGTTCTGGCGGAAGAAAAAAGAGGAAAGCTTGATATGAAGCCAGAGGATGAAGGAGTTCTAGCGGAAGAAAAAAAACGATAATATGGAAAGAGGAAAGCTAGACATGAAGCCAGAGGACGATAAGTTCTGGCGGAAGAAAAAAGAGGAAAGCTTGATATGAAGCCAGAGGACAAAAGGAGTTCTAGCGGAAGAAAAAAGACGATAATATGGAATGAGGTAAGCTAGACATGAAGCCAGAGGACGATAAGTTCTGGCGGAAGAAAAAAGAGGAAAGCTTGATATGAAGCCAGAGGACAAAAGGAGTTCTAGCGGAAGAAAAAAGACGATAATATGGAAAGAGGAAAGCTAGACATGAAGCCAGAGGACGATAAGTTCTGGCGGAAGAAAAAAGAGGAAAGCTTGATATGAAGCCAGAGGACAAAAGAAGTTCTAGCGGAAGAAAAAAGACGATAATATGGAAAGAGGAAAGCTAGACATGAAGCCAGAGGACGATAAGTTCTGGCGGAAGAAAAAAAAGGAAAGCTTGATATGAAGCCAGAGGACGAAGGAGTTCTAGCGGAAGAAAAAAGACGATAATATAGAAAGAGGAAAGCTAGACATGAAGTCAGAGGACGATAAGTTCTGGCGGAAGAAAAAAGAGGAAAGCTTGATATGAAGCCAGAGGACGAAGGAGTTCTAGCGGAAGAAAAAAGACGATAATATGGAAAGAGGAAAGCTAGACATGAAGCCAGAGGACGATAAGTTCTGGCGGAAGAAAAAAGAGGAAAGCTTGATATGAAGCCAGAGGACGAAGGAGTTCTAGCGGAAGAAAAAAAACGATAATATGGAAAGAGGAAAGCTAGACATGAAGCCAGAGGACGATAAGTTCTGGCGGAAGAAAAAAGAGGAAAGCTTGATATGAAGCCAGAGGACAAAAGGAGTTCTAGCGGAAGAAAAAAGACGATAATATGGAAAGAGGTAAGCTAGACATGAAGCCAGAGGACGATAAGTTCTGGCGGAAGAAAAAAGAGGAAAGCTTGATATGAAGCCAGAGGACAAAAGGAGTTCTAGCGGAAGAAAAAAGACGATAATATGGAAAGAGGAAAGCTAGACATGAAGCCAGAGGACGATAAGTTCTGGCGGAAGAAAAAAGAGGAAAGCTTGATATGAAGCCAGAGGACAAAAGAAGTTCTAGCGGAAGAAAAAAGACGATAATATGGAAAGAGGAAAGCTAGGCATGAAGCCAGAGGACGATAAGTTCTGGCGGAAGAAAAAAGAGAAAAGCTTGATATGAAGCCAGAGGACAAAAGGAGTTCTAGCGGAAGAAAAAAGACGATAATATGGAAAGAGGAAAGCTAGACATGAAGCCAGAGGACGATAAGTTCTGGCGTAAGAAAAAAGAGGAAAGCTTGATATGAAGCCAGAGGACAAAAGGAGTTCTAGCGGAAGAAAAAAGACGATAATATGGAAAGAGGTAAGCTAGACATGAAGCCAGAGGACGATAAGTTCTGGCGTAAGAAAAAAGAGGAAAGCTTGATATGAAGCCAGAGGACAAAAGGAGTTCTAGCGGAAGAAAAAAGACGATAATATGGAAAGAGGTAAGCTAGACATGAAGCCAGAGGACGATAAGTTCTGGCGTAAGAAAAAAGAGGAAAGCTTGATATGAAGCCAGAGGACAAAAGGAGTTCTAGCGGAAGAAAAAAGACGATAATATGGAAAGAGGTAAGCTAGACATGAAGCCAGAGGACGATAAGTTCTGGCGTAAGAAAAAAGAGGAAAGCTTGATATGAAGCCAGAGGACAAAAGGAGTTCTAGCGGAAGAAAAAAGACGATAATATGGAAAGAGGTAAGCTAGACATGAAGCCAGAGGACGATAAGTTCTGGCGGAAGAAAAAAGAGGAAAGCTTGATATGAAGCCAGAGGACAAAAGGAGTTCTAGCGGAAGAAAAAAGACGATAATATGGAAAGAGGTAAGCTAGACATGAAGCCAGAGGACGATAAGTTCTGGCGGAAGAAAAAAGAGGAAAGCTTGATATGAAGTCAGAGGACAAAAGGAGTTCTAGCGGAAGAAAAAAGACGATAATATGGAAAGAGGTAAGCTAGACATGAAGCCAGAGGACGATAAGTTCTGGCTTAAGAAAAAAGAGGAAAGCTTGATATGAAGCCAGAGGACAAAAGGAGTTCTAGCGGAAGAAAAAAGACGATAATATGGAAAGAGGAAAGCTAGACATGAAGCCAGAGGACGATAAGTTCTGGCGGAAGAAAAAAGAGGAAAGCTTGATATGAAGCCAGAGGACAAAAGAAGTTCTAGCGGAAGAAAAAAGACGATAATATGGAAAGAGGAAAGCTAGGCATGAAGCCAGAGGACGATAAGTTCTGGCGGAAGAAAAAAGAGAAAAGCTTGATATAAAGCCAGAGGACAAAAGGAGTTCTAGCGGAAGAAAAAAGACGATAATATGGAAAGAGGAAAGCTAGACATGAAGCCAGAGGGCGATAAGTTCTGGCGTAAGAAAAAAGAGGAAAGCTTGATATGAAGCCAGAGGACAAAAGGAGTTCTAGCGGAAGAAAAAAGGGGAGTTCTAACGGGGACACTCCTTGTGAGTAGTGTCCCCGTTTAAAGTAGATGTTTGGTTTATGAATGTTATTGGAGTAATCTTCATGTCTGACAGTATCCACATTTTGTTTTAGAAGAACGATTTATTCACTATCTTCTAACATGGAAGGTAGAATACTACCAATAAATGATTTAAGTTTTCTTATTTCTCCCTATGAGTGGTGTCCCCGTTTACAGTAGAAGTTTGGTTTATGAATATTATTAGAGTAATGTTCATGTCTGACAGTATCCACATTCTGTTTTAGAAGAACGATTTATTGGCTGTATTTTAACATCCAAAGACCGAGTGTTATGAACTTAAACCTAGATTATTGATTACAAACTAAAAGCACCCAATGTTGTGAACCGATTCCATTTCATTAGTTAACACTTTCCCATTTCCCTGCATATCTGGCTTTGCCAATTGTCAAGGTTGATCAAACATCGTCGCCACCTTTTGAAGCTTGTTCCGTTATGCAAGATCTTGCAAACTTTATATTCAACAAGTTATGTTGTGTAAACAGATTGTCGTTTGTATCGGATGTTTCTAGTGAATAATGTATTCTCTTTTAGGTACAAAAAGAGATCATGTCAGTTATTCGGGTATTGAAAACGATTATGACATATTGATATACTTTTTTTCTTTCTTTTTTTTTTTTGCTTAAACAGTATTGTCTCTGTTTTAGTTTTAGAACATTAACTTGGAATATTATTTAGGAATAATTTTTTTAACACAAGCGTGAGCAAAAGCCAATACGCTTGCACATTAGTACAGGAAAATTTGCTTAAAATTGCCGTAACAAAAATATTAATTTAATGTTGTAATTTGGTACATATGGTTTTTATGACATCTTCTTTTAGTATCTAAAGAGCACATTCTTTCCCTACTGAAAGAGGTTGAGAAGACTGACAATAGGGGTTTTCGTAACTCTACATTTGACGAGTTTAATAAAAAAATACTACGAGTATTACTCGTCTCAAGTCAATAAAAACAGCCGTTTTATGATTAGATCATTTTATATAGAATTTTCACTCCCTTTAAAATAACCCGAAACTCGGCCTGCAAACTTATTAAATTACATCCAAACAATTCGTCTTGTTATGATAAAAATCATATCATTTATACCTGTTTAAAATGTGAGTTATAGTATGATGGTTCAAAAATCGGCGCGCTCATATTGCAATTGGTTTTTTTTTAATGTTTCTGTTAAAACGTCTGACCATTAAAAGTTCGTTTTTGTTAAATGTTTATAAGACAATATTTACTTCCAGCTTTGATAGTTTAAAAAATAGTTTTTTAAATAGTAAATAGGGTCATGTGAAACATGTTTATACATTTTTTTTTAATTCTGGGTTTAATTGCGGAATCCGTTTTCTTTATAACTCATATCATTAAAAATTTATCAATAAATATAACTACAGAGCATTTAAAACCATAAGTTTAGGTGGACAAAGGAGTTGGGTGCACTTACCTTTGAACATATATGTACCGTAGTTTTTCATAACATCGTTACTTTTGATTACTCTCTATTTGCATATTTAAAAAGAGATATATTTTAACAAACCAGAAAACCTAAATGAACTACAAAATAAGATAAGAGCAGGAATTAACTCTATTACTAATGATACAATTTCTAAAGTAGTTGGTAGAATTTATAACCGTTTAGGACTGTGCCAAATAGCTCTAGGGCAACAATTTGAGCATATTTGAAACTCACAAGTTCAAAACTACAGCATATACGTGTTTAAAGGTAAGTACACAACTCACTTGTCCACCTGTAAATTAGGATTTTAACGTTTTGTTGTATTACTTTTAAAAGGATATTATATATAAAAAATAATAATAATAACAATAATAAAACAGATTCCACAATTATAACAAAAATATAAAAACGCGACCAAAATTATGAAAACTATTAACTCTTATTGAAAACACCTTTATTTACATAAATCCACAACACCAAAATATTGTTATCACTATATAATTCTCAGATAATTAGAAAAATTACAAGTCTAGACATGTGAATGTATGTTTCACAAAACAAAACATATTTACCAAAAGATTGTATTTAATATATCTTTTTAAATACAGAACTCTAAACTGCCCTGTGGAGAGAGCTGTCTTAGGTTGGGACACAGGACGGAGAGGTGTAGAGGAAGGTATCGGTAGGTAAACCCGGGAGGGCCATGGGGTGTTTTTTGTGGGGAATGGGGAATGGTTGAGTACACTTGTTGGCCATGAAAAGGACCTCTCGGCCACTAAAGGTTTAGAGCATCACTTAAAGTGGGGCTATAGGATCGCCAGAGGCGGGTTTGCAGATTTACACGGGCGGATAAGTATTTGGATGGTTGTCAATGGTCGCCACTGGATTTCCCTGTCAATTGTCGGTGCGGGGAACTTTTGTTGGGCTTGGAAGAAGTAGTTGTTGCCAGCTTTTGAGTACGGAGCTTGCCTCTCCGGCTCAAAACACATTTCCTTGTTCGTCCTAGGCATCAGTGGGCAACTACTACAGCCGGGGTTTCTCCATTCAATTTCCTTTTCAGGAGGGGCACGGCGTTTTCTACTGTCACCGAAGGGAAAATGAGTACTGGGGTTTGCTCCAAAATGATGAAAACGTGTATTGAGAGAAGATCGAGTGCTCCGGACTGGTCCCTCAACTTCTTTCACAGCTCTTGTGTGTTGGGGTAGTGAGAGGTGAGAAGTTGATCGGGGGTGGTGGTCTTCCGAAGGAAAAGTGAGGGGCTCTATAGTGGTGGTCTCCCGGAGAAGTGAATTGTGCTCTGCTGTGTTCTCCCGCAAGAGAAGTGAATGATCGTTAGTTTTAGCGCCCTACTTATACAAATTTCAGCTTATTGCCCTTCAAGAACAATAAGCTGACCTTTGTATTCAGAGCCGAGCTGGGTAGGGATTGGTAAGTAGGTTGTTGACGGAGCGCCATAGTATTGTATTCGCGTCTCCGCCAACTAACGTGAAGCTATTCGGCCAATCAGAAGAAAGCTATGACTTCGGGGTTTGTGTGGTGGTATTTACCGATGCAAAGCTTGGGAACTGATGTGGCGGGTTAGTGGTTGTGTTTTAGTAGTGTTTGCCGTGTTTTGTAGGGACACTAGTCGGGTGAACTAGTTCCCTGTTGTGGTAACGTTATCAACTTGACACAACAAAATATCTCAAGAATAATTCATTTTAGAAAACGATGTTGCAAACAAGAGTTTTGAATGAGAATATATAATAATATTTCTGCACAGTGGAGGCTTTCATCATTTCAAGGTGAACTTAGTTTGTTTGAATGACAACTCAACTTTTTAGCTCATTAGTATACTTCGGAAAACATGAAAAAACTTTTATCTGATCTGACTTGTAATTTTTCAATATATTTCTTTGGCCTTCGAGAATTTGTTTCTTGAAAAATATTAATTTGGGACTAAAACTGTAAAACGAAATTGGTGACAAAGTTTGGAACATTCAGAATTATCAATAAAGTTATTTTAAAAAGTGAGTAAAATAATTTTCAGTGAAATTTTTTTTTAAATATTACACTCTACCATCTCAAAAATCAGATATGACCAAATAAAACTATTTCTCACCAAAAATCTTAGTTCAGTAGTAGTAGTGTGTTTCAAGGAGATTTCATACCAGGATAGAAATTTGGTGGGATGGGGCCTCCTCACCAAAATTGTTTACCCTCATCCTTCCCATTTCGACTCTTTAACCCCCTACCACTGCCCCAAACATTTCACTCATCACCCAAAATTTGCCCTAAAATTCCCTCCTCCCTCAAATTGTAACTCTTTTCCAAAAAGTTTCTAAATTTACCCAACACTTGTTGGTTCTTTTCACCCCACCTAACAAATCCACCAATTACGACCCCAACCCTGACTCATCCGTACAACAAAATTTCTTCCACACGAAATTTTGGCGGTTTTCCAAAATATTTCTAAACTCTCCCCAATCCATGGAAGATATTGCCAAGGCCTCCCCAATTCACTCAAAAATTTGCACCAATTTAAATATTTAAATTAAATTAAAAATTAAAACTATTTGCCACCAAAATTATCAGTTCAGTAGTTTGTTGATCAAAAAGTGAAAATGACACATGAACGCCATATAACGGTCAAAACTAGTTTCTCTTGTACCATAAATATGTCCACGGCGTAAATATTATTTCATTAAAAGCTTTCAATAACGGCAACCAATTTTCTTTGCCAATTATTCATGTACGGTAATATTTTTTGCCTGAGATTTTGCACTAGTTTGGGTCATTAATCTTTCTCTTCCACTACAACTTGAATGAAATGGGTTGAGTCGATTTTGAGAAGTTACTTTTTTACCAATAATTCACGAGCTTTGTAAAATTGTGAGATCCGAGTTTGAGAAACGTAATTTTGTTGTTTTTATGACAGCTACTCACAAATTATGAGTCATATACATAAACGTACTAAGATTTATTTGACGAAATTATTCGCACATAACACATTTGATTAAAATCGGTTCACGTGTTTGTGTTGCAGAACCACTGCACAGACGACAGACAAACATCATAACTTCAAAACAGATATTTACACACAAAACTTCCTCAATATGTGAAGTAGGTTAGAAAGTAAAATACATCAGAGAATATCTATGTATTTGTATGATGGTGCTTTTACAGTACGCCTCTTCTTTTATACTTTAATGGTTAGACCGGTCAAAGAAAATACCCTTGACGTACATCAAGGAGAGAATCATATACAGAATTCTAAATATTTGTACTGGAGAATGTATTTTTAGCTTGGTAGTAGACAAGTCAAGGTTGTTTTATTCGCGAAGTCTTCATTACGCGAATTTAATTATTTTTCTTCTCAATGTATGTAGTGTTGAGAAAGCTACATTACATACTGTCAAAAGATATATTATGTAGTTTTCTTGCCTGTATCGTCTTTAGTTATCCTGAACCTTCAATAGCTCGTTTACAAACTAAACTACTGGATCGATTTTGATGAAATGTGCTGTTTCCATATTTTGGCCATACATTAGTGCATTTTTTAAATTATATTTTTTTCCTATAACTGAAAATTATACGGGTCGCTACTATAAAACTAATTTATTGCTATATGTACAAACAACTTTTAATTGCCTATTTTTAAAATGTTCCCTTCAACTTCAAAACATTTTTCATAGCTTCTTCATTCCTTCGTCGAAATGTTCTGCCGTTTCGAATTGTATATTTTTTAAGTAAGGTCCAGTTTGAAATATAAACAAAATTTTTAAAAATATTTTCAAAATAACTTTATTACAATGTACAAAAACTACATGAATTTACCTATTTTTTCTATATTTTGGATTTCAACTTCAAAACATTTTTAATAGAGTTTCACTAATTTCTTCATTCCTTTTTCGAAATATTCTGCCTTCTCGAATTGGATGTTCTTTAAGTAAGGCCCAATTTAAAATAAAAGCTAAACTGGAAAATATATTTTAAAAACCTTCAATACTAGCCTATGTATAAAAACTAAATTTATTTAGATTTGTTTTCTATATTTTGTACTTCAACTTCCAAACATTTTTCATGGAGTTTCACTAGCTTCTTCATTCCTTCTTCCAAATATTCTGCCGCGAGGGATTTAATCCAGTCATACGAATTTTCAATTCGACATCATCGTCAAACCTCTGTGATACAATCCAGAGTTTAAGATGAAGAAAGATAAAATATTAGCTAGAAGCTTGATCAGGACTAGGTTGGATGATTGTGAGATTTCCCTTGTTTACCTGACCATTGTCATGTAAAAACAAGACCCGCAGACAGCATCCCTCGTCTCTAAAATGCATTTTTGTTGTTTACCAATTATTTCTGCCCGGAATATCGGAATATATATATATTCCGATATTTAGTTATAATTTTGTACACGGTTTGAATTATCTTTATATTTTATTAAAATTTGAACCAAAATCAATGTAAGCGATTAAGAGAAATTTAACAACCCCACGACGGATTTTTGTTTTTAGGGTCCAAGAACCCTTATATTATTTATTTGTTTGTCTTTGTGTATGTTGCAACCAGTCTACACAAACAAGACGATAAATCCTATATAATTGGAAATTTTTATATTTATATTCTTTGTATTTACTCACGTGTAGGAAAAACATGGCAGTAACAAAGTAATTGACCTTGAGGGGGAAAACTATAGAGTTGAAAATTTTTTTAATGTTATGTGTGAGGTATCAGAAGTTATTCTGATTACGAATACGTATGTTTTTTGACGAAAAAATTAATATGTTAACCTTAGTCCGCTTAAAAGACTTTGACTTTATAAAAATAAGTGTTCCTATATGCCTACAGACCCTACAACCGGTATTCTTAGAGAAATGGCGATCACAAAGTTTCGTTTGGATCCTTCAGTAAACAAATTATATAATAGTTTAAGCCTATATTGTGCGTTTCTCTTATGTCAGTTATTCCCAAATACGACCCGAGCAGATATGGCCAAAATATGTCCATAAATAGATTTTATGTTTGGCGTTTAAAGTACTGTACAAAAGACAGACGGAACATTTAAAAAACAAAACAAACAAAAAAACCTCTTTTGACTCGCGTCATTGTGGATCTTACATGGATGTCCACAAAACACTTTATATAATTTTTGTTTTGTTTTGCCCTTCCTATAACTTTAATATGTGACAACTAAAAGGGATTGTTTTTATCTTAAAATTCAATAAACAGACGCCATATTTATGGTGTAAAATTTAGTAAATCAGTTACGTAGTAATAGTAATAAACATAAAGAGGAAGCAACCTTATTTAGATTCTCTTACATTAGAAGTGATTTTCTTTCAGTTCCTATAATTTTTCCCATAGTTAGTTGACATCATCGCTTCCTTTCTTTCTTCTATTGAAAAGCATTAAAGTCTAATGCATTGTTATTTGCTTCGATTACATTACAGCTAAAAGGTACGATGAACTCGCGAAATAGATGCATGCTAAATATACCTGTTTCCTGTCTTTCTATTCTGCATATGTAAATACCATTCTTAAGATGTTGGTGTAGATTTTAAAAGTTAACTTCGTCCTGGTTGTTAAGGGGCAGTGTGAGGATGAAATTGACTCGATCAGCCTGTGAAGCAATCTTACCGAAATATAATAAGCATTTAAACTATCATTTGTAAGACTCATAATTTTAGATTTCATTATTGATTGGTATGAATATTAATTTGATAAAGTATAGTCATCATGGTCACCATTTCTCCATAAGTGTCAGTTAGTAAATTATCGGTAAATTGGCCATGTGGCTGTTATAAAAGACGTAATTTCTCAAACTTGCCTCCACTGATTTCGTTCAAATTTTAGTGAAATGTGAAAATTAATGACCCGAACCTCTAAAATATGAATTAAAAACATACGGCATTACGCAATTAATTATCAACAAATAAAAGTAGATTTTATTACAACAAGTAAAATTCACTGTTAGAAACAATAAAAATCTAACACAATATCTCACAAAAATTACGTTTATTTAATCAAATGCGTTTTAACGACAAAGTCGCCATCCTGAGTGCTACGATAAATAAACTAAAACTGTTGTAGTTTAGATATTGTAGGTCATGTAGCACTGAGGATGGCGACTTTGTCGTTGAAACGCGTTTGATTAAATAAACGTTTTTTTTGCGAGAGCTTGTGTTCGAGTTTTATTCTATCTAATATTATCTCACAAGTCAAGCTCCAATATTTACTTATAAAATTAAGTGCGGCTTTATACCATACGCGAAGCAAGTTTGGGCTCTGTTTCAAAATATAAATAATTTTTCAAAGAAGGCATGCATAGTTCATTTTCACTTTTTAGTCGAGAAATAAAGATCTGAAATTTATGATTACGACTTTTTTGGTTGATTTTGATTAAATATTAGGTATGGATGAATTAGAAAGTTTGTGCAATGCTTTCCAATGTTTTACAATCTAGGGTTTTACAAGAAAAAATATCATTATTTTTAAACGAAGAATCCTAAAAAACAAATTTTGAAACTTAAAAATGTATCTAAAGTTATCCCATCCCAAAATATACAATCACAAATGAGTAGGACAGCCTACTTTCAGAAAGACCGGGACTTTAAATAGTTGTTGTTTCGTTATTTGTTGTGCAATTCCCAAGAAAAACTTTATTTGTATGCAGATATAATTGGTATTTATTAAAAACATCAGCTGTTATTTTCATTACTATTACTTTTTTCCATAGCAACCAGTGTTCTGATTATTGTCTAATTCAAACACAGGAATCTAATTGGTGGTAAACTTGTAGTAGTTTACAATATTGTTTTTTATTCCATCATGACTTTATTTTTACAAACGCGCATCTCAATGATTCTTATTATAAATGTGAACGCAGTTTATCAGCCGGGTTAAGAAAGTTTCGCAATGGTGCAGTGGTAGTCGCGTATAAAAAGCTTGTTAGTAAGTTTGAAACCACCGGGTCCATTGGAGACATCAAGAGACTAAGAACACCTTCAATCGTAAGAACTGAAAGAAGTTATTATTCAAAATGTAGCCGAGATAAATACGTTTTTAAATGCTACGTATGGTATAAAATAAAGACTACTGCTTCTCCAGGAGGAGAATGGCGGCCACTTCGAACTCCTGTCTTAATAACTCTAACAAGTATGAATTTGGTTTAATTTTAAGAGTTTTTATTCCTGAGGAATTTATGAACTTTATATTGTTATATGATTAAAAAAATTCCTATAGTCAATTAATTAACGTTTTAACTTACTTTTGAAATACCCGGTATTTTGTGTGAAACAAAACTAGCAAAGATCCTAAATAATAAAAATAAAACTAATTGTTAATTGTTGTTTAACTAAACATTTTAAAAGTACCAGCTGAATAATACATCAAATCTCAAAGAATAATACGTATAAACATTATATAAAACAAGATACAAATTAAAAGGAGAAGAACACGGTCGGTGACGTAATGGAGGATCTGACTGACATTGCTGGAGGATAGAGGCGTGCTTAGCAGAGGCCAAAGCTCGGTTCGAATATACGAATTGAATAATTAGGCATATTTTCTCACGTTTAAATTTGTATTCTATTGGACAGCGATAATGCTTTATAATTGTATCTTCCTTTGTTCCTACAGGTCCTTGTTAACATAACGCTCCACTTTACAGTACCTAGGAAATCAGTAGCAAGCACTCAAGATCTTACTACTGGCAACGTTATTTTCAGTTTTACACACATGTACTCATCGGAAAATTGTGCAGAAAACATCAATATATATATATATATATATATATATATATATATATATATATCAGTCGCAGATATATTAAAAATCATTATGAGTATTGGCCGTTTTCAAATAGAACTGTTCTTTTTTTTCTGTTCCTGTGTAAATATCATTAGTTAATTTTGACAGTTTAAAAAAAAGTTGTTTCCTAAAAATGATAGTTTGTTTGTGTATCACCAAATTTCTACATGGTATATTAGTTTATCATTACATTTCTATTAGAAACTTGTAAGATTTCAGTGCAAGGATCTATTTCAATCTAGTACTGAATATCCTTGACATTTTATGGTTAAAGGTCTTGTGTGTGTTGAGAAGGGGAGGGGTGACATTAAGTATTTATTTTTAAGCAAAATTGTAGTCATAATATTCTTTAATCTAACAGGTGTTTCAAAAAAGACCCGAAGTTTAAGAAGGTATAAGTTACGCATAGGTAAAATTTTTCTTCCCCAAATATCAGTTAGCAAAACTGTTCTCATTGTTGACTTGTCATGTGTTATTGTAATCCACTAGTGCTATTCCAGTATACATTTGTCTTTATAAGTGTGTGTATATTTTCAACTATGTCTTTTTCCATGGATGAACGTGTATTTATTTATTAAGACTTATAGCGAGAATAAATCTTACAAACGAGTAAACTATGAGTTCCAGTTACAACTTCCCAATTTCTTATTGCGTAATAAGTCAACGATATTACGTCTGATTAATAAATTTAGTGAGACTGGCAGTGTATATGATCGAAAAAGCACAGGTGTGCTTACCGCATCGGTGTCGTTCATGAACTGAAAGAAGTTGACAACGGTAAACGTCTACAGTATTGTCGTTGGATGCGTTCTATACTGGAGATTGGTCATGAACTATACTGGAGAAATTAAAAAATGTGAATGTTTTCATTGTTAGCACAAATACAAATTTAACTTGTTCTTTAAACTTTTCTCCAAATGCATTGTGAAAAATGTAACAAGCAACCGCGTATATGGGAACATAACCTAACCATTATGTAGATTAGGCCGCATCTCACAAATATTTGAGAAAGACCTCTACGATATTTTGAGACTCATTATCTTATTTATTATAAATACATTTTTCTGGCGGATATTTTGAGACACGGATTCTGGGACGACTCATAGGCCTATAGGATTTAAGGTACTGTCAGCACCTTAAAAAATTAATTTTTGTTGTCTTTAGGTTTTTGCTTTCTCACATGTACGTACTAAAGAATCAAAAAATCAGTGTCGAATTTTTTGTGAATGTATCAATTTTGAGGTCGACTGAGTCAAAGAAATGATGTCTCCTGTGGCTTCTGTCCGTTTTCTGTCGTGTGTGAGTTACGCACACCCCAAACGCGTGGACCTATTTTAATCACATTTAGTATGTGGACTAACTTAAAAAAAAACAAAAAAACCCAAAATAATACAAGTAATGTCTCAAAATCGTCTCTACCAATTTTGTTCAAATTTAGTGAAATGTAAAAACTCACACCCATGTGCATTAAAAGTTTTTGACTCAGTTTAAGTTTGTTTTTGAATGGGTGAGTGAAAGTTTGTGCACCGTTTATTAAATTATTAAAAATGATAATTTACAAATTTATCATTTCAATCTTATCTTGTCTTAAATTTAATTGACAATCTATGTCCCTTATCTCATATAAGTAACGGTGGCAACTAGAAATGGATTGTCCTCGGCACAACATTGTCGGGAAATATTTTGTAACTCATCTGCGCCAACGGCTCTCTGCCAAGTCGCTGCAGTTACGAAATTCTGTACGTTCCACGTCTACGCAATGTCCGATGCTAATTTTGGATGTGTGCGTCGTAGACAGTTGGACGAGGAAGTTGCCTTGTAACTGTCTACAACCAAAAGAAATCTAATTAAAACATCGCATTTGGTCAAATAAAATTGTTGATTATTATCAGTTATATTGGACAGCTTTGTACTGGCATTAAACAATACTTTTAAATCCTTCAGTTCATTACAATACTCCATTTATGAGTATACGGGTGTTTCAAAATTATGTAGCTAACTTCAGAAAATTATTGTATTTAAAAAAAAATATCGAAAATAAACGTAAAAATATTGCACAAATTTCTCATCTCCAAAAGCAAATAAAAACTAATCTTCTCTGAAAATGCTAGTTCGATAGTTGTTGTCAAAGAATCATAGTCGCACGCGTGTTTATATATTGAGATAATCTTGTATTGCTTGTGCCATAAAAACTACCTGCGTAAATCGTATTTCATTGAAATCAGCCTTCAATGACAACTGTCAAGGTTTATATAGGCTATATATTCTAGAAAGGTATTTTTATTATTATTTATTTTATCTTATTTTTCGTGCAATTTGGTACACAGTTTTAGGTCATTAATTTTCCCCATTTCTCAAAAATTTGATAACTAATAATTTTATAACAGAACCTCGGTCGACTTTTTGTTTTTTGCCGATAACTCAAAAACCGAAAATTTTAGAGTAATGGTGATTCATAGGTTTTATTCTGGTCTTTAGAGGCTACATTTTGAGCAAAATTTTATCAAAATCGTTAGAACTGATTTTAAGATATTCTTCATTTTTTTTTCTTTTACCACCTAGCCACATATTTTGAGTTATGAAGAAAATTATTACCCTGAGATACGACCAATAAATACCCATATACTAAATTTCATTAAAAACGGTACACGCGTTTGAACTTATGACAGAGAGACTAGCACGCCCAAAACTATTTTTTTTTGACCCATCACACAACTTACTCTATAGAACATACCAACGTTGACTCCCGATAATCACAGTTATTTGAGCTATGAACGAGGAAAGAACAACAAATTTGAACGTTTGTGGTTAACTCTAAGCTTTCATAATGAACACATTCATAGACCGCCGCCGCTGGTAATTTTCATAAGTTGTAAACCTACGCTTTAGAGAGTACATAAAGTAAATTCATATTTATTAGAATAAAGTAATAAGCCAAAATACTTACTTATTACTTTATTAGCTTATTACTTTATTAGAATAAAGTAATAAGCCTAAATTTTTTTTAGTTTTTTTTTTTTTATATGGTGTCAGCTCACTTTACATTGATGAAATAACTTATATTAGAGGCTCATGTAATTTTGTGTTTTTTTTCTATAACAAGCTTCATCCCCGAATTTTGAGTTTATAAACATATTCTTTTTAAGTCAATAGATATAACCAAAATCTGCTCACATACCAAATTTGAATAAAATCGGTCCACCTGTTTGGGCTGTAGAGCACTGGAAATACGACAGACAGTCATCGTATAAAAGATCATGGTTTCGGACTCAGGGAACCTCAAAAATAAACCCAACATTGATTATTTTTATTATTAATATGGTTTAATGGACATTTGCTACCATGACCTAGGCTTTGGTGTCGGGTTTGGGAAAGCCTAGCCGGTGCGATGTAATCACCAGGTCCGGTTTGGGTCTAGTCTAGAGGATTTGCCTTGCGGCGAATGGTAGAATGAATTTAAAAGAACATAATATGTAGTATGGAGCTCGACAGTAGTAACCGGTGAGGATGGTAGTGAGAAGCTTGTCTGGGAGAGAAAGATATAGGGCGACGGGTCCAATATGCCTTTCCTACCAGATGGCGGCTTGCAGAGTAGGTACTTGACGGGCTTTGTCACATATTTTTCCTGCGGATATTTGCATGAAAGCTCAGGGTAAATTTTGTTCAAGTGTTTAAGACTTTATCAACCCTGTGGGAGGTGGGTTATTGATTGGGCCGACGGGTGTTACCCCAGTTTGTCTTCCCTGCCAGCTGCCGACTTACATTGTAGACGCTTGGCTTTTGAGACGTGTTTTCCTCCGGATCTTTACGTGAAGGCTCAGGTGAATTTGTTCAAGTGTTTAACACGTTATCAACCATTTGTATATATAAAACTAACACATGACGTTTTGAGAGTGATAAATCTAGAGCATAAAATAATTGAAAAACACCAACAAAGTCTAGTAACCTAGGACCATATTAGAAACTAAAACTGAAAGAAACCCAGGGCTGAGCAGGTAAAACTATAACTGGCCACAGAGGCATCGTTCGTCCCGAGGGGATCAGCTCTCAGATAAGGAATGAGGTAGTTTTGTGCAACATGGAAATTGTGTAATTTCATCTTATAAAGAAGTACACCAAAATTTGATTTTTTTTTAAATCTAGCAGATACTGCCAAAATATGATATTGGGTGAGCAAGCTCTAGTAACGGAATTTGTCTGTTCATTTAGACTGTAGCGCATGGCAAGCATGACAGACTTCATTCCAATCGAAAACCTTCAAAATGGACAATTAAAAAAAAAAAAAAAAAAAATATATATATATATATATATATATATATATAATAAAAATAAACATTCGTGTGTTTTGAATCCTACATTTTAGCTTATTTTTTGAAGAAATGTTGAGGAAGATTTATTGTTTTCGTTTTGCATACATGTGTGTCAGAAAGTTTGTCCAATGAATTTGCACAGTTTATTTCAAATCAATCTGTAAAATAAACTAATCAATTATCTTAAAGATCATAAAGAACACTGTTTGAACTAATATAAATCATCAAGTCTAGGTTGAGATTACTATACTCCGTTTAACGTATAGTTGGCACTTAAAAGATACAAATATTAGATAGGTTAACCTTAACTTCTCAATGCTTCTCCTAAGTTAGATCATTCTCTTTTATATTTCATATTAGGTCTTTTTTGACCAAATCTTGTTATCTTCCGAGCCTGACGCTATGAGAGTATTAAAGGGCTAGTAGTCTAGTATTGTATGTTTATTTCTTCTTCTTTTTTTAATACCTGTTTACACGATGTTTTTTAATCGCGTAATAGGTAAGCTTCACTGCATAAAATATTGCCAACTTAACAGGAACAGTGTATAGTGGATTGTTGTTTTTTCTCTCTCTGAAGTACACATTATACATACATAAATACAACTTGGATTAAAACTACAAACATCGACTATTTACAGCTTTCTTACGTCAAGAGGAAAACTTATCGTTAGATCGACTTTCGGTTATGTATGGTGAAAAGTTATAAAACGTTTGATAGGATTGCGTTTATTTCCGTCATATCGTTTAGACTTTTCTCCTTAACACCTGCACCTATATTGGAACTAATCGGCTACTTTATTTCTTTATTACGCACTTACACAAGCACGCTATGTCTAACAATAGATCAATTAATTCTGCAATGAGCTAGCGAATTTATTTCTCACTAGTAAACAAGATAGTTCAGGGGAAAAAGTAAATAATTCGTCAAAATAAAAGATATTTATTACTGCCTCCAATTCCTTAATGACATTTTTTATTAAGTTAGTCAGGTGTTAGTTATTATTATACTATGATCACATCATATGAATCACTAGAGCACTGTTGTGAATATAGAATGAAAGAAAATACCCCGAAACTACATTAAAACACTAAGAACACAAAAACTGTTCAATGAACAAAAACGATCCTTCTACACATCAGCTCGCTCTCAACTAACTTTCAATTGTCAAAATATAAGAAACTTTACAGAACTAGAAATTAGCTTTCAAACAAGTTTATCGGTCTGTTCAACTCTGGTAAGATTGTGAACCTTCTACACATCAGCTAGCTCTCAACTAACTTTTAATTGTATAAAAATAAGTATCTTTACAGAACTAGTATTACCTGCTTTCAAACAAGTATATCGGTCTGTCCATGTCTGGTAAGATTGTGATCCTTCTACACATCAGCTAGCTCTCAACTAACTTTTAATTGTAAAAATATAAGTAACATTACAGAACTAGTATTACCTGCTTTCAAACAAATATATCGGTCTGTCCATGTCTGGTAATATTGTGATCCTTCTACACATCAGCTAGCTCTCAACTAACTTATAATTGTAAAAATATAAGAAACATTACAGAACTAGTATTACCTGCTTTCAAACAAATATATCGGTCTGTCCATGTCTGGTAAGATTGTGATCCTTCTACACATCAGCTAGCTCTCAACTAACTTTTAATTGTAAAAATATAAGTAACATTACAGAACTAGTATTACCTGCTTTCAAACAAGTATATCGGTCTGTCCATGTCTGGTAAGATTGTGATCCTTCTACACATCAGCTAGCTCTCAACTAACTTATAATTGTAAAAAAATAAGTAACTTTACAGAACTAGTATTACCTGCTTTCAAACAAGTATATCGGTCTGTCCATGTCTGGTAAGATTGTGATCCTTCTACACATCAGCTAGCTCTCAACTAACTTATAATTGTAAAAATATAAGTAACTTTACAGAACTAGTATTACCTGCTTTCAAAGAAGTATATCGGTCTGTCCATGTCTGGTAAGTTGTGATCCTTCTACACATCAGCTAGCTCTCAACTAACTTTTAATTGTAAAAATATAAGTAACTTTACAGAACTAGTATTACCTGCTTTCAAACAAGTATATCGGTCTGTTCATCTCTGGTAAGATTGTGATCCTTCTACACATCAGCTAGCTCTCAACTAACTTATAATTGTAAAAATATAAGTAACTTTACAGAACTAGTATTACCTGCTTTCAAACAACAATTCAATTTTCACAAAATAGGCTCTATTTTTTTAAGTGTAGCCTCTAAAGAGCCAAATAAACTGTATTGGTTCTCATCATCCCAAATTATGGAGTTATCGGTAAAAATGTTCTTTAAATCGCTTGTGCAGCTGTTATGGAGTTTTTTTTTACTAAGTTTTGGTTTTCTTTACCGTCAGCCTACAAACCGGTATGTTTGGAGACATGGCGACTAATACGTTTTTTGTGGGTCCTCAAAGACGTTAAAGCCGATTAATGTGTGCTTTTTTCTAAGGGCAGCAACCTCCAAATTTTGAGTTATCACATAATTATTTAGAAACAGTCATGGATATGGCTAAAATATACACACACATCACATTTTATTAAAATCTGTCAATAAGTTTGGGCTGTAGAGCACTGCACGTATATATGACAGACAGACAGACATTATCCTACAAATCACTTTTTTGGACTCAGGGAACCTCGTAATAGTTATATCAGCAAAACAATGATTTATTGTACTATCACAAAGTTGTCTCTATACTTAATTTATCCGAGAAAGAAATATACAAAAAGGAACAACACCAACTCACAATAACTTTTTTGGTTAAAACTGCATTAGGTAAATTGCAGTTGTTTTGAACTTTAATAGGCCCCCGTTTTGTATTTTTTTTTCTATGTTTAGGTCTTAAAATGATGTATCACAAGACTCCACATTAACATGTAAAATATTTCAGTTGACTCACCCACAACTCACTCAGTAGGAGGTAAACAAAACTAACTTAAAGGTCCTGAGACCATAACAGCTATTTAGAGTGATTCAAAAGTGCATGGGAATATTTCGAGAGATTAATTTAAAATTAAGAAAAACCGTTTATTTAAAAATAGGTCCAGAATCTGCCGAACATTTTGTGTTTTTCCAATAAAAAAAATGTATCTTTAAAAGTAGGTATTGAGTGAAGATTTGGTATATGTATTATTTATGTTTTTTCTTTACAATTTTTTTCTATATGTCAAAGGATAACCAAAAACAACATAATATTGAAATTAGTATTAAAACACCTGTCGTAGTTTTGAAACTGTTAGGTTAAACATTTTTATATTTGGAATATTTCTGGGCAAAACGGATTATAATATAATTATTATATTTCCATAATAATTTGGTTTACTCTAATCTTTGGTGTTGTACATAATTACCAAGATATTATGTTTTAGTTGGTTTCTTTTCAAAAACTCGGAATAACTCTTGAACTACAGAATAAGTTTGAAAAACCATTTCGTATGTAGTCTAAATAGTAAATTCGTTAGTAGTTTTTGACATTAAACATTTTAAACATCCGGCATCCGGTCTTGGTTTTCTGGTGTACTCGTAAATAACGAGTATCCCAAATCTTCACTTAATATCTTATTTACTTCCAAAGATATAATGTGTTTTGATAAGAAAACAACATGGCCGACAGATGGAAAAGGAAGCGTTTTCGAACCCGTCTTTATATAAACTTTTTTCTTATTTTTAGCTCTAGAATCAGCTCCAAAAATATTGTCTTACAATTTTGAATCACTCGCTACGGTATGTGGTGAGGAGGGTTCACAACTGCCTATTTTCTCTAAAACAGTTTGGTAACAATCATTATACATGGAGTTGACAGGTAATTCGGTGAAAGGCAAGATGTAATTATTGTGACAAAGTCTGTAGGCCTAATATTCTTTGTCATACTCTGAGGTTTTGTTACTGGATGAGTGAATTTGCTTAATAATCACTTTCTACTTTCACCACAGCTAGGCAAGTAAGTTGACAACAATTAACCAGAAAAATTAGATAACGTAAAATTGCTAGATTGGGAAAATCTGTGATTGTATAATAAACCACAGAAAAGTACGAGATGTATATTTGGTTTTAACTTCTTATATATACTTAGTATAGAGAAAGTTATGTAATGGGTCAAAAATCGAAGTTTTTAATTTTTTTTTGAGGTTATATCCGTTTTGAGGTCCCCTGAGTCTAAAAAGTGTTTTTATAATGTGATGTGTCATATAATATCTATATTACATATTATAACTATACAGCGGGTTAAATAAGTCCCGGGACGTCTTAATATTTTTTTAACCATAGCAGATAGAGCTACAAAACTTTGCACACTGTTAATGGACACCAAAACCTATGTTAGTACTATATAGTGAACCGCTACCTTTTTAGGGGGACGGCCCACAAGGAAGTAAGTAGGAAATCTTAAATTAGAACATAGGTCGAATTGTACATAGAATTAAAGACCTTTATGAGTAAAACACAATGCCGCAAACCCTACCTCAAAAGGTTCACCCTGACTAAAATAGCGTGGATTTAACGTTTATATTAAAACAAACAAGGAAAACTATAGATTAATCATGATAGGCCTAAAAGAGAAAGTTGTTTGTGACTGATAGTGGGTATCCCTGCAAACAGGAAACATACTTGCTTTAGGTAGTTATTATTTGCTACATTGTACTATACTAATAAAGACCTTTAATTTGATGTACATATCAACCTATGCTTACATTTAAGATTTCCTTTTGACTCCTTGAGGGCCGTCCCTCATTAGAGGTAGAGAGCCAGTAAGCAGTTTAAAAAAATATTTCTTTTAATCCAGTTATTGATTTGTAAATTTTTCATTTCATAACCTCTATCTAGTAAACATTATTAAGCTGTTTCGACATACCTAACGTTATAGCTAATATGAACTTCAAACCTTTAAACTTTAATATAAACCTTTTGAGGTCAGGTTTGCGGCATTGTGTTCTACTCATAAAGGCCTTTAATTCTATGTACAACACGACCTATGCTCTTATTTAAGATTTCCTACTTACTCCTTGTGGGCCTTCCCCCTGGCAAGGTAGCGGTCCACTAAATAGTAGACTACTAACATAGGTTTTTTTGTCCATTAACAATGTGCAAAGCTTTGTAGCTCTATCTGTAATGGTTAAACAAATATTAAGCCGTCCCTAGAGTTAATTAACACGCGGTATAATAAAGAAATAGTATGTGCAGTGCTCAACTGTGGAATCGTGGTTTTAGTCAAATTGATATGATTTGGTTGAGAAAGTTTGTGCAATGTTTTTCCACCGTTTATTTATTGTATGACAACCCCCTCCCCTAAATTTAACTTTGTTGGAATTATAATTTATGTGTGTTTTTACTTTAAAAATTCGTAACATAAAATGTTATTCTGATTTTAAAGAAATTAGGTAATGATGGGTTGTTGTTCACATTATCAATATGTTTTAATCGAAGATTTGCCATCATTTGTGGATAAAAAACTAATATACGACGTTTCGAGAGTTATATCAACTCTCGTTATCAAGTGTTGAACTTTTTTTTATACAGGAAGGAGGATTCGCTGTCCTGTTTGAATATAAATTACCCGAATAAATTGGTTTCGAGTTGACCTTAATTTTTCTGACTAAATACCCTGATCATGTTTATAGATTTAGTTTTTGTCTCCAACATGGCCGTAGACTATGTTGGACTTTCATAGTCCAAGTTTAACACTTGAAAATGAGAGTTGATTTATATTCTCAAAACGTGTATTATATTTTTATATGCACAAACTGTGGTAAACATATTAAAAACACAATATGCACAATTTTTCTAGGCAAATCCGTACATTGATTGTTTACACAAAGTGATAAATCAGAGCAGTAAGTTGTACGCCTCCTCGTCAGTTACATTACGTGGGTTTGAGATGCTGTCAGCTGGACCACTATTGATCTACACGAGAGGGAGTGAGAGAGCTGTATATTGATTGTGAGAGAGGTTGCCTTGGCAACTCACCACTTCTAGCCCTCTGACTAACCCCGTACACGTATTCAAACAATTATCTTGTTTATTCCAAAACTTTTTTACGATTAGTTTTTCACCAACTATATTTCTTATTGTAGATTCGGTGGGATATCGTTTATCCTGACATTTCGTTTTATTTTTATGGTAATTTCTAATTTACAAATTCTTACGATCTTACTCTTCTAACACCCTACCTGAGAATGGTAGTAAATTGACACCATTTTGACGTACCCAGTCTACCAAGTATAGGGGAGGTTTGGTAATTACTAAAAATTACGTCTTCTGTTGGCCTCAGGAAACAGAAAAAATGATTATCGACATGGAGTCCATCCGTTGTCGTCGTTTGTACGAAAGTACTATAGCGTCTACAAAAATTAAGATAGTACAATAACATGAAATTTGGTACAGGGGACTATATATTGTGCTCATATAGAACCCTATTGAAATTTTTTTTAAATCGAATTTAAAAATGTCAAAATGGCGGCCATTGTAAACAACTAATAGTGTGTTTAATTCAACTTATAACACTAAATTGGATACAAATTGAGATATTTCAATTCTGTAGGTAATGGTAATAACAGGACCCAACACCGATGTTATTATTGGAAATAGCGAAGTTATTGTGGAAAATGTAATTTCGAACAATGATCTCTCAAGAAAATGTGATCTCGTATAGTTACGAGATTCAGAGTCTAGTCCATGACACGAGCACAGCGAGCGGAGACTATTTATCCAACGGCAAGAAAGTGGTGATTCAGTCTACACGATTATGAGATTCAGAAAACATAACCTACAGGATTGAACTTCTTGATCTACCAATATAATTTTCATTTACTACAAACCTCTCAAAAATACCAACTTTTGTGCGTTATATTTAAAGGATTTCATTGTATGATGAGGCTGGAAAAGTAGCATGATGACACTATCAAGTAGATTACGATTTTCTCAAAATCAGATCAACGATTTTAATTAAATTTGCTAATATAACCTCTAAGGACCAAAACAACGTCTTCGCTCTAAAAAAAACGAGTTTCGCTCAAACATCGACAAAATGGGTTTGTTATAAAATTCATAATGTCTCAAAATCGATTTATTTCAGATTTTAGTGAAATTTGTAAAATATTAACTCAAAACCATGTGCAAAATTCGCACTAATAATCTATTTTCAGATATAATTGGCTAAATTAATAACGAACATCGACAGATGTCATTAAATGCACGATTTTAATCAAATCTATGTACACCAAGAACGCTTCTATGGCACAAGCGAAGCGAGTTTTTTTTCGTAGACGACTACAGACCTTATTCCAAAAACTGCTATTTAGGATTCAGCAGAGCTCCTCAAAAGAGATACATCTGCAAAAAGTTTGAAATCTATTTTTTGTGTTATGACAACTTTTTGTATGTGAGACAGTAAAATACAAAAAAAAAAAAATTAACAATATATATAAATGTTATAAAATATTTATACAGTAGTTTTTTTTTGAAAACTTACCATCCCTATTATTTAAAATACGAAAAGTAATATGCATAAACTGTTCCCTAAAAAAACCCTACACCCACCCTTATCTCTAAATTATGTAATGGAGACAAAATGTGATACGTCAAGTTAAAGCCCTTTAAAAACCATGAATTTCTGTTGTAAAAAACAAAAATCGGCCAACGAATTCATTCGCTACGCTCAAAAATGTTATTTTATAAAAAACAGGCTATCACACTATGAAAATACTATTTATTACACAGTTCAATATTTAAGATTGGACAAAGTCAACAGCTTGCAATGGACAAGTTTTATCGTTTTCATGTTACTGAAACTGAAAAAAAGACAAATTTAAATTAGTCTTTCGTGTAACCTTTACTTGATTTTTGAGAATATCATTTTATTTAAACCAAACTTCCATTTCTAACAACTAATCTAAATATTATTTCTTGTACTACCCCCAACAATAACTTATGAATATTGTCAGAAACGGTGCAGCAATTTTAATTTTGCGAGAAAGTTTCATTACAATTAGTTAATGATAGGAAGTCAGTTTTCCTTAGTGTTACCAACTACGCTATTTTCATACTGTGATAACCTATTTTTTATAAAATTCTGTAATACAACTTACAAAATAACATTTTTAAGCGTAGCGATCGAATTCGTTGGCTGATTTTTATTTTCTTATAAATAAATTCGTGTTTTTTAAAGAGCTTTAATTTGAGGTACTGTATCACAAGCCATATGTGTCCATTATACATTTTAGAGTTAGAGTGGAAAAGGGGAGGGATTTTTTTAGATTTTGTAAATAGATATTCTACTGTTACACCTAAAAGTGAATAACTGTCTTGAGAACAGATTATGCATAATTTCTTTCTGCCTTTTAAATATTAGAGGTGTTAGAGGTTTTCAAGTATATAAATATGCGGTATTTCAATTAGGTTTTCAAACACAGAAAGTATGCCAATAAACGCGTTGTACATACATTGATTTGCAAAATAAATAATGAAAGCGATGTCATGAGGTGTGGGGAGTTAATCTTTCAGTAAACACAGTTTACAGTAAACCTGGGAATATTGCTAATGGATTTAATCCAGGGTTTAGAGAGAACAGGGATGTAATCAGTTTTGTCCTGATAGTTAGTTTTATATTGTGTTTAATGTTGAATATAATTTATTAATTTTAATTTGCTACTTTATATAGAGAATATAAGTATTATGATGTTGCAAAAACATTGCACAAACATTGTCACACACCCATTGATAATCGAAATACTTAACGAATCAAGACTATTCATCGCTAAAGATGGCAATTGTGTAGTTGTCAGTAAAAACATGAAAATAAGTATGGACACCAATTTACATTTTGTAGATTATTTTAAACAAAATTTACGAACTTAAGCTTCACTTGTGTCATAAACTTGTCTTAAATTATAAATATTATGAAATGAAATCAAGTTGACATGATTGCAGTTAAGATTATTTTTTGTTCTTTTTTACCTATTATTCATAAACCTTTTTCTTTCTTACGATTTTAAACATGGTTGTGGGTTATAAATTTCAAATTTCACTAAAATTTGAACAAAATCGTTAGAGCTTATATTGATAAAATACGTCTATTATTCAGCCCCATGGTAGGTGTTCTTGGTTTATTACCTATCTCACGTACCTGATTTTTGGAGAGATGACGATGAATACATTTTATTTGAGTCCTTGAAGGATACACTCGAGTAAAATTTTATCTAAATCTTAGAAGCTGATTTTGATCTTTTTTCTGTTATTAAAACTATATCCAAATTTTCAGTAATTGTAAAATTTAAAAAAGGTACGACCAAAATATGCCACACTTAAGAAATTTTATTAAAATCGATCTCCACGTTTAGGTTGTATAACACCCCACAGACGACAGACAGGCGTCGTTTCAACTACTCCTTTTTTGGACTCAGGGGACCTCACAACGATTCATATATCAACATCGATTTTATGACTCATTACACAACTTTCTCTGTAATTAGTATAGCTGGGAAAATAAAATATAAAACAGAAATTTAATGAGATATATTATGAAGCTTAAATATAAAATGTTTACTGAGTAATAACTATACCCTAGTTTTATGTAATTCTCTTTAATAATATTTGTTCTAACTTAAACAGTTTTTATTTGTAAGCTGTAGCTCAAAATTGTCTTCCCTATGTTTCAGGTGAGTGTTGTTTTGCAGCCAAATCCGATGGTGAGTGTGATATGAGAGAAGACCTCTATAGATATCTTTGTCAATTGGAAGTAATTTGTTTATAGAACATAAACATTCCATCTAGTCCTAGCTTAGACCCCCTCCTTTCATATTAGGTCTCTCTTGACCAACTCTTGTTCATTTCTAAAACTGACACTATTAGCGAATTTTACGACTTTACACGGAGTCTAGGGGAAGTATATGAAATGTTTGTAATTGCAAAATATTTAATCCTCTTTTTGACTATCTTAACGTTTTATAACGTTGTAATCAGAAAAAAATATTTTTGAAATGTCGTCCGTTGGTCGTGGATGTCGTCTGTACGTAAGCACAGAACATGAAATTTGGTGTAGGGGTGCGTTCATATAGAACCCTATTGAAATTCAGAAATTGTAATTGAAATTCTCAAAATGCCGTCTTTTTAAAACAAACAAAATCTCGTGTGTTATTGTACAAATTGAAATTGAATAAATTTTTGAAGATTCCAATTCTGGATGTAATGGTACCAATTTCGAAAAATAAAAAAGTTATGGTATTAATATATTTATGAACTTTGACATCTGAAGAATAGTCGTATAGTTCCGTAGGCACGTCACTGACACGAGCGAAGCGAGTGTATGCTTCTTCCGGCTGGTCCGAACTGAGCAACTTTTACCTGATCAGGTAATAAGCAACATCCGAACTGAGCAACATGCCAAAAAGGGTTCTGACCACCGACGTCCGAACTGAGCAACTAGCGGCAGACCTTTGATAATTACAAATACGCTTGACCGATTTTGAAATGTAAAGAAATTATTTAACACTTATCATACAAACCTATTCTTATCAACTACAAAATACTAAATCAGGTTAAGGTTAGATTATGTTAGGTTAGGATTTTAGGTCATTACCACGTCCTGTCGCTAACATACCGCGCATTCCAAAGCGCCACCCTTACTTGCCCTCCGCTTGTCTACCTAAGGGGCAAGTTGCTCAGTTCGGATGTTGGGATTAGTGTACCCTTCTTTGACCCTTTACGATCATAAAAAAAGTTGCTCAGTTCGGATGCGCCCGCTTCTTCATACGTGCACACCTTCGACGTCCGCTAGGACAGAGATACTGACACGAGCAAAGCGAGTGGAGACTTTTAATATATACACATCTACGACACCCTGTAGAGCTTAGCTGACGACTAGAAAGTAATGTACACAACTACCTGTAGAAGTTCAGAAAACCTGTGTAACAACTGTTTTAAACAAACTTACCTAATGGTTAAAACCCTTGATCTACTAATACAATTTAACATTTCCCTGCAAGGCAACCAAAATTTAGGTTAGGTTAAGTTAGGTTTGGTTAGGTCAGGTTAGGTTAGGTTATCAACTTATTACATTTGAGTTGACGACTGAGAAGTTAGGTTAGGTTTGGTTAGGTTAGGTCAGGTCAGGTTACGTTAGGTTATCAACTTATTACATTTGAGTTGACGACTGAGAAGTTAGGTTAGGTTTGGTTAGGTTAGATCAGGTCAGGTTAGGTTAGGTTATCAATTTATTACATTTGAGTTGACGACTGAGAAGTTAGGTTAGGTTTGGTTTGGTTAGGTCAGGTTAGGTTATGTTATCAATTTATTACATTTGAGTTGACGACTGAGAGGTTAGGTTAGGTTTGGTTAGGTTAGGTCAGGTCAGGTCAGGTTAGGTTATCAACTTATTACATTTGAGTTGACGACTGAGAAGTTAAGTTAGGTTTGGTTAGGTTAGATCAGGTCAGGTTAGGTTAGGTTATCAATTTATTACATTTGAGTTGACGACTGAGAGGTTAGGTTAGGTTTGGTTAGGTTAGGTCAGGTCAGGTCAGGTTAGGTTATCAACTTATTACATTTGAGTTGACGACTGAGAAGTTAAGTTAGGTTTGGTTAGGTTAGATCAGGTCAGGTTAGGTTAGGTTATCAATTTATTACATTTGAGTTGACGATCGAGAGGTTAATTGCGTCATGGTTTTAAACAATATTTTATATTTACTGGCCGCAAAAATAAGTTATTTTGTAGTAGAGAAGATTGGTAATAGTTGACCGATTGAATTTAGTGGAATTTGGAAGCGGAACCTCTTAAATTGAATTAATGTCTTTATTTTAGTTTCCCATCCATTAAGCCTGGCACACGAATCTTTTATAGGTTTTACAATTATATCCCAATTCAATTGTGAGACTTAAAACGATACCATTTAAGCTCAGCAATCAGAGCTTGAGGAAGACAATATAATTTTATGCCCATTGTCTGTTTCTTCCTCAACCCCTAATTAACCTAAGGTAAAAAGCCACGAGACCGTGTGTGTGGAGTCGACAGTTGTTTTCAACAATTGGACGTTCTTCGACTCGACACGTCGTTTCACAAATTCCAACGGCGCGGCGTTGCAGTCGAATGCGACCTACAAATTCATATTTCGTAATTATGGCATTCAGACGTGTAAACTGAGCCCGACAAACAAACGAAAACTTAAATATTGAGTAATGAAATCATTATAATTATACTATTTCAGTATTTTATAGGCCTAACACTGGATTTTTTATTTTGGAATTTTGTTATGTGTAGGCATGTAAATTATACATGCCTACACAGTGCGGTGATTGCGCTGAGCCTTAACCTTTGTAACTTCTTGTGAACAGTATCGTAAATTTGTAACGCCGATTGTCCTGGGTTTTATCCTTAAGTTTATTTTTCCCCAAGGCACTTATACTACGATAATCTTCACACTATCAATTTAGTAAGTACGGCAATACTGAAAGAATCTAGCTGGATCTACACTTACACCTATATTCATGTATTCTCGTTTTAGATCCTTTCCTATCAAGTCCTGACGCTTTTAGAGTATTAGACGCTAGGAGGTCTTTATTTTATACTCTTTTCTTCCTTATTTTGTAAATCCTTGAAACAAACAAGTAGAATAAAAATGTACGCCCTCACCCACTTAACCTAACAGACCGATCCACTTTCTGGCTTTTATAACTTTGATATTTTTATCGTCAATCCGATTGTGAGACTGTAGTGTCCTGGAAATAATGACACACAAAGGCTGAGTAATTTGGGCGTGTTAAAGACAGTAGAATTTCATTGTTAGTGTCTTCAACAAACCCTGATATTAAGCACTCCCTTTTAAACGGCCATCCGACAAAATGTGTTCAGATAGTTTTTTTTTAAGATTAATATGCGGGTTATATTATTCGAATACAAATGATATTAATATAATTCATTTCTGTCACCACTGTAAATCTAACATTGTAAACTTTCATTTTCTCTCAATAACATCTGTTAAAATGTCATATATCAAATATTAAGGAGATAAAGTTTGACGTGACGTTTAAACCACTTTAACAGTGTCTGATGACGAGGTAGCCATTTTCAATAATAGTTTCAAGTCTCATAATGACTCATCCTAACATTACCGGAACTTTAACTTTGAATACTAAATAGACGAGCCATATCCAAAATATGGGTTAAAGCTCATAAATTAGATGGTTTAGTGCTGCCACCTAACGGCCTGCCATGTCCTATTAGATGTTTCGACCCCTCCCACATTAGCCCTCTAAACCTGAACTCACAAAACTACAACTGTTCAACGCACATCTTGAGCGTCACATTTTCCTATATATTTTTAATGTAAATTCAATGCTTTTAACCTATGTAGAAACTATTAGTCTACCTCACTAGTTGTCTTGTGGTCGATCTCCTGTATTTTATTCCTTCTCATTCTCGTCAAGAGCCGAGAATCTCTGTGGGGCTAAAACACATTTGCACCTTGGAGAATAATGACCACTTTCTTATGGGATTCACAAGGAATGCTTTACCTCGATTTTATCACAGAACTGAAAACTATCGTTGCTAAATACTGTTGTATGATTGAAAAAGGGAGAGTGAAACCTTCATTCCAAGAGGAAAGTTGCTCAGTTTGTATCCTTCAGGACAATACTTCCCCTCAAACTGCCTCCATGGCAAGGTTATAGAAATTCAAATGGAATGTCCTGCCTCATCCTTCATATATTATAGATTTAGCGCCATCCAATTTTCATCTCCTCGGTCGATTTAAAACATTTTTAGGAAGGCAGAAATTTAAATCTAATAAGGAGGTGTGCAAGAATAGGTCAACAAAACTTCTACTCTTCTAGCATTAAAAAACATTCTATAATTAATTATTGCAATGGCAGTGAACTACATTGACAAATAGCCAATAAATAATAATATTAATAAAATTTAGTTGATACATGTTTGTTCTCATATTTGAACTTTCCATTATTTGCTTTCCAGTTTAACTTTGACCTATGAGGAGACACCAGTCTATCACACCAGTTTTCCTGGGGGTCGATCTCTGAGTTTTATTTACCTTTCATTCTTGTCAAGAGCCGAGAATCTTTATAATGAATTTGTTAAACTAACCTAAACTCTGAGTTCATGACATGTGGTATCATATCCAGTACAGTGTCTTTGTAAACATACTTTAAATATATTTAAAACAATTACTTGCTAATGCTTCCTTATAATGGATTAGACGTTTTGTTTACCAAACAAATAAATTAACAGTCTTACATGATTTACTATCTATTTTCTTTTTGTTTACAACGTTTTCATAATTTTTTTTTACAATTTCGTTTCTAAGAAATCAAACGAAATCCATTGGTCGCCATCTCCGCAAAATATCTCAACATCGATGCACGGAATTTGAGATAAGTGAAGACGTGATTTTGTAGTCGCAACCAGTATTCTACCGTAAATAAAGAATATTACGGTTTCTGAATAATTTGGAAAACGAAACATTTGTCTCTGCTTTTGAAAATAGGAATTATTAGTTTTGATCTAATGCCAGCTATCTACCTCAAAAGATTCAGTTACATGTTAAAAAAAAATCGTCCTTTTGTTTGGGCTAGTTGAGAGCTTAACAATAAATCAAGAACCAGATTTTTATTATTTTTTTTTTTTGAGTTGAAACATAGGGAGATATCGATTAGTACGTTTTGTTTGACTGCGCATAGAGGCTACACTTGAACAAAATTTTATCAAAATCGTTACAGTCTATTTTGAGAAAGTCATAATTTGTTTTTATTTAACAGTTATAATTTATATAAAAAGTTATATTCCGTTGACCCCTATGGTCTATAAACATCCATATACGTTCGACGCCAGACAGATATTCTAAAATCGAGGTTTTATGACACAGAGGACATCAAATCAATTATATCTCCAAAAACTCGACATTTATTTTTTAACCATCACACAATTTTCTCTATACTACTTATATGTGAGACGAGATAGTAATAGTAGGCCTATATTTCATCAATAGGACCAAAAGTGGAGCTTTTCAATACAAGCTCAAGTTTTAACGGCTGAGGCGGAGCCGAGACCGGATAATGAGCGAAGAGCGAAAAGCTTCTTTTGGACCAAGTGATTTAACTACATTTTTTGTTATACTGCAAATAATATAAGAAAAAAATTTCACAAAAACAAAAATGTTATAACCTATTTACCTTCAAATCGATGGTAACAGCTGTTTTAACGGTTATTTACAAACGAGAGTATCGGTTATTTTTATAGATGATTTACAATCGTTAATTAATTCGTATAAACGAAGTAACAGCTGATGACCTCGACCCAGCTGATGTTTTTAGGTCCTAGGACTAAAAAGAACAACTTTAGCATCTCAATGGATGTATTGAAAACAGCTGTTTTTGAAGCAGTATGGCGAAAAATTATATATTTATGTAAATATCGTATTTCAATAAATTATTTGGTACGCTACAGGTTCTCAAACACAACACATGTCAATAAAAACTGTGTACATAAATTGATTTTCACCATTTCGTTTTCAAAATAAATAATGAAAGCGATGTCATGAGGTGTGGGGAGTTAATCTCTCAGTAAACACGGTTTACAGTAAATTTGGGAATATTGCTAATGGATTTAATCCAGGGTTTAGAGAGAACAGGAATGTAATCAATTTTATCCTGTTAATTAGTTTTATAATACGTTTAATGTTGAATATAATATTAATTTTAATTTCCTACTTCATATAGAGAATATGTATTATGATGTTGCAAAAAAATGCACAAACATTGTCACACACCCATTGACAATCAAAATACTTAACGAATCAATGCTATTCGTCGCTAAAAACATGAAAATAACTAGGGACGTCGTCTACATTTTGCAGATCATTTTAAACAAAATTTATGAATTTAAGCTCCAATTGTGTCATAAACTAGTCTTAAATCATAAATATTATGAAATGACAGCGGTTAAGATTATTATTTTTTTTTTTTACCATAAACCTTTTTCTTTCTTGCGATTTTAAACATGGATGTGGGTTATAAATTTCACATTTCACTAAAATTTGAACAAAATCGGTAGAGCTAATATTAAGAAAATGCGTCTATTATTCAGCCCCATGGTAGGTGTTCTTGGTTTATTACCTATAACTCACGTACCTGCTTTTTTGAAGAGATGACGATGAATACATTTTATTTGAGTCCTTGAAGGATACACTCGAGCAAAATTTTATCAAAATCTTAGAAGCTGATTTTGATCTTTTTTTTTTTTTTTTCAGTTATTGACAATCAAAATACTTAACGAATCAAGACTATTCATCGCTAAAGATACCAATTGTGTCACTAAAAGCATGAAAATAACTATGGACAACAATTTACATTTTGTAGATCGTTTAAAAATATACATATTTAAATAAGGCCTAAAGTCACTTTACTTTTGTCACGGAGTTCAAAGTTTATTAATCATTTTCGACATGCCGTCCGTCCGTCGTCGTTGTCGTCTGTATGTAGGCCTAAGCACGGTAGCGGTCACAAAAATAAGATAGTACCTTGAAATTTGGTATAGGGTCTATATTGTGCTTACGTAGAAACCTATTGAAAAAATTTTTTAATTGAATGAAAATATCAAAAGGGTGGCCATTTTAAACAGTTTTTTTTTTTCATATCTCGTATGTTATTCAATTTATAACACTAAATGAAATACAAATTGGAGGATTTCAATTCTCCATTGAATGGTACCAACACTACATCTCTACGGTGAAAAACAGAGAAGTTATTGTAAAAGATGTAATTTCGTATCTTGACTGAAGACTCAATGTAACATATTCTACAAGGTCCTCTAACATTACATTAGAGGATCAGCTTGTATTACATTGTATGATGGGGGTTGAGTAAGTACCATGATGATTACCATCAACTTGTTTAGATGTATTTGAAACGACATGTCGCCTACAAACATTGAAAAGTTATAAGTGGTTATAGTAACATCGTAACTACAAATTATAGAAATAGTTTCAATTAGAATATTGCATGCTGATATGTAATAATACTCAGGGAACTATTTGAATCTGTGCCAATATATGAGATAACTCAATCTCTACGACGGCATGATCTTTCAGAGTTGCGAATACGTGTTATTTAAGTGTAAAATGGAGCATTAAAACCAGTTTAGTTCCATGTGCTTTCTCCTATTTTTATTTTATAATATATCGCATTCTTAAGGTTAAAAACAAATTATGTCGTAATGTCTTCACATTTCTATAAAATTTAAACGACATCAGTAGATCCGAATTGGGAATTATTTTATAACTATCCTATGATCGAATTTTTTTTTTCCGATAAGTGATGAACCGGGATTCTTAGAGAGATGCCTAAAATACTGTTTTGTTGGAAATATGGTTTTGTTTGGTCCAAATTATATCAAAATTGTATGCATGACAGATGAAACATTATTTACAGTTATACGATGTGACTGTCACACTATTATCAGCCCATGGTCAATTGGCATTGCATTGATATTCCTTATCTGAGGAAAGGTTAGGTTAATTGAGATATATGTTTAGTCGTCTGACCTCTGACCTTTGATGCAGTTTTTTAATTGGGTTAATTGACTTGAACGGAGTCAGACTTTACTCAAATAAAATCTTATTAACCATTGCAGCAGTTGTTGATAATTGCTGTTGCTGTTATTGTGATGGAAGGCAGAGGTCAGACTGAGTCTATAAAGAAATGGTAGTTGGTTCTGTCGTTGTATAGGGTGGGTCAAAATATATGTTTTTAATTATATCAGTCGTCTGTGCAGTGCATCGTAATTTTATTCATAAGTTGACAAATTTTGGGTACAAATACTCGGAACTTTTGTTGATAACTGAATATTTGGGAGAAGCTGCCATTTTTTTTAAATACGATTTTCTCTAACAATTGTAATAAAATATCTGTTGTATTTTTATGTGTTATAAAATTTATAACATATTTGATTTTTTATACAATCTAGGGTTAGAAATAATCTCCACAAATTGAACAATCTGGCGTCCATTTTGTTGTTTTGTCACCAGACATTTTTTTTGAGGAATTTTGGTGTTCTTTTTTATAAGTTATAAATAAAAGACCATGGGTTAAACAGGTACGTTTTGGTGTCTGTTGTAGGCGTATCGATTTTTTGTTATATCATTATTAATAGATAATTTTTTTGTGTCTATTTTGTTTTACATTTTTACAAATACCTAGTGTAGAGAAAGTAATGTGATGAGTCAAAAATCGATGTGGAATAGTTTTGGGGTTCCCTAATTCTACAATTTTTTTTTTGGAGTAATCTCTATCTTGTGTGTTCTATAACCAAGCCCTTGGACTTATTTTTGGAGCCATTTTGAAGCTGTTGGTCTCTTATTAATGTTCTGTTTTTATTTTATTTTTGGAATGAAACTTCTTATCTTACATCTAGGAGATAAGCATAGTTCCAACAGGTGTATCATCTTATTGTACACATACTGTCTCCGATCATTGACTAGACAATCTTACATCAAGGGGATAACCACAATAGTTCCAACAGGTGTATCATCTTATTGTAAATATACTGTCACCGATCATTGACTAGACAATCTTACATCAAGGAGATAACCACAATAGTTCCAACAGGTGTATCATCTTATTGTACATATACTGTCTCCAATCATTGACTATACAATCTTACATCAAGGAGATAAGCATAGTTCCAACAGGTGTATTGTGTTATTGTGCACATACTGTCTCCGATCATTTACTAGATAATCTTACATCAAGGAGATAACCATAGTTCCAACAGGTGTATCATATTATTGTACACATACTGTCTCCGATCATTGACTAGACCATCTTACATCAAAGGAGATAACAATAGTTCCACCAGGTGTATCATCTTATTTTACATATACTGTCACCGATCATTGACTAGACAATCTTACATCAAGGAGATAACCACAATAGTTCCAACAGATGTATCATCTTATTGTACATATAATGTCACCGATCATTGACTGGACAATCTTACATCAAGGAGATAACCATAGTTCCACCAGATGTATCATCTTATTGTACATATACTGTCACCGATCATTGACTAGACAATCTTACATCAAGGAAATAACCACAATAGTTCCAACAGATGTATCATCTTATTGTACATATACTGTCACCGATCATTGACTGGACAATCTTACATCAAGGAGATAACCACAATAGTTCCAACAGGTGTATCATCTTATTGTACATATACTGTCACCGATCATTGACTAGACAATCTTACATCAAGGAAATAACCACAATAGTTCCAACAGGTGTATCATCTTATTGTACATATACTGTCACCGATCATTGACTAGACAATCTTACATCAAGGAGATAACCACAATAGTTCCAACAGGTGTATCATCTTATTGTACATATACTGTCACCGATCATTGACTAGACAATCTTACATCAAGGAGATAACCACAATAGTTCCAACAGATGTATCATCTTATTGTACATATACTGTCACCGATCATTGACTGGACAATCTTACATCAAGGAGATAACAATAGTTCCAACAGGTGTATCATCTTATTGTACATATACTGTCACCGATCATTGACTAGACAATCTTACATCAAGGAAATAACCACAATAGTTCCAACAGATGTATCATCTTATTGTACATATACTGTCACCGATCATTGACTGGACAATCTTACATCAAGGAGATAACCACAATAGTTCCAACAGGTGTATCATCTTATTGTACATATACTGTCACCGATCATTGACTAGACAATCTTACATCAAGGAAATAACCACAATAGTTCCAACAGATGTATCATCTTATTGTACATATACTGTCACCGATCATTGACTGGACAATCTTACATCAAGGAGATAACCACAATAGTTCCAACAGATGTATCATCTTATTGTACATATACTGTCACCGATCATTGACTAGACAATCTTACATCAAGGTGATAACCACAATAGTTCCAACAGATGTATCATCTTATTGTACATATACTGTCACCGATCATTGACTGGACAATCTTACATCAAGGAGATAACCACAATAGTTCCAACAGATGTATCATCTTATTGTACATATACTGTCACCGATCATTGACTAGACAATCTTACATCAAGGAAATAACCACAATAGTTCCAACAGATGTATCATCTTATTGTACATATACTGTCACCGATCATTGACTGGACAATCTTACATCAAGGAGATAACCACAATAGTTCCAACAGGTGTATCATCTTATTGTACATATACTGTCACCGATCATTGACTAGACAATCTTACATCAAGGAAATAACCACAATAGTTCCAACAGGTGTATCATCTTATTGTACATATACTGTCACCGATCATTGACTAGACAATCTTACATCAAGGAGATAACCACAATAGTTCCAACAGGTGTATCATCTTATTGTACATATACTGTCACCGATCATTGACTAGACAATCTTACATCAAGGAGATAACCACAATAGTTCCAACAGATGTATCATCTTATTGTACATATACTGTCACCGATCATTGACTGGACAATCTTACATCAAGGAGATAACAATAGTTCCAACAGATGTATCATCTTATTGTACATATACTGTCACCGATCATTGACTAGACAATCTTACATCAAGGAGATAACCACAATAGTTCCAACAGGTGTATCATCTTATTGTACATATACTGTCACCGATCATTGACTAGACAATCTTACATCAAGGAAATAACCACAATAGTTCCAACAGATGTATCATCTTATTGTACATATACTGTCACCGATCATTGACTGGACAATCTTACATCAAGGAGATAACCACAATAGTTCCACCAGGTGTATCATCTTATTGTACATATACTGTCACCGATCATTGATTAGACAATCTTACCTCAAGGAGATGACCACAATAGTTCCACCAGGTGTATCATCTTATTGTACATATACTGTCACCGATCATTGATTAGACAATCTTACCTCAAGGAGATAACCACAATAGTTCCACCAGGTGTATCATCTTATTGTACATATACTGTCACCGATCATTGATTAGACAATCTTACATCAAGGAGATAACCACAATAGTTCCACCAGGTGTATCATCTTATTGTAAATATACTGTCACCGATCATTGATTAGACAATCTTACATCAAGGAGATAACCACAATAGTTCCACCAGGTGTATCATCTTATTGTACATATACTGTCACCGATCATTGATTAGACAATCTTACATCAAGGAGATAACCACAATAGTTCCACCAGGTGTATCATCTTATTGTACATATACTGTCACCGATCATTGATTAGACAATCTTACATCAAGGAGATAACCACAATAGTTCCACCAGGTGTATCATCTTATTGTACATATACTGTCACCGATCATTGATTAGACAATCTTACATCAAGGAGATAACCACAATAGTTCCACCAGGTGTATCATCTTATTGTACATATACTGTCTCCGATCATTGATTAGACAATCTTACATCAAGGAGATAACCATAGTTCCAACAGGTGTATCATCTTATTGTACATATACTGTCACCGATCATTGATTAGACAATCTTACATCAAGGAGATAACCACAATAGTTCCACCAGGTGTATCATCTTATTGTACATATACTGTCACCGATCATTGATTAGACAATCTTACCTCAAGGAGATGACCACAATAGTTCCACCAGGTGTATCATCTTATTGTACATATACTGTCACCGATCATTGATTTGACAATCTTACCTCAAGGAGATGACCACAATAGTTCCACCAGGTGTATCATCTTATTGTACATATACTGTCACCGATCATTGATTAGACAATCTTACATCAAGGAGATAACCACAATAGTTCCACCAGGTGTATCATCTTATTGTACATATACTGTCACCGATCATTGACTAGACAATCTTACATCAAGGTGATAACCACAATAGTTCTACCAGGTGTATCATCTTATTGTACATATACTGTCACCGATCATTGATTAGACAATCTTACCTCAAGGAGATAACCACAATAGTTCCACCAGGTGTATCATCTTATTGTACATATACTGTCACCGATCATTGACTAGACAATCTTACATCAAGGTGATAACCACAATAGTTCTACCAGGTGTATCATCTTATTGTACATATACTGTCACCGATCATTGACTAGACAATCTTACATCAAGGTGATAACCACAATAGTTCTACCAGGTGTATCATCTTATTGTACATATACTGTCACCGATCATTGATTAGACAATCTTACCTCAAGGAGATAACCACAATAGTTCCACCAGGTGTATCATCTTATTGTACATATACTGTCACCGATCATTGATTAGACAATCTTACCTCAAGGAGATAACCACAATAGTTCCACCAGGTGTATCATCTTATTGTACATATACTGTCACCGATCATTGACTAGACAATCTTACATCAAGGTGATAACCACAATAGTTCTACCAGGTGTATCATCTTATTGTACATATACTGTCACCGATCATTGATTAGACAATCTTACCTCAAGGAGATAACCACAATAGTTCCACCAGGTGTATCATCTTATTGTACATATACTGTCACCGATCATTGACTAGACAATCTTACATCAAGGTGATAACCACAATAGTTCTACCAGGTGTATCATCTTATTGTACATATACTGTCACCGATCATTGACTAGACAATCTTACATCAAGGTGATAACCACAATAGTTCCCACAGGTGTATCATCTTATTGTACATATACTCTCACCGATCATTGACTAGACAATCTTACATCAAGGTGATAACCACAATAGTTCTACCAGGTGTATCATCTTATTGTACATATACTGTCACCGATCATTGATTAGACAATCTTACCTCAAGGAGATAACCACAATAGTTCCACCAGGTGTATCATCTTATTGTACATATACTGTCACCGATCATTGACTAGACAATCTTACATCAAGGTGATAACCACAATAGTTCTACCAGGTGTATCATCTTATTGTACATATACTGTCACCGATCATTGACTAGACAATCTTACATCAAGGAGATAACCACAATAGTTCTACCAGGTGTATCATCTTATTGTACATATACTGTCACCGATCATTGACTAGACAATCTTACATCAAGGAGATAACCACAATAGTTCTACCAGGTGTATCATCTTATTGTACATATACTGTCACCGATCATTGACTAGACAATCTTACATCAAGGTGATAACCACAATAGTTCTACCAGGTGTATCATCTTATTGTACATATACTGTCACCGATCATTGACTAGACAATCTTACATCAAGGTGATAACCACAATAGTTCTACCAGGTGTATCATCTTATTGTACATATACTGTCACCGATCATTGACTAGACAATCTTACCTCAAGGTGATAACCACAATAGTTCCACCAGGTGTATCATCTTATTGTACATATACTGTCACCGATCATTGACTAGACAATCTTACATCAAGGAGATAACCACAATAGTTCTACCAGGTGTATCATCTTATTGTACATATACTGTCACCGATCATTGATTAGACAATCTTACCTCAAGGAGATGACCACAATAGTTCCACCAGGTGTATCATCTTATTGTACATATACTGTCTCCAATCATTGACTATACAATCTTACATCAAAGAGATAAGCATAGTTCCAACAGGTGTATTGTCTTATTGTGCACATACTGTCTCCGATCATTTACTAGATAATCTTACATCAAGGTGATAACCATAGTTCCACCAGGTGTATCATCTTATTGTACATATACTGTCACTGATCATTGACTAGACAATCTTACATCAAGGAGATAACCATAGTTCCACCAGGTGTATCATCTTATTGTACATATACTGTCACTGATCATTGACTAGACAATCTTACATCAAGGAGATAACCACAATAGTTTCAATAGGTGTATCATCTTATTGTACATATATACTGTCTCCAATCATTGACTAGACAATCTTACATCAAGGAAATAACCATAGTTCCAACAGGTGTATCATCTTATTGTACTTATGCTGTCTCCAATCATTGACTATACCATCTTACATCAAGGAGATAACCACAATAGTTCCAACAGGTGTATCATCTTATTGTAAATATACTGTCACCGATCATTGATTAGACAATCTTACATCAAGGTGATAACCACAATAGTTCCACCAGGTGTATCATCTTATTGTACATATATACTGTCTCCAATCATTGACTAGACAATCTTACATCAAGGTGATAACCACAATAGTTCCACCAGGTGTATCATCTTATTGTAAATATACTGTCTCCAATCATTGACTAGACAATCTTACATCAAGGTGATAACCACAATAGTTCCACCAGGTGTATCATCTTATTGTACATATATACTGTCTCCAATCATTGACTAGACAATCTTACATCAAGGTGATAACCACAATAGTTCCACCAGGTGTATCATCTTATTGTAAATATACTGTCTCCAATCATTGACTAGACAATCTTACATCAAGGTGATAACCACAATAGTTCCACCAGGTGTATCATCTTATTGTACATATACTGTCACCGATCATTGATTAGACAATCTTACATCAAGGTGATAACCACAATAGTTCCACCAGGTGTATCATCTTATTGTAAATATACTGTCACCGATCATTGATTAGACAATCTTACATCAAGGTGATAACCACAATAGTTCCACCAGGTGTATCATCTTATTGTACATATACTGTCACCGATCATTGATTAGACAATCTTACATCAAGGTGATAACCACAATAGTTCCACCAGGTGTATCATCTTATTGTACATATACTGTCACCGATCATTGACTAGACAATCTTACATCAAGGAGATAACCACAATAGTTCCCACAGGTGTATCATCTTATTGTAAATATACTGTCACCGATCATTGACTAGACAATCTTACATCAAGGAAATAACCACAATAGTTCCACCAGGTGTATCATCTTATTGTACATATATACTGTCTCCAATCATTGACTAGACAATCTTACATCAAGGAAATAACCATAGTTCCAACAGGTGTATCATCTTATTGTACTTATGCTGTCTCCAATCATTGACTATACCATCTTACATCAAGGAGATAACCACAATAGTTCCAACAGGTGTATCATCTTATTGTAAATATACTGTCACCGATCATTGACTAGACATGTCGGGATGAGTTACACCGTCACATGTTGCAGATATAATGTTAATGGAACCGGTAGATTTCCGCAACTTCTGACAGGACTTGTTTAGGAATTAAGGACCTACCACGAGAATGGTTTGTTGAGCAGCAAGTTTTGATTATATATTTTCTAAAATTAAAATACAATCTCTTGCTAACAGTTTACGTTTTCATTTCTAAACTACATTCCTAAACGACTATATCTACACATTATCATGTGATTAGGTTGAGATACCGTTGTATTTTTCAAGGTCAACTGATAAACAAGGCTGAACGTTGACGTAATCTGGGTATTAGTTATAGAAACAACATTTTTAGTCTTACAAGGTAGACTACTTTGCCTAATACAATAATCCGTACACAATCATTGTACCTACTTCTTCACACACAAAACCAAACATTATTAAAAAATATGTTGACGGACACTCATAATGGTCCTTACGTAATCTCAGTATACAATATACTGCCTCCTTATTTTCGAAAATGGCCAACTGTGGCCGTAAAAATAAATTTTGTTTTGCAAATTTGACCACTTATTTCTAGTGTACAGACACACAATTTTTCCAATTTTCGTGAAGATCTGTCGATTCTTACCCCATTTGTTGCATTATTAGTGAAAAAAAAATTAAATCTAGAAATTTGAATTTTGTGTGTACTAATGTAACCCACATTTCGATAGTCCCTTCATTTGTAAGTATTTTAATTTTTTTTTCCATGACTTATAGAGCCGGAGATATTTAAAAAATAGGGTAGCGATGTACTCAACATGCATCAAAAATACACTTTTCTAGCGAAGCTCCAGTCCAATTTTGCTATTTTTTTTTCAGTTTCTCAATAAGTCGCATGTACAAATAGAAAAAAAAAAATAAATAAACTTCTCAGTTACATCACGTCTCATCAATTTTTTGGACTAATTTTTCTCTACTAATACAGAAATATACCCGACCTAAATTCTGGCCTTTGTTACACTGACAGATCTACAAGTCTTATCATAATCATCTATCGTTGAACTTGATAACAGCTGATGCGACACGTGGGAACCGCGATGACGTCACGTCTCGCTGGACACGTGTGCGAAAGTGTCACATTCTGTGGTGATGTTAATGAGGTTATGTCTTATTGTAAGCACTAGATATTATGTAGTTAGATGTGGTGACCCAATTGAAAGAGCTGTAAATTAATTTTTGTATTGTTTATAGTGATGACCAACGGTATATGATGTTATACAAATAAAACAATACAAATTCTTTTGTTAAATTCTACAATTTATTGGTCTAGCCTTAAATTAACCTTATTGGCTAGACCAATAAATTGTAGAATTTTAACAAAAGAATTTGTGTGTGTTTTATTTGTATAATTTTTGTATGTAAATAAATCTTAGTAATCAGAGAAATATTTTCAAAAATTAGTAAATATTATGTCTGTAGCCATCATCTATGTAGAATATACATATGTGCAATTATATGTATAATTCAGAGTGTTTAAATAATAATTATAACTAATTCTTATAATAATAATTACTTATATTATATATTAATAATAGTTATATAATAATTAGTGTTATAACTCCAATTAATAAAATTCGTTATAGTTTTTATTTTGTAGCCTGCATGAAAACATTAAACTAAGTTGACCATGGACGTTGTGTATATTCTGGTCAGATAATAACTTTCGGTCAGGTAACACTTTCTGTAGGAGACTTTGGAAAATTTAATTTACCATTTAAAGAATATTTTATTTTTACTACTGCTCGTTTTATGCCTAAACACAATTTTGTCAATAAATCAAGTGTTTATATATTCACTGTGAGTCAAAAGTATGGATACACCCTGTTAAATTTTAAATGGATAAAGATAGAAAAATGAAACTCGGAACACCTTTCTAGGAAATTAAAGTGAACTTTTTAGTCACTATTACAACTTTGCCCATTTCCCCAAAATGGGATTTTTTGGGGCAGATCAAAATTTTTTAAATGTAAAGACCCATTAAGTGACACCTCATTTTAAAGTCCATGATTAAAGAAGAACAGTGGAAACCAGAGCTTTCTATCTCAACCCAGTACAAAATGGCAGCTCATTGAAATTAAGTAAAACGTCATTGAGGCAAAATATGAACATCCACATTCAGGTGGTAAATAACCCCAATAGACAACCACTTTTCTGGGTTTTTTGTACTGGGTTGAGATAGAAAACTCTGGTTTCCACGGTTCTTCTTCTTTAATCAAGGACTTTTAAATGAGGTGTCACTTAATGGGTCTTTACATTAAAAAAATTTGAGCTGCCCCCCAAAAATCCCATTTTGAGGAAATGGGCAAAGTTGTAATAGTGACTAAAACGTTCACTTTTATTTACTAGAAAGGTGTCCTGACTTTCATTTTTCTATCTTTATCCATTTAAAATTCAACAGGGTGTATCCATACTTTTGACTCACAGGATGGCGACTTTTTGAGGATGGTGACTTTGTCGTTGAAACGTGTTTAAGTAAATGTTATTTTTGTCCATACATATTTGTTTTCGTCATTCCGACTACTGATTAATAATTGATATATTAATGAGACTTACCGTCACAATAGTCTATATTCGTAGTTATATCCCTACGGCCGTTTCGGCTATTCAGCCATTAAAAGTGTTTTATGCTGGGTTTCCCGTTGTCTTAGTTTAAAAAAATTCGCAAATCACGAACACACGACACATACAGACACACAAGTTCTTTAAACATATAATACAACGATGCAGTAGGCCCACTGTCACAACGCGTACCTGGGTTTTAACTATCTAATATTATCTCACAAGTCAAGCACAATATTTATTTATATATTTATCCAGTTTACTTGTGAATCGTAATCTTCTTTTATCCGAAACTTGGCAAATAGATTGGGTCACGAATTTTCCCATTTTACTAAATCGCTTCGCCCGATTTTGATATGATCAATCTTTATTTTTAAGCCCTACCCTTACCTATTCTCTTCATTTCTTTTGGTTCATAGAGCCGCTACAAGACCCTTCCATCTTGTCTTACCCTAGCGGGCCTCGAAACTACATTTATGTGGGGAAACCTCAACTCGCTAAGCTCGTAACGGTGTCTATGCACTTTTTTTTAAATTAGGTAGACTCTAAGGTATCACCACCTACCCGGAACTGAAGTAGTGTTACAGTTCGCAGTATTATGTGTATTTCAACCAATCCATCGTTTCACACCGCAATATGATTATGTAATTTAATCTAAATATTCTAAAAAAGTGGGGCGACTGTCCTATTCAATTCAGACAGACGACTTTATAATAACACCAAACAAAACTCAAGATATCCCCTACGTAAGTGTGAACTTAGTAAATCCTTTGAAAATAAAATAATGTTGTCGATGAAACTTGTTGACGCTCATCCATTTGCCGCTTCTATATCTAACAGACTACCTAATTGTGTTCCCTGAATGTAGTTGTAGCATTGAGAATGCGAGCAATAAGTTCATCGCGTGTGTCTATATTTTGCTTGTAAACCTCATTTTACATCCATCCCCACAAACAACAATATAGCGGAGTGAGGTCTAGGGATCTAGGTGGTCCTCCAATTCCTATCCATTTACCAGCAAACTTTTCGTCAAGCCATTGCCTTACTTCATTAGTGAAATGTATAGGAACTCCATCACGTTGATAATACATTTCAATTCCTTTTGTTAATGGGATATTTTTCAGCAATATTATAAATTCTTTACGTAAAAATTCCAGATTTCTCCCTGTTACACGATGATGTGGTATGAAAGGACCGATTAATTGGTCACCTATCATACCACACCATACATTCACTTAAATTTGTTTCCACTGCAGCATGTGGATTTTCTTCAGACCATCGATGGACATTCCGTTTGTTCTTTATTCCGGTCGAAAATAGTTTAAATGGAATTAAGTGTTTATTCCTATTAACCCATTGACAAAACTGCAGCCGTCTGGCGTAGTCACCAGGCTGGAGGTGTTGAACTTTGTGAATATGAAAAGGATGTAATCCATTACCATTTAATGTTCCTCGTGTTCCGTTGTGATGTAGACATTCTCGGGGCAGGAAAGCACCAGATTTTCGGCTGTCTGGAGTTCTCCGCACTCGCATCTCGGGTCTTCCACAAGATTGAACCCGAAAAGCTTGTTTTTAAAAATTGTATCTTTTCGCCATCGTAGAGAGGTGGGATTGATACCATTATATCAGAATTGAAATCTGCAAATTTGTATATAAATTACTGTGTTATAAACTGAATAACACGTACGAGATACGAGCAAAAAATAGTTTAAAATGGCCACCATTTTGAGGTTATAAATTCATTTTTTCTGAAATTCACTAGTCCCTTATACAAAATTTCATATTCCTATCTTAATTTATGTGACCGCTATCGTGGTTTCGTACAGACTATGGGGAGACGGGAAGCCGAAAATTACCTTTTCTCTTCCCTACGGACATGAAATTTGAATATCACTCAAAAAACAAAAGTAGAAATTTGACGATTACCAACCATCACTGCGTATATTGTGTAAGTAAAACATTGTTGTTCGTTTTAAAATTTAATGTGAAATGAAAAATATGCTTAATGAAAAGTAGAGACGGAATAATCATACTTCAGACAACCCCTCCCTAGGGTGCGATGTATACAGGATCAGGTTGAATATGTCTGCGTACCCAATAAAGGGACACAATTCCAGAGCTTAGAAAAAGGGTGAAATTGAATACGATGTAAAATTAATTAAAGCTGGTACGTACAGAGGGGTTGCAACCCTCGTGGTACTGCAGTAAACGATTTTTTTATATTTACGAATTTAAAAAGTTATGTCGTTTTAATTTTTCATGTTGTGTATACTGCCCACCTAAGCAAAAGTGCCGTAAGTCCAAAAATGTCAATTTTGAGGTAGATATGGTTTCCTACATTTTTGACCACGGGGAATCCAATGGACTAGTCAAAATTGCCGTATCTCCAACACATAATGAGATATTAGGGTTTCTATTGCAGTATGTCCAGTATAAAGTACCATGTTTCTAAGCAAGACTGCCGCAAGTACACAATTCTAATCAAAAGTGCAGTAACTCCGTTGGAGTTACTGCGTTTATGCTTAGACCTCTGTACTTACGGCAGTTTTGCTTAGCAGTTGGTGTACAAACTGCAGTCTTGCTTAGTAGATGTTTAACAGCTGGTGAACATACTGCACTGTTTATTTGTTGTCAGTGAATTTTCGAGGTTATGTTTGGTTGCAAATCAGTTTATTTTGAGTTACTGTGCATGTTAAGTATGAAGAGAAAATATATTTACAGTTGATATATGTTTGTTTAGTGGACATTTAAGGTATTTAAAGTTAACGTATTTTGGTTTTTTTATGGAACATGAGTAATCTAAAGTGTAAAACTGTGTCAGCTCGTTCAAAACTTATATTTAACTTAGCTCTTGAAAGCACCAAGACGGGTTCAGATGAACAGATGAACTTTTAAAATTGTGTAGTGTCATTTATTTAAAATAAAGGAATATTTTTTCCGTATGTTTACTTTAATAATAATTTTTATTATTGCGTTAATGAAAATTATTGCAATTAATACTTTTAAACATAAAAATAATCTCAATGAGATGTTTAAAACAACACCTTTTTAATGGTCAATTAATTGGTACCGGTAATATAAGACTATGGACATACGGCACTTAAAAAACAATTATTGAACACATTAAGTAAGCAAAAGTGCCGTATGTACGGTATTTTCTTTATTTCTATTTTTTTAACCTATTAAACATTAAGGACATACAGTAAAACATCCCACATGTGTTTTACATAAATGCATCCAACAAATGAGTAAAAAAAAAATATATTAGTGTCATATGAAATAATACAGCAATGTGGTAAACTTTAAACAATGTTTTCGCAAAATCCAATTTTTGGACTTACGGCACTTTTGCTTAGGTGGGCAGTATAGCCCGAGGTAAAATGACATTCAATTAATTTTACGTTTGTGGTTGTTTCAGTCAAAAGTGGCTTGTTTTATATTTTCGTAATACTTTGTATGAAGGGTTTTCTAAAAATATATGAACTGTCAAAACAAGTTTAGGTCCTATTAATTTTTTTTTCAAAGATGGCGCCCAATGTTCATTTTCACTTTTTGACCGACAACACATACTGGCATATTTGGTAATGAGGAGTTTTAATTGATTTTTATTTTATTTTGGAGATGAGTGAGGAAGAAAGTTTGTGCAATGTTTATCGCGCTAAAGGCAATTCGTATTAAGGAGAGTAGGAAGAACACTTACATTTACCCAATATATGGTGAGTTTAGCCTACTAATCGTCCAAAATAACGACCTTCGTTTTTTGACTGATCTCCACGTCTCACGGCTTCAGAAAAAGTGATTTTAGACAGGCCCAAAACTATACAGTACCCTATTGAAATTAAGAAAAATCTAATTGAAAATCTCAAAATGGCGAAAATTTTAAGCAGTCTTTGTTCTGTTTTATATTGTTACTAAAATTTTAAATACTAAGATGGGTAAAAATTTTCGATTTCAATTTCCATGTAAGAGCAACAACCCTACCTCTACACAATGACAAATAGCTAAGTTATTGTCCTAAAAGTAAAATAACCTCCTAAGAAAATGCGATATTCGTATAGTTACGAAAGCAAAGAATGTAGTGAGTGGAGCTTCGAGGTAGTACACTGATACTAGCGAAGCGAGCATTACAATTCAACATTTCCTATATGAGGATCTCCTTGTATTGTGGGACTGAGTGAGTAGCATGATGGCAACAATCAACTTATAGATTTCGTATATGACTGGGAGACGTTTATTCACTTTATTTTTTTATTGTTACATACATTTCCTGTTGCAGTTTTTTCAGTTATTTGTGTTATCAAACATTTGTTCATATCTTATCATCGTCTCTGTTATCACATGTTTTATATCCATTTATAGCACTTTTTATAATTATGTCTCGTGTTGGTTTTTTTTTTTTTTTATATTACGGTAATGAAAGTGAGGTCAAACAACTACGACAATATTGATAACTAAAGGTAAATGCTCTGGACAAATTTAGTGTCCGATAAGAAATAAGGAGAGCAGAAGACTGGAGTTAAACTCACACCTTGATATATTCGAAGAAATGAGTGATACAAAATCACTTTTTTTATAATTGCATTTTAGATTTCCTGAGGCTCTAAGGTCGAGTTATTTTGCGATTGCCAAATTTACTTTCTACTTCGTATATTAAGTAACAAATTCTTTTCAAATTGTAAGAAAACAGTTTTGCGATTGGTCTAGCCAACATAAAGGAAGTTTAATCAAAAAATTGTTCAAATATATTATCTCATACTTGCATACTCAAAACCAAAGCCTAAGTAAACAAAAATTATTCGTCGGTATCTTCTACACTATTCAGACTCAAGATTAATCGATGTAAAAGTGAAAATGAAAAAAAATAGACACTACCCTAAATAGTCAAATATATCAAAATCTGTCCTAGTCTATAAAATTTGAGCTAATTAATCCCTTAAACCGTATAAAATCAAATTTATTCACTAGTAATTTGTAAAATACCAAAACGACCTCGACAATGGTTTTGTCTTTTTTTTCAATTTCATAAAAATATCGGTCCTAGCATCTCCGCTGTTTGGGTAGAATCAAACTGTAAACCTCATTATTATAACTTAACTATAAAATATATTTTTTAAGTTTTTCTCGACCCTTATGATGAATTCGACTTTTTTTTGTTATTTTTTAATGTAAAGCTCACCGATTGATTTTTTAAAGTTTTGAATAGGAAAACCTCTGAAAGTTGTTAACGATGAAGTTATTTAAAAATTATTATTATTACAACTGAGTTAGTCTATCCATCTAGTTAATTTACATTTCTTAGATTTAACACCATTTAAGGTATGTAAAAATTGTATGACCAGATGAATTCCGATCTATCAAATAGTTTAATCCAATGGTTATTCCGCATTAGTGTTCAATAGTCTCTGTATCTCATGATCCTCTTGTTGAGAGATGCTTGTCAATCTCTATCATTCCTTGTAAACAATGTACCATTAACAATGCAACTATTTACCTTGTTTTGAAAAGTTTGTATCGTATTTGAATTTGTCTTTTTGTACAACGCCGGAACTGTATTCCATAGGTCCATACTGGTTTCAGCACTTGCCAATACAACAACTTATTATGACTTGACAACGGAGAGTTTCTCCCAAAAACTCAATACATTTTCCTGAACTTTAAGTTTAACTCTTGATTTTTTTTTCGACGCGATGTTTCTATTAGTGTCATGTTCAAGCTTACTTAGCCGTATTTGCGCGAAGAATTGGAAAGGCGTTAATTGGTACATCGTGTTGCGTCTTTTGATTAGTGAAATTTATACGAATTGACTTTGTTTCTTTAAGGCTTATTTTAGTCTTTGAATGCTGTTTTCCAGTTTTTCACATCCTACAATCACATTGTCCAATTAATTAACAATGAACACTTTATCAATGAATATACCAACTATGATATCGTAGCGTGGCAGTTAAGAGTAGGCTACACATCTTTAGTCGTGGAAGAGCTTAGATATCCAACAATAGAAATTACTTTTCTCTTGATACTCCACCCTTATCTGTTACACTCCAGAACTTCTGAAAGATTGAAAGAAGGTTTTTACAGGTAAGGGAAGGCTCGAAGATTGTTGGTTTGGTAGTTAAACATATAAGACTAAATATATGATTACTTCAAAAGAGATATGTTACGTGAACGGAAATGTACTTGAAGGCAATAATTATAGTTTTGAAAGAATGCCAGATTTTAAATATCTTTGTTTAGTACTACCGATCATAATAATGTTGTTGCAAAAATAAGAGCAAAATTAACAGCAGCCAACAGAATTTATTGTCATTCTTGAGTTGTTAAGATCAAATTCGGTGTCTAGAGCAACAAAGCTAACTATTTATAAAACAGCGACAGGGGTACAGGACAAGACAAGCAGTTACACCAGGTGGATTCAACTGAGTTTCGAGTACACTTATACCTGTTTAATTTTACCAAATTATTTAGTAGTTGCTTCTTCATTTCACACAGTCTTCTAAAATATGCCAAGTTCTCCTTGTTGTAGGCTTGGTATTTTATCAACTCAAAAACTTTAAGCTGATCTTATCAGGATCATCTTCTATTACACTATGAACAGTTGAATGTAGGCCTACCACTTATTTTTTCTGCGTCAGAATTCCTTGAACGGAACTTCTTGAATTTCCTAGTTCATCAACTTTGAATGGGTTTTTCCCACTTAGTTATATGCCTACCTGTTTTTCAGAAGAACAAAACAATGGTTATCCAAATGCTTCTGTGAAGTGCTGTCTTACACAGTAGCGGAAATGATTATTCAAATTGTTAATTATTACATCGAAATCCACTTACATATTACGTTTATAGGCAAAAATCCGTTGTTGTAATAAGATTTTATCACAATGTAACCAACAGTAGAAGGAAAAACAACAATACAATCTATACTTATTGTTGTACGAAGCACTCTAGTTATCAATTTTATAAAGTCAAAAATTAAGCAGTCAGAGAGGTAGTACGAGATCAAATCTTGAAATATGATATTCATACCATAACATTTGATGACTGTTATGCAAGGAGAAAACGGGCTTGCCAGTTCGTATCCATCAGCTAAAAAGACAACGTCCACAGAAAATCTCGATACTCCAGGCTTTCAGACGTTTATTCATGGGACTGACAACCTACCCAATAGAAAACTTGTAAAAGATATCTGTTGAAGAAATATCTAGGTGGACTGGCGGAGGGCGTACTGTTGTAAGGACTTGTATAACGTTTTATATCTATAGTACTTGTATTAATTTCCAAAATGAATAAACACAGTAAATATTGAGCTTGACTTGTGAGTTAATATTAGATAGAATAAAACTCCAACACAAGATCTCACAAAAATTAAGTTTACTTTATCAAACGCGTTTCAACGACAAAGTCGCCATCCTCAATGATACATGAGCTACTATAACTAACACGTTTAGATAGTTATTGTTCAGTAATTGTAGCTCATGTTACACTGAAAATGGCGACTATGTCGTTGAAACGCGTTTGATTAAGTAAACGTTATTTTTGTGAGACCTTGTTTTCGAGTTTTTTTCTATCATCAGTATCATCTAATTTAGTGTTTTAATATGAATAACAGAAGAGATATGAACAAAAACTGTTTAAAATCGTTGTCATTTTGACATTAAAAATAAGATTGGAATATAAATTGGGTTCTATAGGAACGTACTTACCTAATTTCATGTTCCTATTTTTATATCTGTGAGCCTATCGTGCTTACGTACAAACGAGTTCGACGACGGGCATAAAGCTTGTTAAAAATAACTTTTTTTGTTTCCTGATGTATACTTTGTATAGTTGTTAGTTATACTCAAACATAAGAATCGAAGATAAATGCGCAGTATTGCCTTGTTTGGCCATAGAACAGATCTGATTTATTTTTTATTATAAAAATATTTATTGTAATTTTGTCAGTGGAATATTGCGACACTGTTCGTATATTAATTAATTCACATGTTATTTAGTAGAATCACACGAACTTGTGATTGTGAAAGTGCGTATTATTTGTTGACGCAGAGCATGCGTACCGTGTCTTGTGTGCTGAGGTAGCCAAATACAGTCAACGCTAAGTATTGTTCGGTCGTTGACACTTCTCTCCTCGTCTGATTCTCAGTTGTATCTTGGTAAGAGAGCCTACTTAGAAGCTAAAAACGAATTAACTTTGTTGGTGTATGATAGTAACTTACATGATTCAACAAAGTTTGCTTATTGATTACCCTGTATACAAAGTTTGGTAACTGGTAAACATTTCGACCGCTGTTTTTTACTGATGTTCACGGTTCATGGCCTTAGGAAAAGGAAAAATTTATTTTCAAAATGCCGTCCATCCGTTGTTGTCTGTAAACACAATAGCGGCCTTGGAAATAAAGATAATAAAATGACATTATTGTACAGAGGACTATAGTGTGCTCATATAGAACATTATTGAAATTTAGAAAAATCGAATTTATAATGTCAAAATGATAATTACTTTAAACAGTTTTTTTTTTTTTCTTTTTTCTTTTTTTTTCATATTTCGTGTGATATTCAACTTATACCACACTAAAATATATACTACAAATACATGTAATGGTAACAAATTCACCCCTTTACTTTGACATATAGTAAAGTTACCTGACCTCCAAACAAAATGTGATATTCAACTTATACGACACTAAAATATATACAAATTTACAGATTTATATTCTACATGTAATGGTAACAAATTCACCCCTTTACTTTGACAAATAATAAAGTTACCTGACCTCCAAACAAAATGTGATATTCAACTTATACCACACTAAAATATATACAAATTTGCAGATTTATATTCTGCATGTAATGGTAACAAATTCACCCCTTTAATTTGACAAATAATAAAGTTACCTGACCTCCAAACAAAATGTGATATTCAACTTATACGACACTAAAATATATACAAATTTGCAGATTTATATTCTACATGTATTGGTAACAAATTCACCCCTTTACTTTGACAAAAATAAAGATACCTGACCTCCAAACAAAATGTGATATTCAACTTATACGACACTAAAATATATACAAATTTGCAGATTTATATTCTACATGTATTGGTAACAAATTCACCCCTTTACTTTGACAAAAATAAAGATACCTGAACTGACCTCCCAATAAAATGTAGTTACGAGATTCGGCAAGACCAAGTCACGAGCGTAGATAGTGGAGGTTCTTTTACAACTACGAGTTCCGACGTCAAGAAAGTAGTCACAATTACGAGGTCAGGGTTTTAAACAAGCTGGATAACACTCCTTGATCTACCAATACAATTTAATACTTCCTAAAAAGCCCAAGATACCAACTTTTGGGCGTTATATTTAGTGGATCTGCTTGTATTGTATGATGGGCTTAGGTAAGTACCATGATGGCGCTAAGCAACTTGTTTCTTTTCTCACATATACGTAGTCTTAGATCAAAAATGGAGGTCGACTTTTTGCGTAAAAATGCGTTTTTGAAATCCCTCTAATTCTAAAAAATGGGTTGGAATGACATCAGTCTGTCACGACAAACGCCTGAACCTTAGTTGGAATGACATCAGTCTGTCACGACAACCGCCTGAACCTTAGTTGGAATGACATCACTCTGTCACGACAACCGCCTGAACCTGGGTTGGAATGACATCAGTCTGTCACGACAAACGCCTGAACCTTAGTTGGAATGACATCAGTCTGTCACGACAACCGCCTGAACCTTAGTTGGAATGACATCACTCTGTCACGACAACCGCCTGAACCTGGGTTGGAATGACATCAGTCTGTCACGACAAACGCCTGAACCTTGGTTGGAATGACATCAGTCTGTCACGACAAACGCTTGAACCTTAGTTGGAATGACATCAGTCTGTCACGACAACCGCCTGAACCTGGGTTGGAATGACATCAGTCTGTCACGACAAACGCCTGAACCTTGGTTGGAATGACATCAGTCTGTCACGACAAACGCTTGAACCGATTTTAATCAAATTTATTATTTTGATCATATTTTATAAGTAACATATAAAGTAATTTTTTTTAATAACTTAAAATTTGGAAGTATTTGCCATAAAACGCGCAAAATTATGATTATCTCAAAATTTTCTTTAACAATTTTGATTAAATTTTACTCGAGTTTAGCTTGTGAAGACTCAAACAAAACGGTTTCTGAGTTATTGGTAAAAACAAAACAAAAATTGTCTATGAAAAAGATGCAATTTCTCAAAATAGATACCACCGATATCGTTGAAACTGGTTTAATGTCACCGGAAGTTTGTAAAACAAGAATTTGGTTTATTAAATCGAACTCTGGGCTATTAAAAGAAAAATTAATTTTACAACTTTTCAACTTCCCATGTTCAGTTATATTATGATTTTATTATTGTAAACACTAATTCCCCTACCACAAATAAACTTGTATTAGCCTATGTTATTAGAGAATTGATCGAGAGAGACCTGATACGAAAGATGGATTTAACTAAAGACTACGTGAAAAAATGTGTGATCTAGCTAGGTTCTCTCGGGATTACCAAGCCAGTATTAACTATAATGAGCCCCTGAGGGTGATTATATTCACATTTTTTTTTCGTGTGTAGCCTTTTAAGAGCAGAATAAAACTTATTGATCGCCATCTTTTTTAATAGTTTTCCATTCAAATTTTAGTGGAGTATGAAGAATAATTACAGTTCAGGAAAAATTTGTAAAAGATTAACATTGAAATATTCTTAGGGCGCTTTTATACCACAAACGTAGGAAGTCTAGGTTATATTTAAATATATAAACAGTATTTCAAAGACGACATTCATTTTTTGATGGACTGAGATTTTTGCGGAGAATAATTTTGTTTGATTAATAATTTAATTGTGAATGGGTGTGTAAGAAAGTTTGTGCAATGTTTTTCACAGTTTATTTTTGTTTCTTATTCGTTCAGAATTATTCTGTTTCTCTTTTTTAATAATTCCATTGGCAAACTTTCTACTGTTCAAGTCTGGATGACTTGCCAGAAGTTTTGTAATTACTTCGTTGCATTGGTGTCATCTCGACCTAAATCTATATATAACTTTAAAGGCAAGATATCATATGATTATGTTACGTGTTATCGCTTTGGACGGATCATATATCTGAATAATTGTATTATTTGCATCTAACTTGGCAGACTGTCTGGCAGTTTTGCGGTGTGATAATCTTAATTAATTGTTCAATGTCTGGACCTCGTTTCGTTACGTTATATTTCATTAATTGTGCGTCAAAATAGTACAACTGATTAACACAGCTGTTTGCCATATTATCAATTTACATTATGACATATACGTAGTGTAGAGTTTAAGTGATAGATTATAAACATGTCGAGTTTTATGAGGATATATCTGTTTCGTGTTTCTTTGAGTCGAAAAAGGCGTTTTTAGAATAATGTCTGTGCGTTGCTTTAAGGTCAAAATTGGATCAAACCAAATTTAAATTATGGTACTTGTGTTTTATACAAAATCCCCCACCACCCATGTTTTTTCATCAAACAGGAACTAATTGAAATTATAATGCATTTTAGTTCAAATTTGATTTACATTTTACTTATCAAAAATTCGAATAGGTTAGTTTAGGTTATAAATTCAAATAGACTTATAAACATTGTTCAGTTTAAAACCAACATATGTTAATAAACCGCCAAAATAACAACCCAAACCGCTATTAAATACAAACAATGATTCTTGTAAGAGTGTTGCAGTAGCACTGACTTCGTGTTGGCGCGTTCCCGAACTTGAAAGGATTTCTTTCGGACGAATGAAAGTCGCAATTGTGTTATTTTTTATTTGTTATTGCAGTAGACAGATGGCATAACCTAAACTATTCGTAAAAGGATGTTTCGAGTTTTGAACTTACAAAAAAGGGGGGTTCGTATAGTACACTAGTACCAAAAATTTAATGCGTCAAACTTCATTCCACCCGTTTTTTGCCCGCAAATACGGACACCCCCGGTTTAATTATAATTCTGTTTGTCAAAATTTAATATAGCCATCAACAATAAAACACAAAATTTCCTCTAAATATTTTGATCAAATTTTAGCGAAATGTGGACATTAGTTGATCCTAAATCACAATTAAAAAATAATAATATGATTTAGAATTAAGTGGTAAAAAGTCTAATCAAACCTTGACCACTGACAAATCAAATTTACGACAACGTGTTAATGGCGCAAACAAAACAAGTTTTAGCCCTATTTATTGGCAATTTGATTTGGATGGTTTTTATTTGATTTTGGGATGGGTGACTAAGAAAGTTTGTGCAATATTCTTGCGCAGTGTATTTATTTGTACTAGCAGTTGAACATTTTAATAAATTAATTATCATATTTCGTACTGTACCAACATTTGCATTTATAATGGCTTAAGCAAGTCTTGTAAGTCGATTTTTTTATCGTTCTCTTGTAATTTTATTCCAAATTTTCAAAAAGTGGTTTGAATGTTGTCTTTTATATCAGTTCCAGACAATAATGTTTTAGCATATCAATAATGCCGTAGCGAAACTTTTTTAGATTTTTATATTTAATTTACAACGATTAAATAGGCCCCAAAAGTGGAATTTGGTTTGTAGTAGAATATTTCGGGTTTTGTAGATTTAATTAATTGATGTAAACGAAATAAATATTAACATTAAAAGAGGATAATTCAAAGATTCTTAAATGATTTTAAACCTTCTCCGGATATGAGGAAACGGTGTGTTGTGTACTTATATTTTAAACTAAACAAACTTTTTACAAGACTTGTATTTTTTTAAGTAAATGTAAATAGTTGCCAAGTAGAGTTAATTGTTTTAATCTGTAGAGCATGACAACGTGACGTCACTTCCCAAACGCTTAGGCTAGAGTCTGACCTAGATCTTTTGTTTCATTTCCAAACACATCTACAATAGCTGACTCTTACGAAACTGTGCCAAATATACATCGTATAAAGTATCGTGTTTTACGTAGTATAGATAAAGTAATGAGATGGGTAAAATAATTGATGTTAGTTTTGCAGAAATATACCCTTAAGTTTAATAAAAGTAATTTTTGCATCATATCTCTTTGTCTGTTGTAACGTGAGGACCGATTTTAATCAAATTTAGTATGTGTATGTATACTTGAGTCTTATCTCGTGAGTTTTGATAATTAAATATTTTGAGAGTAGTTGCGGTATGAAAAAAAAACAACGCAAAATTACGATTTTCTCAAAATCAGCTCAAACAGTTTTGATGAAATTTTGTTCAATTTGGATCCGACCCAAATTTATTGTTCGCTTTCTCTTCAAGAAGTACTGGTTCATAATAGGTGAAAATACTAATAAATCGGCTACAAATTTTATTAAAAAGTGAAGGTTAAAGATTTAAACACGTAAACAAAATTTAAATTAAATCAATATTATGGTTTAGGAATAATTTGCTTAAAACAAAAATTATCTATCCTTGACAGCAGACATTAAAATTTTGAAATCAAATCAAATATCACAAGTGAAGCAAGTTATTTATATATGTTTATATATTTGTGTATTTATTTAAATACATTGTATAAATGTTTTTTCATAGTCTATATTCACGTTTTATTTTTATATTTTAATTCACAACTACCGAATCAACATTTTTGGTAACATGCGTAAGTGAGAAAGTTTGTGCAATGTTTTTGCATCATTTAATTATGAAAATATCTGGTCTTTTTCTAATAACGTCTGTAGTGTGTGAATTATGGCACAGCTCAAACGATTAAATAACGATCAAATTTACTAACTGTGGATGCGAAATCATATATTACAGTTTTTTGTATGAGGAAATTGTGTTAATTTAACCACATAATCCGTAGCTAATATAATATTTTAAAAGCAGATTTTGTGAGATGTGAGACAAACAGTTCAATAGCAATTAAAATATGGTTTGTATTTTCATTGATTTTGTTGGGGTTTGTAGGTAAAACCATGGAGCCTTTACTCGAGTGTCTGTCTGTACAATTTAAACTGCTGCGACTTTGTAAAAATAATTTCCCTATATGCCTAAGTCATATGTTTTTATAACACCCTTCTAATTTCATTTTTCTTTCTCAAAAAACGTCGAATAGAGAAAGTTATGTGATGTATTACCAAAAAGTTGAGATCTTTACGGATATATATTTTGAGTTCAAAATTGTTGTTTTTGGAATGACGTTTCTCTGACGTCTCTGCAGTCAGACCGATTTTATTTTGTAAGTGGGCATAATATTTGGCGATATTTCGGAAATTAAAAAATAACATCAAAAAAATTGAAATTACTAACTAACATTAAACATTAAATTTACTAACTAACATTCATATTTGACCATATATGAAAGACATTTTTGTTCCTTTATTTTAAATAATTCAAAATTTCTAAGTCTACGACCAAAAATAAAATTACACTTTTTTCAAAATTGGCTCTATAGATTGTAATAAGATTTTGCTTATATTTTTAAAATGAAACTTGCTCGTTGTCAAATTTATCATTTTTTAAATTACCATTGGTACATTGGTCAATATCATAATCTTTTACGTTTCATCAATATAGTCCCTGTGGGCATATTTTGGCTTTTTTAGAAATAACTCAAAATTCAGACTCTAGGAACAAAACTCTGTTCCCCCCTCCTCATTAATAGAGAATAGTTTTTAAAAAGACGGCGGGGATATGGTTTTGTGTATGAAAGTTAATTCAATGATTTTAAAACGCTTATTTGGGAAAGAGCAAAAATAGATCACACAATTTCTACAGGCGCCTTGAAACCGTTTTACTTTGAGAATGTGTTTGGACTTGGCGAAAATATTTTAGAGCTTGTTTATAATACCTCTGCCAATTTAATAAAAACACCGTAATTCATATAAGGTTTACTCAGATCCGAACAAAACATGCCAAAATAAATTGGGCCGAACGGGCGTTGTAAATTGTGTAGACTCACCCATCGAAGAATCGCAGGATTCTGTAATGAAATTCTTGGCAAAACTTCAGACGTAGGCGTAACATTATTCCTGAAATAAAATGAACCGTGGAAATAACAATATATAGGTTACCGTAAGTTGGCCAATCTGTTCCTAAAGAAATGGTGCACACATTTGCTTACGACTGCGCATGATCAAAAACACATGTTCACTGATGGGAAATGTTCTGAAGAAAAAATAATATTAAATAAATATTGTGTAACTGGATTTACCGTCGTGTGACTTTGTTTTTTTTTTTTTTAATTTATTCAAGGCACGTTTCGACACCGCAATCTCATCTTCAGTTTAACATTAAATGTTCGCTCGCTTGAGTTCGTCGATTAAATACAAACGTTAACCAAAAAAAACCCATCACAATACACATATAAACATTAAGTCTAGGCTGGTCGGTGCGCGTATGGGTCGTATGTCTCGCATAGGGGTGCGATTTTTAATCAGAAGGAGGTCTCATGTCACACATCGTTTTACCACTCTTTTGATTGTAAAACAAATACTACAATTGTCTTCCTTAATCTCTCATTTTATTATCGATATATCGGCCACTTACTACGTTGGATAAATCTTGTCTATTTAACATTTCTTGCATGAAGGTTTGTTAATTAAATTCAGGAATTAGGGGAAACACGAGAGGGCAAAGATGGAAATGAAATACACCTCTCCGTAGTTTGGGCTATTACTTGAAACCCCAGTAACCACAGTAGCGGAAAGTAATCTCAAAATTGAATTCTCTTGGTTGGTTTTCTTTGTAAATAAGTAGTAGTTCATTCTCCAAATTCTTGCACTCACTTGAATGTGGTATGTTGGTTGTCCTTACAGCAAATTTAGGACTCCTTTCTAACTATAGTCTGTTAGTTATCTCTTCCACAACGTATCCTTTCCCATTGACCTTCTGAATGTGGTATGTTGGTTGTCCTTACAGCAAATTTAGGACTCCTTTCTAACTATAGTCTGTTAGTTATCTCTTCCACAACGTATCCTTTCCCATTGACCTTCTGAATGTGGTATGTTGGTTGTCCTTACAGCAAATTTAGGACTCCTTTCTAACTATGGTCTGTTAGTTATCTCTTCCACAACGTATCCTTTCCCATTGACCTTCTGAATGTGGTATGTTGGTTGTCCTTACAGCAAATTTAGGACTCCTTTCTAACTATGGTCTGTTAGTTATCTCTTCCACAACGTATCCTTTCCCATTGACCTTCTGAATGTGGTATGTTGGTTGTCCTTACAGCAAATTTAGGACTCCTTTCTAACTATGGTCTGTTAGTTATCTCTTCCACAACGTATCCTTTCCCATTGACCTTCTGAATGTGGTATGTTGGTTGTCCTTACAGCAAATTTAGGACTCCTTTCTAACTATGGTCTGTTAGTTATCTCTTCCACAACGTATCCTTTCCCATTGACCTTCTGAATGTGGTATGTTGGTTGTCCTTCCAGCAAATTTAGGACTCCTTTCTAACTATGGTCTGTTAGTTATCTCTTCCACAACGTATCCTTTCCCATTGACCTTCTGAATGTGGTATGTTGGTTGTCCTTCCAGCAAATTTAGGACTCCTTTCTAACTATGGTCTGTTAGTTATCTCTTCCACAACGTATCCTTTCCCATTGACCTTCTGAATGTGGTATGTTGGTTGTCCTTCCAGCAAATTTAGGACTCCTTTCTAACTATGGTCTGTTAGTTATCTCTTCCACAACGTATCCTTTCCCACTGACCTTCTGATTGTGGTATGTTGGTTGTCCTTCCAGCAAATTTAGGACTCCTTTCTAACTATGGTCTGTTAGTTATCTCTTCCACAACGTATCCTTTCCCACTGACCTTCTGATTGTGGTATGTTGGTTGTCCTTCCAGCAAATTTAGGACTCCTTTCTAACTATGGTGTATTGGTTATCTCTTCCACACGGCATCCTTTCCCACTGACCTTCTGATTGTGGTATGTTGGTTGTCCTTCCAGCAAATTTAGGACTCCTTTCTAACCATGGTCTATTGGTTATCTCTTCCACGCGGCATCCTTTCCCACTGACCTTCTGATTTTGTGGTATGTTGGTTGTCCTTTCAACACATTTAGGATTATTTTCTATCCATGGTCTGTTGGTCATCTCTTCCACACGGCATCTTTTCCCATTGACCTTCTAATTGTGGTATGTTAGTTATTCCTCCAACAAGAGATCCCTTCACACTGACCGCCTTATTGTGGTATATTGGTTGTCCTTTCAGCACATTCAGGACTCCTTCCTACATTGTATGTTAGTTTTCTCTTCATCGCGAATCATCTAACGTTTTATCCATTATACTTCCTAAACCCGCATCGCATTCATTGCTTTCCCTCTTAAATAAATGCTACCAAATTTCAGAGAAGTCAGCATTAAATACGTCAAAAAAAAATACGATACTCAAACGGAATCGTATTTGTGAGAAAGTAAAAGAATTGTGGAAACGAAGTATAATTTGTCTTTAAAGTGTGAAATAGATGGTTCAAGTTGTGCAATGTGTTTATTATTTAACAGATTAATAATCCTCAGCAGGGAGCCTATTAAAATCATGCAGAGATTCACAAACCATATGTGTAGAGTCCAATAAGTTTTCCTCGTTGTATTTAATTCCATGAAGGGAATGTTTGGTGTCGACATGAGAGAACTCGGCCGTGGTATGTACAATTGTCAAACAATGTAGTAGGTAAGAAGGAAAAACCTAAAAACCTTTATTCATATATACTTAATATGGAGAAAATTATGTGATAGTCGAATGTTGATGTTTGACTATCGTCTGTGTATATGTGGTATATTTTTTATTTTATTTTTTCTGTGTTGTTTTACTAACACAATTGGCATTTTGTACTAAAAAAAACCTATATATAACATGAAGAGAAGTATTTATGTCATAATTTATTACTACTGTTCACAATTTACACCTAGACCAAATTGGTTACTGGTTTTTAATTGTATTTGAATGAAAGTGATGCATAATTACTTCTGAGACACCCTCAACTATGTTAAAGTAAACCACTATTGATCAGTTTAATTGGTGTTTCACCGAACCAGCATTCGTTTAAGAGATACCAACCAATACGTGTAGTTTTGGTCATTAGAGCCCATTTTGTGAATTTCATTATTTGTATTTTTTTCTTATGGCAGCTACATTCAATTTTGAGTTATAAAAAAGTCCTAAAAATATGACTAAAATTGCCCTTGTACTAAATTTGATTAAAATCTGTAGACGACAGACATATGTTTTGGTCTCAGGGACCTCAAAAAGGATATAGCCGCAAAATATTGAAGTTTTTCACCCAACACTTAACGGTTTTTATGACACATTTATGTAGAAAATTAAAATTCTTCTCTGTAATATATATATATATATATATATATATATATATATATATATATATATATATATATATATATATATATATATATAATATCATACATATTGTACAAAGCTTCTATAGTAAATATATAGCCATTTTACAAATATCTATTAATATTAGAAAGACTGTAATATCTAAAAAATATTAACCCTATGTATGACTTTGGAAAGAAACACGATCATAGCGTGACCCGCCGTGTTCAGAGCAGTTATTTTATAGGCGATTAAGTCACTCCACTTAGGCCTCTATGGTATAGAACAGTGAAAGTGGTATAGGAAACTATTACCAAGTTCTGTTACCTGAACACGCTATCGGTTGCACCGTCTTACAGTATTATTGGTCGTGGACTATCAAGCCGCTTCCTGTTTACTTTGTTCCGATTTATCTATCACTTTCTATAGCAGTCTAGACAATTAATTCAATTTTGACGTAACATGAACACAAAAATGTGGTTTTGGGGATGATTTTTAAGTACTCTATATTTTAAACGACTAAACATATTTTGATAAATTTTCTTCACGCCTATATTAAGGCCATATCTCGGGGCGATTTTTAGGACCCCTAGTTATAAACCAAGAATCCTTATAGCTTTACTCCCATGTCCGACTGACTACAATCAGTCTACACAGGCAAGACGATAAATACTATATATTTCAAAGTTTGCTTTTATATTCTTTGTATCGTCCTACATATAAAAAAAAAAATCTTTATTTTAAAAAAAAAAACCTTAGGGAAGTTAAGGGGCAAAAACTATCGAGTGAAAAAAAAACTTTTTGGCTGTAATATATATGGCATGTTAAATAAAACTAGAAGTTATTCCGATTACGAATATGTACGTTTATTTAAAGAAAAGAAATACGTGGGAACGGGACCAAATTTAAAGTGTCAAATATCATGAGCACTATGTGACCAACAATTCTAAAAAACAAAAACATTATTTGGATTTGATATTAATATCGATGCGAAATCATATATTACAGTTTTTTGTATGAGGAAATTGTGTTAATTTAACTACACAATGAGATATCCGTAGCTTATAAATTTTAAAAGCGGATTTTGTGAGACAAACAGTTTAAAAGCAATTAAATATGGATTGTATTTTCATTGATTTCGTTATGGTTTGTAGGTAAAACCATGGAGCCTTTCACTCGAGTGTCTGTCTGTACAATTTAAACGGCTGCGACTTTGTAAAAATAATTTCCCTATATGCCTAAGTCATATGTTTTTATCACACCCTTCTAATTTCATTTTTCTTTCTCACATATCATTGTATAGAGAAATGTGGTGTATTACCAAAATTGAGTTATATCGGATTTATATTTTGAGTTCAAAATTGTTATTTTTGGAATGACGTTTCTCTGACGTCTCTGCAGTCAGACCGATTTTATTTTGTAAGTGGGCACACGTCAATAATAAAGGAGACATCTTTATTGTGAGGATATTTGGCGATATTTCGGAAATTAAAAAATAACAACTACTGTTTTATCAAAATTGATTCTAACGATTTCAATAAAAAATTTTCTCAAGTGTAGACTTTACGGGCCCAAAAATGCCGATTGGTTGTCGATTGGTTGCCGATTGGTATCGATAAATAATTAATAAAAAAAAAAAATTAATCGTAATTTATAAAAATCAGCTTCTTCGTTCACATTTTTCTATAACGTGAAGATTAATGATCCAAACTCATGTCCCAAATTGCAAGTATAGAAATATTACGGTTTAAGAATATTTGGCAAAAACGAAAATGAACCTTGACCTTATTTATAACTCGATTTACGGTTAATTGCACATTTTTTGTAGCACAACAGTAGGAAGTTTTTGTCGTTATTTAAATATATAAGTATTGTTCTCATATACAACGTCCATAGATCATTTTGAGCGAAGAATAATTATATTTGGTTTTATGAATACGTGAATAAGAAATTTTGTGCAATTGTTTTTACATAGTATATTACATATTATGTTGTGAGATTATGATCTATTTCTTAAATGATATCTACAACTGTCCTTATATTAACAGGAATATATCATCCCGCTTGTTGTCTAACAGCTGTTTAGTTCACTTGTAGGTTAAACATTACACCTGCTGTGAGGTACAAGGCTAAATGAAACTTTCTCGGATAAGATTCAGTAGCGACTCGTACAATATGGCGTCTTATAGTGGGTGGTGTGAAGTTTAATCAAATAACTTCATTTATAGCCCGTAACTAATGTCTTGCGATTAATGTTGCGTGAAAGTTTAAGATTTAGAAACAAGAATAAGCTTACACCAAAATGTGTAATTGTAATGAAGGTAGAATAGGTTATATTAGAAAAGGGTTAGGTTAGGTTGGGTTCCAAGAATAAGCTGACATCAAAATGTGTAATTGTAATGAGATAGAATAGGTTAGATTGGAAAAGGGGTTAGGTTAGGTTTCAAGAATAAGCTGACATCAAAATGTGTAATTGTAATGAGATAGAATAGGTTAGATTGGAAAAGGGGTTAGGTTAGGTTTCAAGAATAAACTGACACCAAAATGTGAAATTGTATTGAGATAGAATAGGTTAGATTGGAAAAGAGGTTAGGTTAGGTTCCAAAAATAACATGACATCAAAATGTGTAATTGTAATGAAGGTAAAATAGGGTAGATTAGAAAAAGGGTTAGGTTAGGTTTCAAGAATACGCTGACATCAAAATGTGTAATTGTATTGAGATAGAATAGGTTAGATTGGAAAAGGGGTTAGGTTAGGTTTCAAGAATAAGCTGACACCAAAATGTGTAATTGTAATGAAGGTATAATAGGCTAGATTAGAAAAAGGGTTAGGTTAGGTTTCAAGAATAAGCCGACACAAAAATGTGTAATTGTAATGAAGGTAGAATAGGTTAGATTAGAAAAAGGTTTAGGTTAGGTTTCAAGAATAAGCTGACATCAAAATGTGTAATTGTAATGAAGGTAGAATAGGGTAGATTAGAAAAAAGGGGTTAGGTTATGTTAGGTTTCAAGATTAGGCTGACACCAAAATGTGTAATTGTAATGAAGGTAGAATAGGGTAGATTTGGAAAGGGTTTAGGAGATTCTATCTAGTGCAGTTACTACAGATCACACACAGCCTTTTGTGTCCTGCAAGTCGGTATCGTAATGCTACTTAACCCCTACTATATAAAATACAGGATAAGTTTGGTAATCGTCATATCTCTTGTGCTATTCTAACTGCTAACACACTAAATTAGATAAAAAATTGTAGATTTAAATTACTTCTCTATAATCACAAATAGTAAAGTTATTGTAAAAATGTTATTTCGCACCATGGCCTCCAAAGAAATTATATTTGTATAATAACAAGAACCGGAAGAGTTACCGACAAGAGCGTAGAGTAGCAGCTCCTTTACATAGGTACGGACTGAGTCACTGACATGAGCGAAGCGAGTGGAGACTTAATGTATGAACACCTATATTGCTCGTTAGGATCTAACCGACGACAAGAAAGCAGTGATATACATAATTACAAGGTTAATAAAACCCGTGTAACAATTATTGAAACAAATTTACCCTTGATCTACCAATGCAATTTTACATTTAGAGAATAGCTTTCTGGTAAATGATCCTTATTAACTTGTACTATGATGACTGAGAGGTTTTTCGCCTTTCAGTCGTCTAAACCTTTCTAAAGAACTAGCCTCCAGACAGCACTAGTTAATTAACACTACTGTATTTTCAACGCACTGTTGGACCAACGTACATATATTACACAACATAACTGTAAATCCATCTCACTAACCGGTAGTTACAATAAGTATGGTTGCCGGCTCGGCGTTGATTACGTGAGGTCAGTACGCAACGGAAACGTATCCGCTATGAGTAACCAATCAGCTGTTTCACATTCTGTAGAGTTATATGATGGTGATGGGTGGAAAAATCGTTATCAGTTTTGAGATCTCATGAGTCAAAATATGGTTTTGGGAATGATGTCTGGCGTCTGTCATATGTGCAGTGCTCTACAAACGTGAACATATTGTATTCAAATTTGGTATTTGGGCATAATTTGGCCATATCTAAGGATGTTTATTCACTTTTTGAAACTTCAAACTTTTGGTGTAGCTGCAATATGAAACACAAAATTACGATTAGCTCAAAGTCCACTGGTGACATTTATAAAATTTTAGTCAATTTGTAACCTCTAAGGATCCAAACAGAACATATCGATAATAACGTCGGTTTGTTACTTAAGGGGATGCTATAATTAAAAGACGTAATGTTTCAAAACCGACGCAACCAATTTTATTCAAACTGTAGAGAAATGTGAAGATTAATCGCTTAAACCGAGTGGAATATCGGAAGTAAAAATATATATATTACGGTTCAGGAATAATTGGCAACTATCGATTTGGTATTTGTTGGCTTTAATTTGGCGATGGGTGAGTGAGAAAGTTTGTGCAGTGGTTTTACAGCGTTTATTTATGTTGTGGTAAACATAATGGATGCATATTTTAATGATCCATGCTGTTCAACGTTGCAAGAAATAATTATCTTCGAAAAAAACATTTTTGAAATAGTAAAATCCTTCTTATTAATATTATTAACAAAACATGATTTGGCATCACGGTTTGACTTCGACTCGACCTCCATTGTGTAATATCCGTTGTCCTTTTGACTTCTGGATAAATACCAAGTTTTGAACATTTTCTATTTTAGATAAAGTTAGTAATAAACGAGTTACGTATTTTTAAATTATTCGACCCATGTTTAACGAACAAATGCATCTCTTAGTCACTACCACACTGAAATAATAAATTGGTAGACGCAATTTCTCGATCGGAAGTAACATAGGCATGCAGGATTTAAGGATGCGCAGGAAACTGTTCAATGTAGTCATCTTTAATCAAACAAATAGCGGAATATTTTGGTCCTAAATAATAAATTTAATTGGGAAGAGGTTAGGATAATATAACGAGAGAAAAACTGATATAAAGTGCAACATTCCTCGTATTTAACGCTAACAGACTGTTTTAAATGTGGTAGTAATAGTTTCTAGAGAGGGGGAAGAAGATTCCTTTCTAAAGGGGTTTAACATTGTCGGTGTGGGTGATGACTCTTGAAAAGCAAGTGTTAAGAAGTAAAATGACGTCATTACAGCGAAGGATAGTTTTGAGGATTATATTTGCTTACCGTACAGTATCAAAGAGTTCTGTCTTGGTATTGGCAGGTGTCCCTTCTATAGATTGGTTGGCTTGAAATGGTTGATGTTTTCTAAGGGCTTATAAATTTTGATATCACTAATGAATCTTAATTTAAGGGGAGTCTGATGGATGTTTGGGTCAAAAATATGGGTTTCGAAAAAATGTTATTTTTTTGTTCTATGTTTATTTAGATTTAAATTAAGACCAAATTTATAAAATTTTTACCCAGTAGTTTTTATTTTACAAGCATTTTTCTAAAACTCTACAACGGAAATAAGTCTCGAATTTTGAGCTCTCCATTGACTCACTTGTTATAAAGCACTGGTTTGAAAAACAGTGTTAGTATTTTGTTTTGTCAGAAGTTGGAGATTTTGTGATTGAGAAGTTGGAATGTTGTGGTCATATCCAAAAGCGGATGGGGAACCGTCTCAGAAAGCTGAAATCTAAGTTCGGTAAAACCAAAATATCTGACGGGAAGACTATTGGGGGGGTCGTGGATGCCTTACTGGTGCTGCCATAAATACAATACAACTTTATTATGGCCTTGCAATAAGGAGAAATGCTAACAAGACTTTAGAAGATATGAAACAAGCAGTATAGGCAGAATTCTTTCATTTAGGTTCTTCAAATGAACTCATGGACTGTGTCCAAAAGATGAAACAACGTGGTGCAAATTCCAACGTGGCAGCGATGAACAATCAACCGTATGACCATGAGCAACATACCCACCTCCCTTTGGCTATTATGAATGAAATTAAACCTATATTTAGAGATCTATCTAATCCAAACCTCCTCAGTAAGTACTTACACGGTGGAACCCAAATCCATCAGAATCCCTGAACAGTGTTATTTGGACGCGGGTCCCAAAATCCACTTTTGTTTTGAAGACTACGTTACAGTTAGGTGTCTATGAGGCTGTGGCAAGTTTCAATGAAGGAAACATAACCAAGTGTAAAATTTTGAAGCAGCTAGGTATTTCTCCACGGAACAACTGTGTGAACTTTCTGAAAAATGCCGATGTCGTCAGAATCCGAAAAGCCGACGCCGCTAGCAGCGAAATTGAGAAAAAGTGTCGCCAGGCCCAACAGCTGGCAAAAAAAGAGACTAGAAGATCTTTATGAGGAGTTAGAAGACCCAGACAGACCTTCATATGAGCCTGGATTCTATTAAAAAAATATATTCAGTTTTTACCGTTAGGCCGTTTTTATTTACGTTTCCTGAAAAACTATGTTTTTGAAAGGTTAGGAACAATTTTCTCAGGAACCAAATAAGATATCAACATGATTTTTTTTGTATTTGCTTCTTATTAGTTAGGCTTTAATTTGTACTGAGGAATTTTAAATATCTCTTTAAATTTTAATAGAGTTAAAATATAAATTTATTATGTTTTTTTGAATCATATTATTTTTAAATCTCATAAAAAACATTTTTATTTTATTTTTGGACTTCCTCAGTAGAAATCAACAACCAGGATACAAGTAACAAAATAATTTAAAAAAATCATTTAATTATCTCATACCGTTCATGAGAAAAATGTTCCTAAACTTAGGCAAATTAACATGCACGAGATAGGACCATCCGACTCCCCTTGGAAAATAACAAAGTGTGCTATGAAACTTGGACCTTAGGACCGAAGGACATGGTAATTTTCAAACCCACCTGAAAAGGTTAAAAATTTCCCAATGCATACGCTATTTGATTTCGAAGCATGGCAGCCCGATAGAGAAAATCTCTCTCAAGAACTATGGATGCGCTATTCACTGGAAAATATTCTAACGGATTCGGTTTATAAATGGAATGCATAGCAAGCTACGTTTAACATATCCTAATGAACAACAAAGCAGAAAGTCAAAGATGATATAGGTAAGAATATAAACATTGCTCTTCATTGTTGATAAATCTGGAAAATCATAAAGATAAAGGAGGGTAGGGTTTAGTGGGAGAACCGGGAGTCCCACACACTGGGAGACACGTGACTTCTGATGGCGCCTAACATATTCTTCCCCTCCTTGTAAGAAAAAAGAAAAAAGACAATCCTCTACCAAATCAGAGAAAATAAGGTCGTTAAAAGTGAATTAAAAATTGAAAATAAAAAATACCTTTACTTGAAACAAATTTTCCTATTAATTCACCGCAAAGTAGACTACAAGGTGACAAGCTTAACGCTTATTCACCCCGTAAACCATTAAATAACAAAACTGAACACTAATACAATTAATAATAATCACAGAGTTGGAAGGAGATCATATCCTAGTCAACTAACAAAAAGGGTTCAGATCTCAGTTTAATTTGTGTAGTTAACATTTTATTGTATTAGAGTGCGGTTCTGTTAACATAATGTTTGTTTTTTTTTTTAGTCACGTTTGAAGATATTCTTAGTTATGTTAACCTCTCAGGTTTACTTTTAATTTTAGTTTACAACGATACTAGACTAATCCCCTCATTTTGTTTCTCGTGTTGTAAAAAAATTAAGCGCTGCTAGGAAATAAAATACGTAAAACTGTTCATAATAAAAACACTGTCACAGCAACATCTTGTCAAAACCAAACTGAAAAATGGCGCTCAGTATACTAAAAACTGTGGTTATAATATTAATGTGAATATGACAGCCAGTACATTGGTGAAACGAAAAGATTTCTAAATATAGTAAATTAGTGAACAGAAAAAGAACACGTGATTAGGCCTAATAGGTAAATCGGAAATACATGTGTTTAATCTGAAAATAATAATTTTATTTGGGAAGAGTCTATGATAAAACACAGAATAAAAAACTTATATAAACAAAAACAAAGATTTTTCTTGTTCAAAAAACCTCTCGGTCATAGTCGGCTAATATATATATATATATATATATATATATATATATATATATATATATATATATATATATATATAACGATGGAAGAAAGGGATCTAACCTAAGAAAAAGGAGTAGAACCAAGAAGAATGCCAAGCCCGTTACCACTAAAGACCCTTTAAGCGAAAAATAATTGGAACCTCATATAAATCTATCGGACATTCCTATCAGCCAATCCAGTTTAGAAATAAGGTCATTACTGCTTTCTTTAATAAAAACTTAATTAAAAATTGAAGATAGAAATGGCTCCACTTAAAAAAAATCCAGAATTTATTTCCCCTAATTCTCCGATAAGAGTGATGACGATATCACGTGGTAAACTTTTAAAAGAGGGTTTTTTAACTCAGATAAACCGTTACGTCGTCATTACGTTGGCAAGCATACCCAATTAGTTAACTGACCAGTTGTATGCTCTTCCTTCTTGAGTATAGTTCTGTGATTTGTGGTTTTCCTGATCACCTTTTATGTAGTCTTTGTGTTAGTTATTTTGACTAACTTGATCACTAAATGACGGAAGTTGATTTATTTTCTTGAAACATCTTCTAATAACTTTTATATACAAACAGTATGGCAAACGGAACCAGTGAAACCATATCAGTAATAAATCAGTTACGTCTTTTAGAATAAAATTGGTTAAGATTAGCTGATCACTTGTTCGCTCTTCCTTGTGTAGTGTCGTTCTGTTACTTAGTTTTACTGCCTGGGTTCCTTTCTTAGTTTTTAGTTTCCAATATGGCTCTAGGCTACTTAAGTAATCTTAGCGTATTCACTTTTTCGTTTTATAAATTTATCACTTGATAACGGGAGATAATTTTTACTTCGAAACGTCGTATATTGTTTGTAAATACAAAATTTATAGCAAACGTCCGATGAAAACATATCAATAATAAATTGATTATGTTGTTTAGAGGAAAATAAGGACTACAAAAATAGGTCGATACAGAATTTATGGCAGTTGTGTTTTATCGTCGTAGCGACTGAGAAGCCGAAGTATATTGGTGGAAATCAATTTTGTAAATTGTAGGCGTGGCTTCTTTCACTCCCCCCCCATTACACAGTGTATTGTATCCTGGGGTTCATTACTTTCTTTGAAAATTGAGTTTTTTGGGTATATGTCAAAGTGGTGACATTTGACCACTTTCTTATGAAAATGTAACAATAAACGGGAATCGTCCATAAACTATTATGTTTAGTAAAGAAAAATTAAATTGTCAACATTACTTATTAAATAAACAGGAGGGAAAACAATACTTTAGTCTGAAGTTGTTCTTACTAATCGTCAGATAGATTTTACTTACTCACATAAATGTAAGTTATGTGCAGGGTCAAACAATTAATTGTTGATATTTTATGTAATTACAGATATTTCTGGTTGAAACTCCATATTCAAGGATTAAATAAAGCAATAAAACTAAAGTTTAAAAATTATTTTAATAATATAAATGAGCTACAATTGTTTCGCCTTGCGGCATCATCGGGCAACTGATAATTAACAAGTATTGACAACTATTTATACATACACAAGTAACAGGAAACTGAAACTTGTATTGTACAAAAGTGTAGGTAAAATGTTGGTTAATAATAAAGATAAAAAAGAAATATTAGAAAATAGTGGAGTTTATAAAATATCTTGTCAAGATTGTGGCTCTGAGTACATAGGTCAATCAGGTAGATCTATAAAAGTTGGGATTAAAGAACATGTAAATAGCTGGAAACATAAAAACTCTAACTCTGCTAACCACCTTTTGGACTCGGGTCATAATTTTGATCTGAAATTGAATGTTAAACTCTTACATATAGAAAATAAAAGCAATATATTAAATAATTTAGAATGTTTAGAAATAAATAGATCTATTTCACTTAGGCCTATTTTCAACTTAAATAACCAAATTGTATTAATTAATTCTTCACCCCTTCTAAAACCCACCCTTAACATAGTTCATCAACCTTCACCTACCTGCTAGGTCATTCCCCCTACCCTTCCCGATTTCTCTATTGTATTTCAGTTTCCTGTTACTTGTGTATGTATAAATAGTTGTCAATACTTGTTATTTATCAGTTGTCCGATGATGCCGCAAGGCGAAACAATTGTAGCTCATTTATATTATTAAAATAATTTTGAAACTTTAGCTTTATTGCTTTATTTAAACCTTGAATTTAATTGATGTACAGTTTTTTTACGAATACATCTGTTTAGATGTCCTCTAACTTTGAAAATATGTTTTTTATGTTCCAAATTTGCTCTGATAAGCTCCAAGAACTTCATGCCGATCCACCTTTTTCAAAAATCATCACTTGTGACGAAAGCTGTATCTTCCAGTATGATCCTGGAAAAAAAAACTATAGTGAATCCACTGGAATACACCAAGATTGAAAATAGCTCGTGCTCATTTTGTTTTACGATGTAAAATGCATAATTTTGGATGAATAGGTTCAACAAGATACACAGTTTTGAGAGATAACTTAACGAACTGTTGACGTCATTTAGTCGAAAATATAACTAAATCACGACACACTCGCCCCGCACTCTATAATTGTAATATATATTCAATCAGACTCATGTTTTTAATATATATATATATATATATATAACAAAATATCTGGTTCATATCGACGAGTAACACGACTATTAACACGCGACATAAAACGTTTTACACCATGACGGTACTTTTTTCATTTCGTTAACCTAGGGTGGTTGACCAATGTTTTAAGAAGATGATTTAACGTAAATAATTGTTAATGTAAGATTATTTCCAACTCATTGTTTAATGATCGTTACCTTGGAAACGAACTATTAAATTTTCAACATTAAATTTTTTGTTGTTTGATAAAATCTAATTTAACAGATGTATTGACTAATATTAAAAGATAACAGTTTATTTTTGACATCCTGATCACAAAATGTGCAAATACAAAGAAATTCGTGTTTTATGGTAAATGTTAAAAACCTGAAGTATTTTGTTCAGGATTTAAGATCGCATCACAATTTTGTGAGCTTTTCACTTGTAAATGGATGAAAATTTAAGCGAACTACAGAATATTTTCTTTGTGAGCGTTTATGTCCTTGCAAGATTTTATTTAAAATGGACGGATTTCAAAAAAAGAAGCAGAATTGTTTCATCGTTAGAACCCAGCTGGTTGTTCATCATGACATTTCTAGTCGGCATCTTGAGCTGTGCTACCATCTCGACCCCTACAACTGAAAGTCGATTTTTTCCTCCAAAGGGTGTTGTTTTGGTGTTCAAATACTCCGACATGCATCGTAGTTTTATCCTAGCACTCGTTATGACTATCGGACTCGTTCAGAGAATTCCCTACTTGTTCATCCCATGGTTAGGATTTACTCTAAGATCAATGGTGTTATCTGAATTGCCTAGTGTGATAAGATATTGGTGTAAAATGTCTCCTGATGACGGAATGGCTCCGGTTCTATTCTTGTGGCTCGTTATCTTCATTTTCGTTCAGCAGTTGTTTATTTGGATGGATGTCTACAGTTTGAGCGAACTGATATGGCACAAAGTACCACCTCTTTCTAATACTATAGCTGTGTGTTCTTCTATTCTAGAAGAATATGAAAACCGTAGAAAAGAACTTCACATTTCATCCAAAGGTGCAGGTGATACGCCCTCTACGACGAAGAAACAGATATAAATGAAGCTTCATAGTAAGGTGTTCAATTATTTTTGATAACACATTTAATCACTTAAATTTGTTGTTCACAGTAACCTATTAAATGTTTACTTTTGTTTTCTAGAATTAACGTATTTTCATGTTTTTAGTCTGTTCGTTTTATGAACCTCAGTATGAAAATGTATATGAAAAATAGAGTTTATTATTTTATGGGCGTTATGGTGACTAGATTAACGTATAGAGAATTGCCGACATGTCATGTATTAAAGTACGCATTTTCTGTCAATTGATTGATCTTAATTTAATTAACTGCTCAAGTTTCTAATTCTTGACGTACATGACCTGAACTTTGGAGTTGCGCCGAAAGTCCAAAAATACCTAATGCGGATTATATGGGATGTAAAAAGGAGTGGTGGAGTTGAGCCTGCAGGGAAAGGAGCAAGTATTATTGAAACATCGAATTGAAAAGTACAGTGAGTGAGTAATTTAATCTAAATCTAAATTTAATGTTACAACAATCATTGGTGTAATTAGACCGTTGGCTTTGGGTTGACCATTTTTGGCGAATATCAGTCCACCAAACTGGGATAATCCACACTCTACTGACTGTCGGCGCAATCAGTCCACCAAACTGGGATAATCCACACTCTACTGACTGTCGGCGCAACTGGAGCCTCCAAACTGGGATAATCGACACTCACTAACAGTCAGTTCAATTCGGCTCTCCAAACTGGATAATCCACACACTCCGCTGCCAATCGGTGCTACTCGGCCCTCCAAACTGGGATAATCCAACACGCTTCACTGATAGTCGGCGCAATTCTGTCCTCTAAACTGGGATAATTCACACACGTCACGGACAGTCGGTGCTACTCGACAACACCCACATGACTTATGTCCATTCATTCCTTTAGAAACATAAGGTAGAAACAAAACAGCTCCACCTTATCTTATCTCCCAAGGTCTTCATTTTTCTCCCAGTCTTCCTCGCCATACCTTTTCACCTTTCATTTCCAGGTCATCCTCGACTGTCCTCTCCTGTGGAGATTACACTCCAGATCGTGCCTCACCACTTCATCTTCCTTCTTTCTCAAAATATGCCCAATCACTTTCCACTTCCATTCCTTAATATCAATAGTAGTCTTTCATTCACTCGTTCCACTATTTTTTAATAAACCAGTGAACAAATATGGACGTAAAAAGATATTTCGGTTCAGAAATAATTTATAAAACAACAAAAATTAATAATGAATTTGATCAAATACATTTGCACAAGAGAACCAAGTAAATATATAATTTTTTTTCAAAGACACCGTCCATGATTCAATAAAATTACACTTTTTGACTCACAACTACCAAAATGATACACTTCGTAACGAATAGTTCTTGCTGGTTATGGTTTGGTTTTGTGCAATATTTTTGCACAATTTATTTTTTATATTTATTACCATAATTCTATTTCTAATATAATAGAAAAACAAGTTTCCCGTGTGAAGTATTTTTTTATTATTAATGGTTGCAGAGATAGGAATGGTCATCAAGTTAACAACATAACCCAGTATATTGTAACACCCTGTGTCTTGTCTAGTCCATGGCCTAGGGCGCATGGATCGAGTAGTTGAGAAAACTGAGACAGAGGGAATGAATGAATTACTACCTTTATTTCTTGGACGAGATTAGGACTATTAAGTGCTGTCTCCCATCTAACACGAAAATAACAATATGTAGGGCCTACATTTTAAATATTAAGTCTAATGTTAATTTTACAATATAATTTTAATAAGACAACGGAAGTTTAAACCTCAATATGAGAGAAACTGAATTAATTAAATGTAACTCACATTTTGCAGTAAACATTTTGAACGAAACAAAATAAACCTAATATTATTCAACTAACCTGCAACTCAAACTAACACTCACTAATGTTATAAACCTAACTTTCAACCGTAAATATTCATACAAATATTATATCAGACTATACACCTCTAGAGATGGAAGCTTCTTCAATAATATTTTAAGTAGGACTTTAAGATTTTTTTAAAACTAGACACGGCCGTCAACTAACTTTATTGCTTCCGGGAGTGAATTCCAAAAGCGGCAAGCGGACACAGTATATGACTTGTTAAACATTACGGTTTGGTGTATTGGTGTGACAAACATAGTGGAACTTCTTCTTGTGCTCTTTACACTTATACAGAAAGTATATACAAACCATTTTATTAGGTATGCAGCCACTCCAGTGTGTAGGACAGAATGTAGCATAAATCAAAATGTGGTAAGAATGTAAATCATTGAGTTTTAGAATATTAAATGTTTCATAGACGGTGTCGCAAAAAAATCACACAACTGGAATTTAGCAAAAAAAGTACACAGCCCACCAGGTTGATGTTTAACGAGGGTGAGACAAGAATCAACCCTTGAGGAAACGAAATTTGACAGGTGAAAAAAGCTCACAACATGTAGAACCACCGCCTCGGTGTTGACTAAGAAAGATTTGAATTAAGCAACAAAGAAATTCTTACTGATCAGGTTAGGTTAGGTTATTAAGTAAAATTTTTGTAGTAATGTATGAGTGGTTGTTACATACGTATTCAAAAAAGACAAATCGCAATGCAGATGGTAAGTATTTTTAGAACTTGCTATTTTTTATTTAACTCCATATGTAAGCTATATTATTTACGTTTAAAACTACTGTAAATATTGGTTATACGTCAGTTCCACTACTCGTAAGTTAACAGTATGATTATGTAAACAGTAAGATTTGTTGCTTAGTCAAATCTTTCTAGTCAACACCAAGGCGGGGGTACTACATGTTGTGAGCTTTTTTCGCCAATCAAATTTTGTTTCCTCAAAGTTTAAGTTAACCCTTGTCTCACCATCGTCAAATATCAACTTGGCGGGCTGTGCATCTTTTACGCTAAATTTCAGTTGTGCACTTTTTCGTGTATTCTTTATAGACATCGCGTTTAAATCAAAGGTACATCGTATCCAACAATTCGTACAATGTGACTGTACGTGAGCTAATTTATTTTCAGAAAATAATTTGACAGTACGTGAGCTAGTTTATTTTCAGAAAATAATGAAACAGTACGTGAGCTAGTTTATTTTCAGAAAATAATGAAACAGTACGTGAGCTAGTTTATTTTCAGAAAATAATGTGACAGTACGTGAGCTACTTTATTTTCAGAAAATAATGAAACAGTACGTGAGCTAGTTTATTTTCAGAAAATAATGAAACAGTACGTGAGCTAGTTTATTTTCAGAAAATAATGAAACAGTACGTGAGCTAGTTTATTTTCAGAAAATAATGTGACAGTACGTGAGCTACTTTATTTTCAGAAAATAATTTGACAGTACGTGAGCTAGTTTATTTTCAGAAAATAATGTGACAGTACGTGAGCTACTTTATTTTCAGAAAATAATTTGACAGTACGTGAGCTAGTTTATTTTCAGAAAATAATGTGACAGTACGTGAGCTACTTTATTTTCAGAAAATAATGTGACAGTACGTGAACTTGTTTATTTTCAGAAAAATAATGTGACTGTACGTGAGCTAGTTTATTTTCAGAAAATAATGAAACAGTACGTGAGCTAGTTTATTTTCAGAAAATAATGTGACAGTACGTGAGCTACTTTATTTTCAGAAAATAATGTGACAATACGTGAACTTGTTTATTTTCAGAAAAATAATGTGACTGTACGTGAGCTAGTTTATTTTCAGAAAATAATGAAACAGTACGTGAGCTAGTTTATTTTCAGAAAATAATGTGACAGTACGTGAGCTACTTTATTTTCAGAAAATAATGTGACAATACGTGAACTTGTTTATTTTCAGAAAAATAATGTGACTGTACGTGAGCTAGTTTATTTTCAGAAAATAATGAAACAGTACGTGAGCTAGTTTATTTTCAGAAAATAATGTGACAGTACGTGAGCTACTTTATTTTCAGAAAATAATGTGACAATACGTGAACTTGTTTATTTTCAGAAAAATAATGTGACTGTACGTGAGCTAGTTTATTTTCAGAAAATAATGAAACAGTACGTGAGCTAGTTTATTTTCAGAAAATAATGTGACAGTACGTGAGCTACTTTATTTTCAGAAAATAATTTGACAGTACGTGAGCTAGTTTATTTTCAGAAAATAATGTGACAGTACGTGAGCTACTTTATTTTCAGAAAATAATTTGACAGTACGTGAGCTAGTTTATTTTCAGAAAATAATGTGACAGTACGTGAGCTACTTTATTTTCAGAAAATAATGTGACAGTACGTGAACTTGTTTATTTTCAGAAAAATAATGAAACAGTACGTGAGCTAGTTTATTTTCAGAAAATAATGTGACAGTACGTGAGCTAGTTTATTTTCAGAAAATAATGAAACAGTACGTGAGCTAGTTTATTTTCAGAAAATAATGAAACAGTACGTGAGCTAGTTTATTTTCAGAAAATAATGAAACAGTACGTGAGCTAGTTTATTTTCAGAAAATAATTTGACAGTACGTGAGCTACTTTATTTTCAGAAAATAATGTGACAGTACGTGAACTTGTTTATTTTCAGAAAAATAATGAAACAGTACGTGAGCTAGTTTATTTTCAGAAAATAATGTGACAGTACGTGAGCTACTTTATTTTCAGAAAATAATTTGACAGTACGTGAGCTAGTTTATTTTCAGAAAATAATGTGACAGTACGTGAGCTACTTTATTTTCAGAAAATAATTTGACAGTACGTTAGCTAGTTTATTTTCAGAAAATAATGTGACAGTACGTGAGCTACTTTATTTTCAGAAAATAATTTGACAGTACGTGAGCTAGTTTATTTTCAGAAAATAATGTGACAGTACGTGAGCTAGTTTATTTTCAGAAAATAATGTGACAGTACGTGAGCTAGTTTATTTTCAGAAAATAATATGACAGTAAGTGAGTTAGTTTATTTTCAGAAAATAATGTGACAGTAGGTGAGCTAGTTTATTTTCAGAAAATAATGGGACAGTACGTGAGCAGTTTGTTTTCAGAAAATAATGTGACAGTAGGTGAGCTAGTTTATTTTTAGAAAATAATGTGATATTACGTGAGCTAGTTTTTTTTTCTGAAAATAATATGACAGTTCGTGGGCTAGTTTATTTTCAGAATTTAATGTAAGAAGTTATTTTAATGTTTAACAAGTATTTATTGGCAGTAAGTTAGAAAGAAAATCATAATGAAATGTTTTTTATATTTAACATAAAATCTGTTGAGCGAAGGTAGATTTGTGTCAAGAAAGAGAGAGTAGATTATGGAAAGTGGAAGGAAATAAAAGACGCCGTGGTAGGAATACAGGATAGTGAGGTAGATACGAGGAAAATTTGGGGTGATGACAACAATGAACAGGCGTAACAGTATAAGGGCTTGAAGAAGATATGTATTAGGCAGTTGTAAAAGTGCAAATTGAAAACTGTGTCTGGGACTGTAGTGATAATATAGTAGAGTAGTTGTGTGATATAATAAAGTGTGTACGTGAAGTTCCTCAAAGCACGAATAGCACTCACATATATGTAGAAATTGAAAGAATGTTCCACTTTACTGACACCTAGGTCGACACTATCTCACCCAGTTGGCTCACGATTTGGCACCATATTTACCAGAACCACATACAACTGGAATTAATTTAAAGAATTGTCTTTAATAAATAAGAATAACTTATCTTCAGTTTGTGAATTATTTCAAAAGAATATATTTCATTTCATTTCACTCAATTAAAAAATATTTAAATTTTAATTAGTTGTAAAGTAACTTTCTTTCTTTAGAGAACAAGTACATAGCAAGGAATTGACTTCATTTTTTCATTACTATTATAACAGGTAAAGTTCATTTCCTCAATAGTGTTCGCCGTTCTGCTTGTTTACTTTATTCATTTATATATCTGTATCATTTATAATTATACACATATTATATGCAAAATATTAGAGATAGATATGACTGAATGATATAAATCATAGCTATTTAAGGATGTTTTAATAGACTAGTTTAATGCATTTTATGTAAAATGATTTTTTTTTAAATTTAAGACTATACAGAAAGTAAAGATACATTTCCTCCATGGACTGTTTCCATATACACAAATATATTTCAAAGTATTTAATTCAAGTTACGAAGTTACTGTATTACGTCGTCATTGAAAATGGAGATCTATTTTAAAATATGGATTGGATAAAAATCCCATAATGCAACAAATTGAAATACTGGTCCTTCCTAATTAGTATACAACGAAATGAAGGTTTCCTGTTTACTTCCTCAGATATACGTAATATAAATATAGTAATGTATTTGCTTTGGAGGCCCCTTGAATCCAAACTCTTATTTTAGGAATGATGTCTCTCTGTATGTGAAGTGCTCTCAGCCTAAACGGATGATATGTAGTTTTAGCCATATTTTGGGATCTTTTCTTCCATTTTTTTGATAACTCAGAATTTGTGGATAGTCGTCATAGAGTTGTCAGTTTAAAAACACAAAATAGAAGTGTAGCCTCTAAGCACCCAAACAGAATGTATGGGTCGCCATCTCCCCTAAATATACCAGTTCTTGAGTTATTAGTTTAAAACATATATTTAATGGAGTTGTTATAAATTTAATTTCTCAAATCGGCTTTATAGATTTTGTTTAAATTTTATTACAGATTGTGGTAAAAAATATGTAACTGAATTGCATTATTATCTTTTAACGGCTGTTTTTCTTCTTTTTTTTTATTAATAAAAAAACTTATTTTTGTTTACATTTGGTAATTTATTGAAACCATTGTTGTCACATTCAGATAAGAAACAGTATAGTTGCATATTTTTAAGAGAAAAATGCCGCATTATAGTGAAGAAGAGCGTGGGTTTTGTGTGGAACATTACTTCTGTAGTTACGGTGAAGGTCGGCGTGATGGGATTGTAAAGGTAAAGTGTTTAACACATTATCAAAGTCAGGAATCTCCAAACAAAACCATCCTAAGTTGGGTTAGAATTTTTAGAATCACAATGTAGGGCGTTCTGGAACACCACGTAGCACGAGGACAAATGAAAATGTTGGTCGAGTGTTTGATAAAGTGTTATAGTCTCCTAACAAGAGCATTTGGAGCATGTACATATTGATTCAATAAGTATGATTAAAGAAATCGGTGCACGCTCTTACCGAATACAGATCCGTCATGAAATGAAAATCCCTCATGATTTCCTTCATTGTGGCCGAGTGTTGGGTAATCTGTTTGACAATCCAGATTACTTAGACAATTTGTGATGGTCAGATTAATGTCTTATTTTGTTTATTATTATGTTAACCAACAAAATTCGCGTTTTTTTTGGGGTTGGGAGAACCAGATAAATATGCCCAAAATTCAGAACAATTGAAAGTGAGGGCTGCAGTTTAGTATATTGTCGATATATTTGTTGTGGTAACAAATATACTTCCATACTTTATTTGAAGATGCCAATAGGCAGGCAATCACAATTACTGCAGCAGTGTACAGAGAACAAGTGATCAATCGTTTTCAAGCGGATTTGCAGTTGTTTTGTGACCTTCATGTTCTCGAATGTGAAAAAATATTCCAGCAAAATGGAGCATGTGCGCATGTGGGTCGTGGTAACAAACAGCTGTTGGAGGATCTTTTCTCGGAAGGCTTGTGTCTCGAGGAACAAAATTTCCCTATCCATCCCAAAGTCCTGACCTCACGCTTTGTAACGCGTATCTTTGGAGACTGTTAAAAGAAAAGCGCTTTACACCGGTTTCAAGAAGCCTGCAACAGCTCCGTCAAAAGATAGAATCTGTTCTTGGATATGTTACCCCTGACCAATGTAACAACATGGTCACTGCAATGATTAGGCGCATGGAATATGTTGTTGGTATTGTTGGGAAACATTTTGAATATATAATTGTGTAATACAAATGTTAATGCTTAGTTTAATATTGATGTGTTAATAAAACAATTTATTTTTCAGTTACTTTTTTTTGCCACACCCAGTTTAATATAAACATTATTCACCCAAACTCACGTAAAATCGCAATCAAACAAACTTGACTGTTCAGGAATAATTGGCAAAAAATAAAAAGAAACCTGGACCGGCGTGATTAAATCGGGATTTTAACAAATAAGATTTAAAAATAGGATGAGGAGTGTTTAACACAAGCGAAGCAAGTGACGTCCATTGTTCATTTTTACTTTTTGATTGACAACTACCAAAATGACATTTGGTGACGATTAGTTTTTATTTGATTTTGGGGTTGGGTGAGTGAGAAAGTGTGTGCCATGTTTTAGCAATGTTTATTTTCTTTATATTTTACAAACCATAATCATCCTTATTATAAATATTTGAAGAACTATGTTATTGACTAAGTAACCTCTATATAATTCCACTCAATTTAAATCTTATTATGAGATAACATTTCTATTTAACTCGCGACATGTAGCAATAATTTGAGAAATTGAATAGAGTTATTGTCAGCTAATCGCATTGTGTGTCGTCCTGGGAGGGCTATGACTGGATATACATACCTTGACCTGGTGAACAAAACTAGTTCAAATAGTGAATACAGGCGATGGAACTTTAATCAAGGCAAATTCAAATCGAGTTCTTATACACTATGTGACAGAGAAAACTGTGGAATAAAGCAAGTTCCACAATATAGCATCTAATGAGAAGCGTTTTTGATTTAATGTAAATTTTGAAATAAAAAGAACATATTGAAAAATAAAAATGATTTATTATGTGATCAAACATTGCATAAACTTTCTTACTCGCCTATAGCTGAAGTAATCGTCACATAAACCAATGTCACTTCCGTAATTGTCAATCAAAAAGTAAACTTCACTCCGAAAAAGACCTCAGACGACTGACAGCCAGTTTACTGGCTACGTGTAAATACAAACTAGCCGGCGAGTGTATTATAACAAATTGACTTGACACATATTTTTATGAATTAACTTTCTTTAATTATTCATTATAAAATTAATTTTTAAACACATTTACAATAAAATCAATTATTATCCAATCTGATGCACTTTTTACTTATATACTAACGTCTTAACCTACTACTTATTCTAAGTACATAGTTAAATAAAATTCTAATTCTACCATGTCTTAACCTAAATAAAGAAATAACAGTGCATCATATTTTTACTTTTAAATTTATTACTTTTAATTTATTATTATAAAATTGCTCCGGCTAACTGAAATGTACTATTAATTTTATTTTATTTAATTTCTCTTTGCGGGTTCGTGAGGTTCTTTGGTGACTATAATTTACGTATAAAATATAATTTGGTGGTAGTTTATTTAATTCAGATTGTCCATTAATTTTTACTTATCGCTTGGAAGTTTTATCGCTGCTCCGATGTTCCTGGTTCCGTTGTTCCTGGTTCCCGTGCACGTGGTTCCCGTGTAGACTCCCAGTAGATGGATCGATTTGCCTTGATCTTTTCGACGAACTTCTTTTCTTCTTTCACTTTTTTCTCACTCACTTTCGTGACGACGATTTCACACACTTCTATGACGATGATTACTTTTAAACTTATAACGGCGATTATCTTTAAAACTTATAACGACGATTATCTTTAAAACTTATAACGACGATTACTTTTAAACTATTCTTCGGAGATTACTATTAATACTTATATAAAAAAAAACGACGCAGATACTTTTTTATTTTTACTTTTGATCTCGGCTAAATCTTTCACAATCGATCTTCTAAAGAAACGCTTGCTCCGGAACTCCCTCCTTCAAACAGTAACAACCAAAAAGAATAAACGAAAGAACCTTTCTGTGCTTCCTTTCCACCGCTATATATAGATTCTAATTTCAAACGCTTTCTTCCGATCCTCTTCCTTTATTGGCTTATTTTAAATCTTGTACGTTACTTCGAGACTGATGGAATTTATTTCATTGGTCCATTTCAAACATTTTCGGTTGATGGCATTGACTTTTGGAATGGTTTATTTGACTTCTTGATGTCTGTGACTAATGTTAGAATAGTTTTTCTAGCTGTCAACCCTTTCAACTTTTTACAATTTATGGCCTGCCGAGCACTGACCTTTTGGGGAGCCCTCTATTTCGTTATAGTATACTAGTCCAGTCTATAAGGCGAATATAAGTGAGAGGAATCTATATGTCCTCAAATGAAAAGCACAAATAATTAAAACATGCACTAGATTTCAAACTTCTTTCTTTTAATTTCTCGACATTGTATAGAACCTGTTCTAACCTCAATTTACAACAATATTTCGTCAATCCCGTTGTTACATCATCGTAAAGCTGTTTATTTGTGCAGTCAAGTAAAAGTTTCGGTAGTTAATCGAACTAAATACTTCCTATTCTGGATAGGTCTACTTCAATAAGCTTTCTGTTTACATCACAATGTTTCTATAGATCTAAGATATTTGTTTATCCCTTGGAAAAATTATATTCATTTTATAATCATCTCACATCTCAGCTTTCTATAGTGCCGCTGCTTGAACGAAACCGCAAATGGACCGAAAATTATATCATAACAAAGCAAATTGTATACTAAATTATTTTAAACAAAATTTGTAAATGTTTAGACAGTAATAAATAAATTAGAAGTAATATCGAAATCAGTTCATCGGTCTTTGGCCTAAGTTTGTAAGGAAATTTATTTCGCGTTAATCCTAAAAATTTCGCCTGTTCGCCTGAGCGCAGTAAGTGACGGTGATAATTGTACAGTTACAAAGGCCGCGTCACCGACATGAGCGCAGCTAGTGACGGTGATATTTGTACAGTTACAAAGGCCGCGTCACCGACATGAGCGCAGCTAGTGACGGTGATATTTGTACAGTTACAAAGGCCGCGTCACCGACATGAGCGCAGCTAGTGACGGTGATATTTGTACAGTTACAAAGGCCGCGTCACCGACATGAGCGCAGCTAGTGACGGTGATATTTGTACAGTTACAAAGGCCGCGTCACCGACATGAGCGCAGCTAGTGACGGTGATATTTGTACAGTTACAAAGGCCGCGTCACCGACATGAGCGCAGCTAGTGACGGTGATAATTGTACAGTTACAAAGGCCGCGTCACCGACATGAGCGCAGCTAGTGACGGTGATATTTGTACAGTTACAAAGGCCGCGTCACCGACATGAGCGCAGCTAGTGACGGTGATATTTGTACAGTTACAAAGGCCGCGTCACCGACATGAGCGCAGCTAGTGACGGTGATATTTGTACAGTTACAAAGGCCGCGTCACCGACATGAGCGCAGCTAGTGACGGTGATAATTGTACAGTTACAAAGGCCGCGTCACCGACATGAGCGCAGCTAGTGACGGTGATATTTGTACAGTTACAAAGGCCGCGTCACCGACATGAGCGCAGCTAGTGACGGTGATATTTGTACAGTTACAAAGGCCGCGTCACCGACATGAGCGCAGCTAGTGACGGTGATATTTGTACAGTTACAAAGGCCGCGTCACCGACATGAGCGCAGCTAGTGACGGTGATAATTGTACAGTTACAAAGGCCGCGTCACCGACATGAGCGCAGCTAGTGACGGTGATATTTGTACAGTTACAAAGGTCGCGTCACCGACATGAGCGCAGCTAGTGACGGTGATATTTGTACAGTTACAAAGGTCGCGTCACCGACATGAGGCTTCTTCATATATGTACAGCTTCGAGGCCTGACAGACACTGGCACCAACAAAACGAGTAGACACGTTTTAACACATCTATAGGCCCGTTAAGGCCTTGCCGATTGTGTCTGTCGGCTGTCCCCGACGCACTCTACCTCATTCGTACCAGTCATTTCCTACTGAATACACATATTAATTGCCAAAGCCTTTATGATACCTAAACGATAGAACATCTAACCTTAATTTAAACCCGAATTAACTCAGAAATGAACCTTGGTTATACGGGAGGGAATAAAACGTGAAGGCCACCAATTGTTCCTGGCTGATGATATTATAATTCAATAGTTCTTGTTTTGTTCGGAGAAAATTGCTTCTTTTGTTTCCTCCTCTTTGTGAACCAACATTTTAAAATTGCCTAAATTAGGTTTTACCAGAACACATTATTTATTTTATGTACAGACTGTTGCAATAAAAAGGTAACCGAAATATTAAATTATTATGTAACTTGTAAAAGCATGATCAGACTTTTTTTATTGTTATCAGCTGGTTTTGTGTAACTTATTAATATCGTAGTTCTTCCTCGAATTGTTATTTGTGATTGTTGTTCCAGTGCTTTGCCCTGTATACGAGATACTGCGTGGCTAAGTTTGTTAATCGCAAAACAATTGTTTTTTGACAGGTTTTCACGTTATTGGTTTCAGGAAACAGAAAAAAAAAATTTACATACCGTTCATCCGTCATCTTTATCGTCCGTACGTAAGCACGATAGCGATAAGAAACATTTTTGAACCACGATCTCGCAAGAAAATGTGATATTTGTGTGATACCTTCAGTTTCAAGGCCCGAGACACGAACAAACCGAGTAGAAACTTTTTAATATATACAGATTTAGGAGACCCAGTAAGGCCTTTAAAGAAAGTAGTGATATACAAAGTTACGAGGATCTGAAAACAAGTGTAACAACTGTTTTAAATAAATTTACCCTACTGGGTAAAGCCCATTGTAGCAATACAATATAAAATTCCCTAGAAGGTGTAAGACACTAACTTTTGTGCATTACATTTAGAGCATTTCCTTGTATTACATTGTATGATAGACCTTCCGCTTGTTTATTTTGTTTGTTTTTGTTTGTTTTTATTTACATGAATTGAAACCTTTTAAATTTAAAAGAGTTAAATTATTATAGATTTCCTGTTAAATGTAGAATATTTTCGTATCTATGATATTTCAAAGTATGGCTTTGAAAAATCGTTTCATAAATCATCATCACTGATAAGACAATTTTGCAAACGATGGAATCTGATAAGGTTCAGTTGCTAATCGTAACAGAAGGGTGTTCTGGAAGACGATGATGCTGCAAAATCTCCAACGAAAAATCAACGTCGCAAATTACTAGAATACACTCTCTTTAATATACACTTCCTTTCTTACATAGATAATGTTATGTGATGAGTAAAAAATGCATCTCTGGTTTTGCGGATATATTAATTTTGAGGTCTCCTGAGTCCAAAAAAGTGTTTTTGGAGTAATGTATGTCTGTTTGGCGTATGTCGTATGTGCAGTGTCGCGACCAATTTCAATGAAATTTGGCCATATACGAGGATAGGTGCGATAAGAAAAACAACGATGTTAATGAAATATTGTTTAAGTGTAAAAATCCAATCAAGACGTATTGTTCGCCATCTCTTCAAGATTACAGGTAATTAGTTATCGGGGGGGGGGGCATGGTGCGGTTATAATTTTATTGAAATATAAATAGTAATAGCTCAAAATCGCAAGTAAACACATTTTACGATACAAGAATTATTTGCAAAATAATCCTTGACCGTTGTCATTAACAGCGAGGTTTTAATCAATTATAATTTACGCCGAGAACTTTACGTTACTCTGCGTGCGTGTGCGTGCGTGTGTGTGTCTATGTAGTCACAGTTCACAGGGTTTGTGTGCATTTAGCAACTGAGACGATATCTTGTATTTTTATTGCATAAATAAATTCGTTTTTTGTGAAAAATTCTGGTTTCATTCATTTGGTTACCTAGATGAATTAGCAAATTTCAATTCTGCATGGAATGGCACCAATGATTAAAAAACGCAAAGTTATTATAATTTCAAACCGTGATCTCGCAAGAAAATGAGATATTCATATAAGTACGAAGGTCGCGTCACCATACACAAGCATAACGAGTTGAGGGTTTCTTTACATATATACAGCTTTGATGGTTACCAAGACCGAGATTGGGTAAGTACCATAATGGCGCCCATCAACTTGTTTTGTCACAGCTGATATTGCAACATGACTAAAATGTTATGCATAACTCAATCTCTTCATCCCACACTTTTAATGAAAAGCCTCACTTGAGTGACACTCAGCTGTAAACATGTCAGTTGTCAAATTAAATTCTAGATTATAGTGTTCACGTCACTATAGTGATGTGAAAGCCATTTTGAGAAGTTTTGGACGTAACCTTACGTCAATGACGCTTCCGTTGTAAGACGACTTCCAACACAGTGTTCCATTCTTTGTGGTCATCTGCCCCCATCCTTCTCAAATCATCCTCCAGATTATCCACACATCTTATTCTAGGTCTTACTCTTAATCTTCCACCTCCTGAGTCTTCCTAGTACATGACCAGTCATCTCATCCTCCATTTTTTCATCCATGTCACCAAGTCCGATTCTCCCAATGATTCCATCTCCTCATCATTAGTCCGTCTCACCCCTCCCCCTTCATTTAGGGGTCCAAATATTCTCCTCAAATTCTCAATCTCTTTTCATTTCTCTTGGTTAACACCCATGTCTCACTTACATAGGCTACATTACCAGGATCTTAATCCAGTTTTATATACCCTTAACTTCTTCAGATTGGATATAGTACTGCATCTATTTGCAGATTTCAGTCTTTCATTTATGTGGAAGCTGATGTCGTTATTGACCCCAGGTATTCCTCAACTCCTTTAAACTTCCACCTTTAAGCCACATTATATCTTCTGGTTTTACTTATCATCATTTATCTCAAAATTATTTATATTAAGAAAATCCATTCTTCTAGCTCCCCTTGTAACCCTGTGTATTTCTTATGAAAGGTAAATATAATAGAAGGGCCTTTTACTGTTAAACAATATTACCCCCCCCCTTATTTGAATGATATTATTCTTCTTTTATGCCACAAACACGTCCTCAGTGTAAATCGGATTTCATTAAAATCTAGTTTAATAACAGCTGTCTTTTTTTAATTTTATTTTTTTTTCACACGTCATTAATTATTTTACTAAAATTTGAATCAAATAGGGCGAGCAGATTTTAGAAAATTACATCTCTTATAACAACGCCATTGTACGAAACGATAACTCAAAGATGACACTTTAAAACGTCACTTTCTAAAAGAACAATATACGTTTTGTTTGGACTGTTATTAATTATACTTCAGCAAAATTGGATCAAAATCGTTGGAATTGATTTTGAGAAAATATTTTGTTTATTCAGCTATTTCTAAATTTTGAGTTATAAATAATTTGATGAACGTCCTGAGATACGAGCAAATTATACCTAATTTCTTTAAAATCAGTCGACGCGTTTGGGTTGTAAAACGCTGCACAACCCAAGAACTCGCAGACTTTTTTTGGACTCAAAATGGATATATTCGCATGAAAATCTACATCGGTTTTTGATAGATCACATGAATTTCTCCATACGGGAGAAAGTAATAACAGTGCTAATAAATTTAAACTACTAAACACTAGATGTTACAACTGATCAAGGAATAAATAAATATAGTTTACCGTAAACAGACAAGACTTTTAATTTTAAAAGATTTAATGTAAATTTTAAATTGTTTTATAACTTTACTGTGCAGCCTTAAAACAAGCTATGTCAACTCTTAATCTTGGAATAATAAAAGAGTTTTAAGGACAATTACTTTCTAATATCTGTCAATTCCTAGATGGAATATAAAATGCCGTTCATAATATAATATGTTCCGGCTAATTCATTGTGTTATTTAATATTATACCTGGCGTTTGTTGGAATTATACTACAAAAGAATTTAATATCTGACGTGTTTGTAATTAGAGAAAGTTATGTGATGATGTCTGTCGTACGGTCTAAGGCCTAAGATTTGATATGTTTGCACATTTTGGTTTATAACTAAAAGTTTGGGGGGTAGCTGCCATTATATAACACACACAAAAAGAATGAGTTGCCATCTTTCCAAAAATGTCGATTCTTTATATAAAACTAACAACGCAACAATCGACCATGTGGACTATTATAGAAGACTTATGTGAAGAAACCGTGTGCATTATCATAATTATGGTTCAGGAAAGGTTGGCTAAAAATTAAAATGTACCTTTAATAGATTGACAAAAAATAAAAATGTACCTTTAATAAATTGGCAAAAATAAAAATGTAGCTACCTTTAATAGACTGACAAAAAATTAAAATATACCTTTAATAGACTGACAAAAAATAAAAATGTACCTTTAATAGATTGGCAAAAAATAAAAATGTACCTTTAATAGACTGACAAAAAATTAAAATGTACCTTTAATAAATTGGCAAAAATAAAAAGTACCTTTAATAGACTGGCAAGAAATAAAAATGTACCTTTAATAGATTGGCAAAATATAAAATGTACCTTTAATAGACTGACAAAAAAATTAAAATGTACCTTTAATAAACTGACAAAAAATAAAAATATACCTTTAATAGACTGACAAAAAATAAAATTGTACCTTTAATAGACTGAAAAAAAAATGTATGCCTACCTTTAATAGACTGACAAAAAATAAAAATTTACATTTAAAAGCATTATTTTAATCATATACCATTAGGCTGAGGATACGTTTTGGCACAAATATTTTCAAAGACGGCATCAATGGTTCATTGTCAGTTTTTGACTGACAACCACCGAAATGACTTTTTTTGGCCCATGCTAGTTAGAAAATTTGTGCAATGTATTTGCAACGTTTATTATTATTATACCTCCTTGCGCAGAACTTGAACTTAATGTTCTGTGTGTAGTTAAAAATTGACAACATAACTAATCCGACACAGCAAGATAAATACATTTACCTAATATGGTTATATTCTATTTGAAGAAACAGAATACATTAAGAAGAAATAATTATAGTATTTATCGTTCAAGCCGTTTACTTGAAGTCTGTATTAGTCTTTCCTTCTTCACATACACAAACGCACATGCACGCTCTCCGTTTACTTTAATATAATAATAGTAATTATTAATCCTCCTATATTTATATCGACGATTTTAGTATGTAATATAATGATATTTAAAATGAAAATGATCATTATCCAAAGCAATTTATTAAAAAAGACCAACTATGCATTAATCTTCTTATAAACCCACACTAAACTAGATGTTTCGTCCCCCTTCAAAAATTGTGTCACCCTTCTGAAGGCTCTCTTTCGAAGTTTTAGGATCTAAAAATAGAAATTTCAATAAAAACTCAGTATTATTACTAACTTATATCAATAGAATTTAATACAACGTATCAACAACACAGTAAAACTCAGTTTAATACTATGTACTGGGTTCTACCAGAGGAGCGGAGCAATTGAGCCTCGTTGATCACATTCTGGTTTTATAGTTCCTTACTTTGTGCTACATAGTAAATCCCGTAAGTCTATTATCGGGTACCGTGTGATTAAGACGGCCGTGGTTCGTTGAGCCCTTACAACTAACCAGTCAACCATCCGGGACACAGGGGAATATTTACCCAACTAAATGTTGTTGAAGAACTAAACTAATAGACCTTCGGCATTTAGGTCTATTACGCTCTACAGCCGAACAATAGGGAAATTTCTATACACAGGTTGGCCTCTGGACGAAGGATTTACAAATTTAAATTGAGACCTGAGTAGAGGCAGCCAGTCTTACTAGTGGTGGGATCTCGATTCATCGTAGATGCTGACAATTCCACATTCGTGGCCGGCATCTGTGCCTTCGTGGAACGTCGGGTGGAATGGCAAGAGTGACTGGCTTCCAAATTAAAGGCCATCACGTGACAACGTCCCTGTCTTCATTAGTCTAACTGATATAAAGTAAAGAGGTTAAGCAACCAAAATAAAATTACGACTGCTGATTCAAAATACTATTTAGGAGTTTAGAGAACAAATTTTTAAAACTATACATTTATATATTAATAAAGTGTACTGTTCCTTCCTCTTTATAATTTAAATAGGTTGTCTTTAAACCAAATCTTTAAACCAAATAGGTTTAAGTGACAACTTAAAATTTGTGTTTTCTATAAATAGGAAAATAGATAGTTAAATGCTTCCAAACAAATTTCTGCCTATTAACATCAATAAACAACTAGGTGAGATTGCAGTCGGTTGCATAAATTAGTTTCATTGTGATACGGCTAACCATTAATTTTTTCCATCTACTCTTAATAAACAATTTTATTTTATTTTAGTATAGGATAAATTTTTCATAATTGTTTTAAGATGTGGGGGTTTAGTCTGTCTGCGTAATGTAAAAAGTGTGTTGTTACTATCTTTCGATAATTTTATATTATTAATTTGTTTAGGAACTTGAAATTTAATTTTTAATCCTTGTTAAAAGTTAGGATTTAGGTTTTCTAATAAGTTTTTAGTTTAATTTTAGGCATAATAAATTAATTTATACTTTTTCTGTTCACAGGTGAGAAAATTTCTAACTTTTTAAGAACTGGATATACAGGTAGTTTTACAAAATTGTATTTTTAAATTTGTAAATATTATTTAATTTATATATTGACCCCTAAATTAAGAGGAAATTAAATAATGGTAAAAAATTACTTAGGAATAGGCTATAATTTATTTGTTTTTATAAATTATATTTAAAAAATTAGTATAATTTGAAAATACAGAATCAACAAATGTGAACAAGGTAATAAACTCATCATAGCAAACATAATCCCGCTCAAAAATAGTAATTAAAAAATGCACAAAATAGATATTAAACCAATTGAAAAAAAGAAAAAAATCTATTCCAAAAAATTCTACGACTAAATTTAAAAAGAAGGTTTTGCTCCTATCTGTTGTAACTACAGTGTTCTACATCCAAAAGCAAGGACCGATTTTAATTAAATTATGTATGAGGAGGATATATTAACCATTGACCTTATTGTTGATTTATTTATTTTCGTTTGACATCCAGTATTCTTTTTTAATTGAAGTTTTGAACAAATATTATTGTAAGGTCTACCAGTTTATCCTTCACCACGTAATCCCAAAGAGCTTGTTTCAAGGTTATCAACCTTTGTTTCGATATTTCATTTTTGTGTAAATAATCTATTGTTCTTATTTGTGAACTGTTGGTAGTCGTAAAACGTGACGTACTCTCGTGATACCGGCGTGGTCACGGAATGCACGCTCTACGTTCCTTAGTAGACGATGATGCAACGTTTAAGTATCTTGAATTGTACTGATGAGGTTATTGTTTCAGAGTTATTCCCTGATGATAGGTGTTTTGAGGAAAACACATCACTAGGGTGTCCTGACAATAACTTACTGCGATAGTAAGCTACATAAGGATTTACTAAGAGTCAAGCAAGTGGGCGTCCCAGGTAGATGTCAGTGATATTTGCGTACAATCTGGATTGAAGGAGGGAATGCTGATTCCCAACACAATTTTTCCAGATTCCGAACTTGCAAAATTATTAAATCTGAAATCATTTTTGGTTTTAAAAATCGTCGTCTTTTAAAATTGTAGATTAATTTTTTTAAGAATCTTTTTTTGTAATTTCATAAGGTTTAACTTAAACAATCAGTTTTTGTAGGTTAGGTTAGGTTATATGTGAGATCGGAGGTAGGCCAGAGGAAGGACACAAATGTCGCTTCTTAATATTTTGAAAATAATTACCAGCAGCCAACTCAGGTAGAAAAATAACCAACTTTACACGATAGTCCTATTCATTACTGGGACTAAGATTGCAGTTGCTTATATCCTTAACGTGACGATGCCTCAAATGGAAGGATCCTTACACTCCAAGAATAACTCTATAGGATCATCAGAAGAAGCGACAGCTGAAGTGACTTTTCTATATAAATGGAAAAACTGAAGTCCTGAGAAGTGATTTTTTCAACGTTTTTATTAGTTTCGTAATGAGTCTAGAAGAAAATCTGGTATATACTTTTCACAATATATCCCTTTTGAGATAGAGTGTAAATAAAAGTTACTACTTGAAATGACGAAAGGAAACAAAATTGGTGAAATCATAACACACAATGATAGTTTCGTAACTTTATTAAAATTTAATTTGTTACTGTTAATTGCCTGAGATTTCTTTTTTGCAGTGAAATATCATTTCAGTTGTCTTCCGTAAAATCCCTTATTTGAATGCTACAAAAACATTTCACAGACTTTCTCACCCGTCCATCCCCCCCCCTCAAAATAAAACCAACCTATCCAAAACTAATAGTCACCAAAAAATGTCGGTAGTTGTCAGTCAAATAGTGAAAATGAATCAAGGATGCAGTAATTTTTAAAATATTAAAAACATGGGCTTTTGTACCGTAAACCCGTCTTGTATTTGATTAAAATTGAGCTTTTATTATCGGCGGTCAAGGTTACTTAATCTTTATGTTTTACTTTCGATTTTTCGCACGGATTTGGGTGATTAATCTTCACACATCAATAAAATTTTCAATTTAATCGATTGATTTGATTTTGAGAAATAAAGTATTTTCTAACACTCCCTATGGCTGATTTTTTGGGGGTTTTTTTACAGATAACTCACGAACCGGCATTTTTTGAGAGATGGCGACCAACAAGTTTTGTTTGGGTTCTTAGAGACTACACTTCAGTAAAACTGATTTTGATGAAACGTATTTTTTTTTTGTTTTTTATGGTAGCATCCCCAACATTTTGAGTTATTAAAAAAATATTTAAAAAGTCCCGTAGGTCATGAACGAGAATTATTTTAGATAAAAACACTTTATTTTACGCTAAAAGCCATAATCTGTGAAGAATCTATCACATAACTTTCTTTTTAGACAAAGAATGGGAAAGGTTAGGTTAGGTTAAAATTAAAAAATCCATAGTTATGGGATAATTTAAATACGCCAGAATCGGAAAAAAAGACATTAGTTAGTCAATGGAGACGAGATAAGAAAGTTAAAAGAGAAGTATTTAACTCATGAAAAGTGTATATTCAGGTAGTTTAGCTCGGGATTGACACACCTTTTTACCCACTCTAAGAGATTTCATGAACAATTACAGTTTTTAAATAACATGTTTATGATATCACCTTTTAATTTTAAATAACTTGATAAGGGAAGTCAATGACAACCCCTGGGAAGGGATAAAACTCAAAATTAGGACGACTGGTCTTTTTGTTGTCTGTCGAACGGATAACGCTTTACATCCTTTACTCGTCAACTGATTTCAATCAAATTGGTTAAACCGGCCATCGAAACTTTACACTCAATTTTAGGGTAGTTGTCTTAAGAAAAAAACATAAAATTGCGATTTTTTTTTCAATATCGGCTCCAACAATTTTGATCACATTTTGCTCAGTTATAGCCTTTAATGACTTAAATAAATCGTATTGGTCGTCATCTCTCAAAAAAATACCAGTTTGTAGTCATTAGTAAAAAAATTAATTATCGACCATAAAGCCGATAAAATACGTAATTTATCAAAATCCACTTAACCGATTTCGTTAAATTTTCAGTAAAAAATGAAGATTAATGATCTAAACTTGTGTGAAAATTTTCAATTAAACAATACTGTTAAGGAATAATTGACAGCTGTTATTAAAAGTTGGATTTTATTCAAATACGATTTAAACTGAAAACACGATTTAACAAAAGAGAAACACTTTCAAAACATAATTTAAATATATATTGTTTTCATAAATGCTGTTAACGATTCTTTAAATTTTTGATTGGCAAGTACCGAAGGTTTTATTTAGTTTTGGAGATGGTTGAGTGCAATGGTCTCGGGTTTTGTACCTTAGATGATGTAACCATGTGACGTTTCCGCTCTGATTGACAATCACAGATATACTGTTGCTGCATCTATGTAAAGTTCATATTACAGTTTTGATATTTGTTGAGTAAGATTGTGTTTCTTGTGCCGACATTCGATACGTCTACAGCTTCACTGGTCTTCTATATTTCGAAAAGTTAGTTTCGTTAACAAGCCAATCCTGAGCCAAACATTCAACAAACTTGACACTTAACAAAACAAAACAAAAGGGCGAAATAACAAAATAACGGTAAGTTTTCATCAAAATGATTTTATTTGCATAACTATTACAAATTATTGATTTGCTGGTAACATTAAAATGTGTAACGTAATAAAGCAAAGTAAAGGAAAATAACAGTAATAAATTGATCCAAATTTGACCTTTATTTGAATTGATGTCCATCAATAGCCATGCACCAATAGTCAGACGCTCTTTTGAAAAGTTGACGCGGTATGAACAGTAATTCGTCTCCATTCAGCCTCATTAATTCAGCCTGTTGCTATATGATGAAAATTAACTTTTAAGTCCAATAAGAAAAACCGCAGTCAAGTCTGTGGATCTCGGAGGCCAGTCCATTAAGTCGCTGCCACGATCAATCCAACGGTTGGAAAGATCTCGATCTAAAACTGCTTCAATCACGTTGGCAATGTTAACATAATAAAGAGGAGCTCCATCCTGTTGGAAAAAGTTCCTCCTCACCGGCTATGTGATCAGTTAATATTGATACTTATTTGTCTCCAGTCATTGTCTGATTGGATATGTTATAGATAAAACACCATCCTTGGTGACTGCAGTCCAAACAGTTTTATACCCTTTGATTTTTCAAGGGCTCTTCGTGTAAGATGTATGGATTTTGTGTGTTATATTAATTACAATTATACCGGTTTACAGATATTGTTTGGTAAAATTTAGCTTTATCTTGGAATACAATTCCGTCATATCACTTTGCATCTTCGTCAAGCTTTTCAATTACCTTCCAACACAAAATTGCAATTATCTGTCTGGGTCATCTTCCAGCAATCCGTGAACTAAATGTGTTTTATACAAATTTATTTTGCTTTTCTTGGCATACCTTTGAACTGACGATATACCAGTAGTGGAAGAAACTTTTCTATGTGAATTAGGCCTGGTTGAAGACGGCAGTAGAGTAGCACATGCAAGCTGTATGGTATTTCTTTGAACTAATCCAACTTCTAGTAGTGTAGTTTTCCATTTATGAATTGATTTTCTTTGGGTAGGACCTTTTCGTTTCTTATTTATTTTCAAAACCAATGGTCCAAGAACAACATTTCACTTTTTGTTCAATTGAAAATTTCATTGTTTCGAGGTTAGATATCACTGAACACAACTACCAAATTGTTTCACTGGTGTGTGTTACATTGGAGGAGGAAGTGGTTCTATCCTGAAGATTAATATTCTTTTGTTATTCCGTTATTTTGTTTTGTTTGACCATAAAAAAATTAAATTCGAGTGTACTTTTTTTACATATATATGTAACATAACTATAAAGTGTCAAATTTGTAGAGTGTTTCATATGTCCGGTATATTAATTTAAAAATAGCGACCTCTTCATGGAACACTCCGTATGTATAATTTAATTGTTTTACTTTTTATTTTTTGCATAAATTGATACCTTTTTTTTCTGTTAGGTATCAGTTAATTAATAAGAACTGTTTTAATAATATCAGTTTTCTGTTATTTATAATTATTATTATAACTACAGTGTTTACTAATTGCATATTATTGCAATCTTAGTTGTTTCTTTATGTCATGTCTGTTTTGTATCGCTTGGAAATTTCCATATGCTTTATTTAATTAATTTCTTTATTGGATTTTTTTCGTTTAAGGGAAGTTTTAAAGCACGGTTAACCGTTGCTCTGTACGCTGATAATTCGTGGTTTATCAGATGATTAAGTTATTGGTTGGTTTTCTGTAGGTATTAATTTTATTATATCTACATAAATTATATCTATAGTAAATTTTGATTATTTCTAGTTGTTGCAAAGTGCAGATCGTTAAGTGTACAATTTTTTCTTTTTCATACGTATAACTGTATAAACCATTAAATAAACAGTTCATAATACTTTCACTTGTACCATAAACACTCCCTTAACTTAAATCCTACTTCATTAAAATGAACTTTAATGACGTTGGTCGAAGTTTTTATTTTTTTTATTTTATCGATTCTTTAGTCGTTTTTGAGTCATTAATCTTCACAGTTTGCTAAAATTAGAACGAAATTGGTAGATCCGATTTTGAGAAATTAACTATGTTATAACAACACTATAGCTGATTTTTCAGGTAACTCACGATCCGACAATTTTTGAGAGATTGCGACTAACGCGTTCTGTTGAAACTTGAGCAAAGCTTAATCAAAAACGTTACCTCTATTGGTCATTCATAGTTTCAACTGTTGGTATTCCCAAATCCCTAGAAATGTTAAAAATTCCCTAACAGTAACGTTAAGATTGTTTTGCCACCAATTAGAAAGGTAAACAGCTGATTCTAGCTTCAAGGTGACCCACTCCATTGTAGGTTAAGTGTGCTGCTGAGAAAGTCCTTACAGGTCAATTATTGAAAGTATTTGGTCTGACTGATTAATTAAGTCGTTACTGTTTATAGACTTATGCAGTCGTTTTCTTTGAGTACCTGACCTTCCTGGCTAGGCTGATTAAAACCATTATGGCACGAAGGAAAATCCGGTGTATAAATATAGATGACTTCTTATCGTACATTCGATTATAAATATTAGTCCCGATGCCTTTTCATATCGAAATTCTCGCAGCAAAACTATTTTGACCTAGGTTTTCTTAAAGCCTTTCCTTGGTCTCTACTTTAAAGTTAAGGAGCTGTAGACCTGCACTTTTATTTCCTCATTTGTTTTTTTGGTCAATCAAAAAGCGAAACAATTAACAATTTAATAACTCTAAAGCAACGATAGATTCGGACAAGTTTAAAGAACTTTTTTGTAGAAAATTTAAAATCTTTAATTTCGTGTTTGAACAGGTTTTCTTAGCTTCAAAATTAACCTATTTATGAATAATTTTAATTTCTGTGGTTTTTTACCCTTGGGTGGCTTAATATATCGTCGCCTTTAATTATAATAATTGTCCAAATTTTATTTTTATTTTTTCTATGATTACAAAACGCATTGGTTCACATAGTAAAACTAGACCATATATAAAAATACATGAACTTAAGTAAACAAAAATTATAATTATTTTATTTAAAAAAATATAAGAAAATTCAACCAAAAATCTTCTATATTATTTAAAGTATTATATTTACAAAAAAAAGAATAAAAAGAAACTTACCCCAAAACAAAAAAATATTACAAATTCATACATACAGGAACGTATGGAAAATTTTTTGACCTCAATAAGCAAGATCTGTACTGAGGTCATTTAACCAAAATAAGTTTCGATCACATCAATTAAATATACAAAGAAATGCAGCTAAACACGACAGTAGTGTATTACAATTTACTCAAATGTAAAACTGAATATTCTATTTTATTATTCTATAATATATAGGGTGTTTAAAAAAAGTTTCTGGAATTCAGGAGTTTATTCATCACATCAAAACCAATGAAAAAGTTCATGTCTTAAAAGCCTAGTTTTCTATCTAGCCGGCATTTTGTGTTTTAAACAAACAAATCATATCTTTTTAACACTAAATGATAATATGGAGTTGAAATTTTGCATCAAGTTAATCAATCTATTTGTTTTACAAATTTCAAAATGACGACTATTTATATTTAAAGTCGAATATCTCAAGAACTCGTTATATAAACTATTAACAAGAGACAAAATATTTTCCTTTTTTTAATTGCAAACAAAATTAATTTTTTTTATTGTTTTTGTAGTATAAAGGATAATTTAGTTATCGAAAAAACTGAAAACATTACTTCTTGGTAAGTGTCTACTGTACAACACCCAAGATTATCGTAGAATTTGTGTAAAATTTGAACAGGAAATGTAATGAATCTTTTTGTTTTCAATAGAAATGTATTTTACAATAAAAGAAATGGAAATCAAGATCTGAAAAAACTAGAGGAGCTCTTCAAAGTAACGGTCCTAGCATTACGTATTACTACGATACACAGAAGGTTAAAATATTAGTTATTATTGACTGTCTCAATAACTTAGTTGTCCTTTTAGCTGGAGGATAATTTGCAGAATTTATAAAAATGTTGGTTTCAGGCTAATATTGGGTGTTGTTGCCGATTAATTACCAGTGTTTTCTGTCGATAACTCAGTTACCCTTTAAGTTAGAGAAAGAATAAAAAATACCATTTTGTTTGTCGTTAAAATATGAAAATATTTTGTAAAATTAACGGATTGAGATATTTGACGTTAAAAAGTTTAAACAGCCGCCATTTTGAAATGAGTAAAGAAAATCGGTTCATTGTTTTTTTTATTTTAGGTCTTTATAACACTAAGTAGCATTCAAAATTTCAAATACACGTCATTAACCGTTAAAAAAATATGAATTGTTTGGTTAAAAATACATAATGGCGGCTATATAGAACACTAAGGATTTTAGAAGTATGTTTATGAACTTTTTTTATTGGTTTTCAAGTGAGAAATAAGCTCGTGAATTCCTGAGAAATAATTAATTAGACATAAAATTCAATGTTGATCTTTTTATTTATTTTTTATTGAAATTTCCATTTTGAGACCTCCTTAGTCCAAAAACGTTATTTCTGAGTGTATCATACCTGCAGCCAAACTAGTGTACAGACTTTGTTCTCATTTGGTATACTAGTATAATTAATCGTACCTAATTGTTTTCATTAATACGTAGTTATGTGTTTAAAAATAATATTTTTATAAGGTTGTGTCGATTTAAAGATCTTCTGAATCCAAATACGCGGTTTTTTAATGATATCCGGCTGTCAGTGATCTGTGCAGCTCTCTATAGAATAAACAAGATTTTAATAAAATTTGGCTTCGATAAGACAAAAATACAATTTTGTCAAATTCGGCTATAACGATTTTGATCAAATTTTATTAAAACGTACCCTCAAAGGACACAAGGAACGGTATTTATAGGTATAAAATGTCGGGTCGCGAATTATTTGTAAAATAAAAAATCGTTCATAGAGGTGTTATAAAAAAATTGGATTCTTTCATTTCGAAAAAATTTTGATTGAATGTGGAGATTATTGACCCAAACTGTTGAATGTGTTGCGCTAAAAGTGAACCAAGTATGTGGACATAGTTTGAATCGTTCCTTTCGTGTTAGATGTCCAAAACTAAACATTCCGTTTTTCATCAAAATCGCTCTCAGTATTTTAATCAAACTGTGCTAAAATATAGCGTCTAAGTACTTAAAAAGAAAGGTATTACTCGCCATTTACCCCAAAATGCTGATTTGTGATTTATCACTAAAACACAACTACTGTAATTGGAGCTGTTTTAAAAAAACGTAATTTCACAAAATCTATTTTACTGATTTCGTTCAATTTTTTAGTAAATGTGAAATTTATTAACCCAAATCACTGAGACAAAAATCAAATATCACAATATTACTGTTCAGAAATAATTGTCAATAAACGAACCTTGACGTTAAAATATTTAATGAGATATTATTTACCCTTTAAATAAGAGACTTAATTTGCCTCTTTTGTGCCACTAAGTTGTCCCCAGAGTAAACAGTATTTGATTAAAAACGAAAATTTAATGAGAGCTCTAAAAGTTTAATTTTATACGTTGCGTTCTTTTTTGTTTGCTACTTTGCACACGGATTAATCGTCACATTAAACTCTAAAATAAAAGAAATCTTTAGAGCTTATTTTCAGACATATCTATTTTATAACAGTCTCGTGACGGATTTTTAATTTCAATTCCTAATAAGGCCCGAATTATTTTTGGAAAGATGACGACAAATACGTTTTGATTGGATGTTTAGAAGCTATTCACGAGCAAATTTCATTAAAATCGTAGGAGTAGATTTTGAAAAAAATTTAATTTTGGTTTTTTTAATGGCAACCACACACCAAATGTTACAGAAGCCACACAGAGAGACAGACATCCTTAAAAGATAACCACTGTTTTGAACTCAACGGACAACAATATCTTCAACAAAATCTACGTCCATTTTTTAACCATCCCCTAACTTTATCCATACGATGTACTCTACTGTAAAAAATTAATAATTTTATTTCTTGAAATAAAAAAAAAGATTGTATATTTTTAAAATCAGATAAATAAATGATTTTATACAAAAGCAAGAAAGTCATTGTACAACGCAGTTATTAAAATTATTTGCATTTAGTAAGACTGAATTACCTTCTCTTTTCAATAGTTTACTCGCATAAATCAGAAATTACTATATAACATGCGTCAATTATTGTACAGTATTTATAACGCTTTACTTTAAAGAAAATACAAAGAAAATGTTCAGGTCCCACCGAGATTTGAACTCGGATCGCTGGATTCAGAGTCCAGAGTGCTAACCATTACACCATGGGACCTCTGCGACAGGGTTGAGATTATTGCTAGAATTGAATTTAAGGGTTGTTCAATTATTTATAACTATATGGTCATTATATGATCATTGTTGACTCTGTTGAAAATGTTAAAATGCAACGCAGAGTGTAGCAATTATTGCATTGTAAAAACGAATTGACAAGATTGTTTCATTTATTTATTTAATGTTATTTCTTTACATTTACGACTCATAAAAACAGTCGATTGGGCAACCAAACTAGCCTATCTTCTCGGACATGGTCTGTTTTTTTTTTTTAACAAAACTTATACCGCGTGTTTAATAAATTAAATAAAATTTGAGATTTTCGAATTTTTAATATTTCGCAATTTTATTCTCCTTGTCTGCTAGTGAAATAATACGAGTATATTGTGTTTTATTTTATCACATGTACTTAGGATAGAGAAGGTTATGTGATAATCAAATTTGGAGGTAGGTAACCATAAAAAAACCAAAATTAATAAACCATAAAAATCACTAAATTTCGATTTTCTCAAAGTTGGCTCCAACGATTTTTACAAATTTTACATAATTGTAGCCTCTAAGGACCCAAACCATAGTGGTCACCATTTTTCGAAAATTCCAGTTTGTGAGTTAGTTAAAAAAAAAAAAAAAATTTAATAATAATAAATAAAAATCTGTCTAAATGCTGTTATGAAAGACGTATATTTTCAAAATATATTTAGTTCAAATTGTAATATAATGTGAAGATAAATAACTCAAACCTGTGTACAAAATCACAAGTAAAACAATATTATGGTTGGAATAATTAACAAAAAAGTACCTTGACTGACGTCGTCATAGAAAGCTCGATTATATGACACAAGCAAAGCAAGTTTAGGCGCTATTTTGATATATAAATATTCTTTTCAGAGACGACCTACATCGTTGAGTTTCACGTTTTTGTTGAGGAATAGTTTTATTTAGGTGGATTTATTTATATACTGATAAGTGAAATCCTATTTAATTTGGTTGCTATTTACCGTTAAAATTTGTGTTTCGATAAATTTGGCTAGTTTTATAAAAAATTTATTTGTGTCAAATTTGAAAATCTAACAATAATAGCTGTTATTATAGTGATAAAACATAAATACTAAAAACTTATTTTTACCGGTAATTTATTTTACCAGTAACCTATTTAATAGGAGAACAATTATTTTTCATTTCTTAGAAAGCCGTAATTATTACTTAGCTTTTTCAATTTCATAGAATCTAAATATTCAATTTTTCATTAACGTGAAAACATTATAAATTTATTTCTTTTGTAACTTTCTAAAATCTCGTAAATAAATTGTTGAAAGTTGCAAAAAAGTTTAGGTCCCACCGAGATTTGAACTCGGATCGCTGGATTCAAAGTCCAGAGTGCTAACCATTACACCATGGGACCGATGAAGAAAAAGCCGTTCCGTCGTTCATTAAAAGTATCAGTTACGTTTAAACATGTATTGACTGATGATGACGTGAACAAATTCTGTTAACTATAAAAAAACATATTAAATTTAAAAAAGACAATGATATTAGAGAAATAAATTTATAAATAACGGTACTTTAATTTTTGACTATAGTAAATAAAACCTGAAGTAAAAAGGCTTTGTCAGTCTTTCCCATTATATTGGTTGCTTCAATTATTTTCACGGTTTTTGATTTCGACCGTTAGAAACACATTTAGGCAAGTAATTAAGGGGAATGTTGTCTCTATTTCCGTAAATCCAATTTTTATTGAAATATCTTAAAAAACGGGTAGTTTGATGCGGATTGGGTGATTCCCAGTTCCATAAAGTTTGATCGTAATCGGTTTAGTGTGGGGTTAAAAATAAAGATTGGTCTGGAATTTATTACGATCTTATCAAAATTGTCTGTAACGATTTTGATCAATTTGTTTTCAGTCTTAGCCCCTTACATTAAATGTGCTTAAAGACAACATTTCTCAAAAAAGGCTGTGCCGATTTCATTAAAATTTTAGTGTTATGTAAAAATATTACGTTTTAGGAAGAATTGTTGGAAAATAATAAATATCTTCTTACTATGAGCGCCGTAACTCACAATTGGATTTATTTCCTGTAGCTAGTCTTGCTTTTGTTTCCACCTCCATAACCTGAAACTGCTGTACACAAAATAGCAGTATTTCATCTAACTACATTATTGTATTTACTTTCGCGCATATTATATAATGGAATATATTCGTTTTGAAATATACAATGTATGATAAAAATATGGAAACTGTTTAATATTTCAAGAACTGCTATTGATAATACTACTACAAACATCAGAATACCCAAATAATAAATCAATACCCACTTAGCCCTGCAGAGAACATTTACTATTGTGAAAACCTTATAACTCGGTTGTTATTGAACATAAATTATAATATGTAAAAATAATTATAGTGTTACATAAAAAAAGTTGAGAAAAATCACGTTTTGTAAATCCCTGTAACTTATACCCCACTATCCTTTTGTACCACCCTGTAGATAACTAAGGTGCTTTAAAATGAGAGGTCAAACATTTTTCTATCTAAACCAGTTCTTGAAATATTAAACCGTTCTATATTTGTTACACAAACTGTACATTTCCTTATGTTCTACAAAGTGGTTTTTGGAATGATGTCTCTATCCCGTCTGTTTATACAGAGCAAACGCATGGAACGATTTTCATCAAATTTTATCTGTGGAAGTATTTTTACCCTTTCTCCCGACGGTTTTTTAAATTTGTTTAGTAATTAAACATTTAGTGGTAGACTTCACCACAATATTATGATTTTATCCAACTATTTTGTAACTTCAAAGAACCCAAACAAAAAGCCGTTGGTTGCCACCTTTCCAAAAATGCCCGTTAGTGGGATATCGGGAAAAATAATTAATCGGCTGATATCGAGACTCTACGAATCTTGTTGAAATTTTAATAGAATCTAAAGATTAATGACAGAAAACACGTGTGGAAATTGCAATTTAAAAAAATATTTACTGCTCCGGGATAATTGGCAAAATCAAAAATGATGTGTGTGTTTTCAAAAAAGGCATTCCTGGCTTATTTTCACTTTGTGGTTAAAAATTAATGAATATTTTATGACAATTTGGTTGGTTTTAATTAAGTTTTGAGGATGAGCTGAGAGAGAAGGTTAGTGTGTGTGTTTGCACTGTTTATTTAATATTGTTCTCTGTAACTTTACAACTTCATGACGAAGTAAAAGATATTTTAAAACACCTACACTTAAATTGTGGGAAACACAGGTTTCTAATGTGGTTGGGAAGTGAAATCTCAAGTAAATTTATAAAATAAATAGGGGACTCCGCTCCGTTGCGCTCAACCACTACTTTGATGACTCAATACTTGATTACATTAATTTTAAAGATTTGATACTATATTAGGGCGTCTCCATTTTCATATTCTTTAAAAAAAAATAATAAATAACAATTTCACAGAATAATACTATGCTTTGTTGCTATTTTAAAATCTAAATCCAATAAAAATTTAGAATTCCAACAATATAAAATAATGTAAAGAATGATACCAAACACAAATATAAAGTAATTAAATAAACCTTGTACAATATAACAGAGCGAAAGAAATTAAATTAATAACTACGATTTTTTAGTTTTTAATTTTAAAACGCAATAAAAATTTGAAATGTCCATAGTATTACATTAAAGTTAGATAAATTCTGATAAGACTGATATCAAACACAATTATAAAGTAATTAAAATAAACCTTGTACAATATAACAGAGCGAAAGAAATTAAATTAATAACTACGATTTTTTAGTTTTTAATTTTAAAACGCAATAAAAATTTGAAATGTCCATAGTATTACATTAAAGTTAGATAAATTCTGATAAGACTGATATCAAACACATATATAAAGTAATTAAAATAAACCTTGTACAATATAACAGAGCAAAAGAAATTAAATTAATAACTACGATTTTTTAGTTTTTAATTTTAAAACGCAATAAAAATTTGAAATGTCCATAGTATTACATTAAAGTTAGATAAATTCTGATAAGACTGATATCAAACACAATTATAAAGTAATTAAAATAAACCTTGTACAATATAACAGAGCAAAAGAAATTAAATTAATAACTACGATTTTTTAGTTTTTAATTTTAAAACGCAATAAAAATTTGAAATGTCCATAGTATTACATTAAAGTTAGATAAATTCTGATAAGACTGATATCAAACACAATTATAAAGTAATTAAAATAAACCTTGTACAATATAACAGAGCGAAAGAAATTAAATTAATAACTACGATTTTTTAGTTTTTAATTTTAAAACGCAATAAAAATTTGAAATGTCCATAGTATTACATTAAAGTTAGATAAATTCTGATAAGACTGATATCAAACACATATATAAAGTAATTAAAATAAACCCTGTACAATATAACAGAGCAAAAGAAATTAAATTAATAACTACGATTTTTTAGTTTTTAATTTTAAAACGCAATAAAAATTTGAAATGTCCATAGTATTACATTAAAGTTAGATCAATTCTGATAAGACTGATATCAAACACAAATATAAAGTAATTAAAATAAACCTTGTACAATATAATAGAGCAAAAGAAATTAAATTGATAACTACGATTGTTTTTTAGTTTACAATTTTCAAATTCCAACATTAATAATTTTGATTTTACGTCATTAAAATCTGAAAAGGAAGATACCAAACACATATATGTAGAATTTAAAATAAATACGGTATAGTAAGTTTCATAAAAACGTGAAACATATTTCCTTGTTTTTTTATGTGTATATAGAGAGTTGGTTAAGTATTTAGAGTTTAAAAAATATATCTATATTTTATTTAGATAAAAATTATTATTATATTAACTTAAATTTGTTTGCATGTAAGAGCAGTCCAGTGCCACTTGGTACTATGTACTAGGTAGCTATACTTCTAGCATCGACCCACTTAACTCATATTTTGTTATGTTATGTACAACGAGGGTTGTCATTTTATAGCTTCAGTATAACGGAAATATTTATGATGTAAATCTACGATGTCATTGTTTCAACCAAACAGTTGTTATTTCTGAATTGTAATATTTAAATTTCGATTTTGCGTACGGGTTTCTGTGATTGATTTTCATATTTCATTAACATTTGAATGAAATCGGTTGGATCGATTTGAGAAATTACTTATTTTACAACACCTTTTTTTTATTTTTTTTTTACAACACCTTAGTTTTTTTTTTTTAATTCGATATTACAACTGAGTATGTACCCATCTAGCAATTTACACTTCATACTTTTTACACTTGTAAGGGATATGACCCAATGGTTATTCCCTATCACTATAGTCCATCAGATCTGAAGGCTTGGTCCTCTTCAGTCTTCTCTCCACCCGAGTGACATCCAACAGTCCCTGTATCTCATGGTGTTCATGTTAAATGTTGCGTTGTTTTATGCTTCCTTGCCTGTTTTTTTATTTCATCAATGACTAGGTCTATCTGCAGGTCCCTATGTAGATTATCGTTTCCTGATGTACCAGGGTGCATCCACTATACCTCTAAGCACTTTATTTTGAAACACTTGAATGATATTTACATTTGTCTTGCTAGTGCAGCCCCATAGCTGAATTCCGTAGATCCACACTGGTCTTAAGACCTGCTTATAAATCAATAGCTTGTTGTGTATTGACAGTTGTGATTGTCTTCCAAACAGCCAATACATTTTCCTGAACTTCAAGTTTAGTTCTTGTTTTTTTTTCTTTTTACATGCTCTTTCCATTTGAGTTTTACATCCAGTGTCATTCCCAGGTACATTCCCGAATTAGCATAGGGAACTGGAACAGAATTTATTAAAATTGGACAACACCTTAGTGGTCGATTTTTTAATTTTTACCGATAACTCATGAACCTGTGGTCTTGGAGAAATGACGACCAGATGAAAATCTTTAAAAGCTATTTTAACAAAATCATAAATTTGTGTTTTTTGAGTCATCGAAAAAATGGAGGAAAACACGCCAGACTACTGAGAGCATCAACGGATATTTTCTCGAAAAACTTGACACTCGTTTTACGACCCATCACATAACTCTCGTTACTGAGAACTTGTCATTAGTTTACAAAAGGTTATGTTGGTATCGGGCGCAAGTAGACGCGATGTTAATGTAATGTTGGCAACAAACATAAAGGTCGCTCTGACATTTCCACAGTTCTTCATTGTATCAGCGGAGGCACGCCCTTTAACGCTATCATTGACCTTTAAATTCCTCCAAGAAGACAGATTTTGTGGGTGTTTAACATTTCAGAATCTTGAAATTCAGATAATTTATTATCTGTGACTAATGGTTTTTAATGTTTTCATCAATATTTTCTATTTCATTCACAATACGTAATTACGTAGCAAGAATCAACTTAATTAAAGTTAATTATAGAATCTTCCTAATGAAATAAAACTAACACAATTAAATACAAATATTACAATTTAAATTGACAAATAGGCTTTTCTTGTATTTAAGTCGAAATAATAAATAAATTAGTGAGTACGGGATCGGGGATCCTAAGAAAACCTAGCTGAATTGTTTTATTAGATAAACAACACTCTCTTTCGTCTTTTATATCATGTCTTCAGGTATCTCTCTCTCTCTCTCTCTCTCTCTCTCTCTCTCTCTCTCTCTCTCTCTCTCTCTCTCTCTCTCTCTCTCTCTCTCTCTCTCTCTCTCTCTCTCTCTCTCTCTCTCTCTCTCTCTCTCTCTCGATAAACTCTTGTTCTCTTCCGACTTTGAGAATAGTATGGTATTTGAAGGTCAAAGGTCTTTAATTTATAGTCTTGTCTTCCTCTTTTTATAAGGCGATGATGAACCAAGAGGTTTATCCCCGCCTAATAGACTAAACAAAAATAATAAATTCCAACATAAAGTTATTTGCAGAAAACATTAAAATCGCCAACAAGGAATAGAGTTGTTTAAACATTTTCATAATCATTTTAATAATGTATAAAAAATAAAAATTATTATACAGGGTGATTTTTAAGTATGGACACGCCTCTATACTGCACAACTGAGAGGTACTTGAAGGTAAAAACAAACACGGTTTACATAGTTTTAAAAAATATATTTTTTTTAGGTTTGAAATTTTTGTCCGCCATATTGAATCAAAGTTCATTGTTAAAAAAGGAAAATGGATATGATTTTCATGTAAAATTTTGTTCTTCGAAAATGCCTTCGTTTTGAGTTTAAGCATTCAAAGTTACAATGCCTGTATATGATGGGTCCATTGGCATACCTAACCCTCAGAGAGGCTCTACCGATTCCTCCCAATTTTAATGAAATACAAAGAATAATTATCCAAACCCGAGTACAAAATATTATTACGGAATAATTGTATTTGGTTTTCGGGTTGGGTGAGTGAGAATGTTTGTGTAACGTTATGGCATTTGTCACATCAGGTAGGCTGTGGGTTTGTCTATCTTTGGTTGTGAACATCAGGTAGGCTGTGGGTTTGTCAATCTTTGGTTGTGAACATCGGGTAGGCTGTGGGTTTGTCAATCTTTGGTTGTGAACATCAGTTAGGCTGTGGGTTTGTCAATCTTTGGTTGTGAACATCAGGTAGGCTGTGGGTTTGTCAATCTTTGGTTGTGAACATCAGGTAGGCTGTGGGTTTGTCTATCTTTGGTTGTGAACATCAGGTAGGCTGTGGGTTTGTCAATCTTTGGATGTGAACATCAGGTAGGCGTGGGTTTGTCTATCTTTGGTTGTGAACATCAGTTAGGCTGTGGGTTTGTCAATCTTTGGTTGTGAACATCAGGTAGGCTGTGGGTTTGTCAATCTTTGGTTGTGAACATCAGGTAGGCTGTGGGTTTGTCTATCTTTGGTTGTGAACATCAGGTAGGCTGTGGGTTTGTCAATCTTTGGTTGTGAACATCAGGTAGGCGTGGGTTTGTCTATCTTTGGTTGTGAACATCAGGTAGGCTGTGGGTTTGTCAATCTTTGGTTGTGAACATCAGGTAGGCTGTGGGTTTGTCTATCTTTGGTTGTGAACATCAGGTAGGCTGTGGGTTTGTCAATCTTTGGTTGTGAACATCAGGTAGGCGTGGGTTTGTCTATCTTTGGTTGTGAACATCAGTTAGGCTGTGGGTTTGTCAATCTTTGGTTGTGAACATCAGTTAGGCTGTGGGTTTGTCAATCTTTGGTTGTGAACATCAGGTAGGCTGTGGGTTTGTCAATCTTTGGTTGTGAACATCAGGTAGGCTGTGGGTTTGTCTATCTTTGGTTGTGAACATCAAGTAGGCTGTGGGTTTGTCAATCTTTGGTTGTGAACATCAGGTAGGCGTGGGTTTGTCTATCTTTGGTTGTGAACATCAGGTAGGCTGTGGGTTTGTCTATCTTTGGTTGTGAACATCAGGTAGGCTGTGGGTTTGTCAATCTTTGGTTGTGAACATCAGGTAGGCTGTGGGTTTGTCAATCTTTGGTTGTGAACATCAGGTAGGCGTGGGTTTGTCTATCTTTGGTTGTGAATATCAGGTAGGCTGTGGGTTTGTCAATCTTTGTTTGTGAACATCAGGTAGGCTGTGGGTTTGTTAATCTTTGGTTATGACAAGGATTTGATCTGTGTGTTGCGAACCATATAAAATCCCCCAAAGAAGACACGGAGAGCCGATCTGCCGGTACCACAGAGTGGGGTTTTTCCTTTTTGAATTTTAAAAGCACAAATAATTAAAAAATAATGTCAGGCTAAAATAATTAAATGGGGGGGTTCATGGGAAACGGGGTGTTATGCAACAAACGAGACCATATAAATTTACTGTTTGCTGTTAATTAAACGTGTTGTCGGATTCGGACAATCCCAAATATCGTTGATTAACAGGCTACCAAATAAGGCTACCGTTGATTAAGTGTTTACCAAATAATTATTGCAAATAATGTTACATTTAATAAACTCATAAAAGTTGGCTGGGATTCAGTATCGATTCGGTGAGATTATACTATAGGAAATAGGTTATTAGTTTGGGGGTTTGTTCGGCCTTTAGGCCAAAGCCGGACTTTCATATGGAATTCCCGTGAAATGTGGCGAGGTTTGCCTATGGGTAACAGAACGTGATACATAGGTAAGCAACCGCCATTATTGATGTAGAACGATTCAGACTTGATTAGAATCTACTTTTCGGCTCTTATATTATGGTAATTCCGGACAATCTACAAATGAAATATAATGACTTTAATGTGTTTCTTTTGGTATTTTTCTTGTACTATGTAGGGCAACTCTTAAATAAAAACACATTGAAAAGGCACAAAGCGTTTTACAAGAGTGTGAATAACTATTGCCGCTCATGATACGTACAGCTCTCTTCTGGTTCCTAAAAATAACCACTTAAACTGCAGTTTTCCCAAAAAATGATGTCATATCTCAAAACAGAATAGAAGCAATAGGACGGAACCAAATCTCAAAATAGACAACAATGGCGACAGCGTGTATTTAACGTTTTTATATTACACAGTTTGCAAAGTATAGGGTTTCATTAAATGTTTAACTGATATTCACGTTTCATGGCTTCGGAAAACTGAAAAAGTATTTTCCGTCTGTCTTCGTTGTATGTAAGAACACAATAGTGTCCACAAAAACTAAGACAGAAACATGATATTTTGTACAGGAGACTGTAATGTACTCCAGGCCTGGTGCAAGTTAACTTGACTCACTACGCGCCACTTGGTTGACAATTATTTATACATATAACTAACTATGCAATATATGGAATTCATACTATCAACCTTTTGACTGTAATATATAATGTATACACTTTTTTGCGAATTTAACAAAAAACACAATTAAATCAATACTTAATATTGCATGTTTACCATTATTAAAATATAAATAAGTAAAAAATACAGAATTGAAATCTGCAGCTTTTATCTACTTTAGTGTGTTGAAGGTCGAATAAGACACGATTTGAATATAAAAAGCTGTTAGAATGGCCGCCATTTTTACATTTTCAATTCGATTTTTCTGAAGTTCAGTGGTTCTTTCATGTTCCTATCTTAATATTTGTGATTCCTATCGAGCTTCTGTAGATACGATATCGACGGACGGGCGGTTTTCTGAGATTATGAAACTTGAAGAAATAAACAGAGATATTAATGTTTGGCGATTACCAAACCTACACATATACTTCGTATACTTGGTCTATCATTATTTCGTAAAATGTAAACTTTAAGTGATAATCCTATCCTTAAGATCCCTTCCTTAAAAAGCTACCCACTCAAGAACTCAAAAACTCATAGATTTCTTAAAAAGAAATTATTTTAAAACATGTTCGCATAGTTTTTTGACCCTTTAATTTGTACTTTTTATGGGATAAATTTAAAGCTATTTTTAATGTACTAACTACACGGACTGACCTGAGAATGTAAAGGGGGAGTAGGAATGAAGGTTTATCATTAAACAGGTTTTATTTGTCTTCTCATGTTTATAGACAAGTGTGTTTCGTGTTTGTCCATTATAATTATTCCAGCAAAGTTCATCAAACGATCTTTATCAAATTTCAGTATGTTTGTTTTACTTCGGAATCTGCGACTTCCCGCTCAGAGCGTGTTGGAATGTAACCCTTGGATCAAACAAAACTAGTACAAGTACTAAACTTGACATTCCTTTCTTAAGATAAACCAGGATAATGTTATTCTGCAAGGCGGTAACTGACAAAAGGTTTTTTGAACTCTGACTGATATTGTATTAGCAAGAAATATTAATATGATATACTTAAGGTTGTGTTTAAATTAATGGAGGACTAAATCCATATTTATGATTAATAATTAATGTATGGCAGACATATTGGATATATTTTAAAATTTCAGAAAATTTGTACCTTTAAATTTTTAAATAATTGTTATGAATAACCTATTTAGTTTAATTCATTTAATTTATTTTAAAGTTTGTTTTATCATATTGTTAACGCCATATTGGATCCGCCATCTTGAATTTCTTCCGAAAACTTAAAATTTTGTCTATTTTAACTTAAAATTACTTATTACAAATATTCAAAACTTTTCTGCATAAACTTTAACAAAACTATTTCATCATTTTTTAGTATCTTATAGCCGCCATATTGATTCCGCCATCTTGAATTTCTTCCGAAAACTTAAAATTTAGTCTATTTTAACTTATTACAAATATTCAAAACTTTTCTGCATAAACTTTAACAAAAATATTTCATCATTTTTTAGTATCTTATAGCCGCCATATTGATTCCGCCATCTTGAATTTCTTCCGAAAACTTAAAATTTAGTCTATTTTAACTTAAAATGACTTATTACAAATATTCAAAACTTTTCTGCATAAACTTTAACAAAAATATTTCATCATTTTTTAGTAGGTATCTTATAGCCGCCATATTGATTCCGCCATCTTGAAGGTGTGTTTATAACAATTTAGATATCAGATTCGTAATCAGCGACCTCAAAAACTCGCAAATAACAAAGTTTATGTAAATTGGATAAGAAAAAGTTTTTCTTTTGTAAGTTTTATTAAGAATTAAATAAAAAAACTGCCATTTTTAGCTAAGCTCAATAATATTGGTTAGTAGCATAATGGAAAATCGGCTCTCTTACGTTTTTTGGAAATCTAATAACGAGAATTTAAAAAAAAAAATTACCCCAATCGGTTGCAAAACAAGTGCTCTAGATAATTTTGAACGACAAAATTGCGATTCGTGCTATTGTGGGTAAGTTCTAGCGGCCCTGTGAATTTATTAAAGGATCTTGACTCGCTTCGCTAGTGTCAGTGCCGTGGCCTTGGCGGGCCTCCAAGCTGCACATATGTGAAGGAGTCTTCAGTCGCTTCGCTCATGTCGGTGGCCCTAACTATACCAAATATCTCTTTTTCTTAGGAGGTCTGGGTTCGAAATTACTTTGTAACAATAACATCACTATTTGTCATCTTTGGTACCGGAATTGAAATCAGTAAACTTTTATTTAAATTGTTATAACACATGAGGTATGAACAATTTTTTTTTAAATGGTAACTTTTATTCATTAATTTTTTTTCCCTTAAATTGAGCACACACTAATCTTCTAAACCAAATTTCTTGTTCCTGTCTTAATTTTTGTGGCCACTATCGTGTTTATGTATAGACGACAACGACGACGAAAGTCATGACCTGAGGCCAGAAAGGGTGGTCAGATCATCTACCTCGAGACTAGGTGGTGATCCAACTAGGTTACCTCGGGATTGTATTAACTTTGTCGTGCATCCATAGTAAAACCAACGTCTTAGCCAGTCTCTCAGGAATTTAGGTTATTAGCTACCGGTAAAAAATATCAAATAACCCAAAACCGACAAAATCTGTTCCCAACAAATATGACTGGTTGATACGACTGCCCATGACGCGAACCTATATACTAAAAACACCAAAGAAAAGGAAATTACATTTTGAAATGCTCACTCAAGAGGAAGCGTTGTGTTCATTTCATTAAAAGTTCTATTTTTATATTAAAAAAGTTATTGTTTCCGCCCGGGATCGAACCGGGGACCTTGCGCGTGTGAGGCGCACGTGATAACCACTACACTACGGAAACCTTGTTCAGGAACGTCTTAACATTGAATTCGGATTTCATGACAACAAACTGTCGTCAAACTGTTACTTTCTCTAATAAACAGAATAAAAAATTGAAGTTAAATTTTTAAACGAAAATAATAGTTTTTAACCTACGGAAAAAAAAATTGCGCGTGAAAATGTGAAATCTAGTTTTTTTTGTAAATACTTTGTAGTGCTAATGGTTTTCGAGATATTGTACAGTAAACATTTTAAAAGTCCGCAGTTTTAAAAATCTACAAAAAAAGTCTTAGTTTTCTTTCTAGTAAACAGTTTAAAGGATATATAAATAATCTTCACTCAATATCTTTTCTTCTTCCAAAGTTGTAGAGATACAAAATGCCCGACAAACTAAACACGTATATAATATTTTTAGCTCTAAACCAGCTCCTGAAATATTACCGTGTAAATTGAATCGGCCTCTAATGTGTTGTAATTTGAGTTACCTATGTTACATTTACAAATTGGGTATTGCCTCTAATGCTGTTTATTTGAAATGGTGTTTTAGTTGAATAAAATTGTTTGACTCTTGCATCTTCACTACCGACACATTGTCAAAGTCAAGTTACTTGTATGAGCGTAAAAATGATCGCGTAACTTTCCAGAAACCAAATCGTTATTCACGACTTTACTTTTTGTAAGTTTAGCTCCAATAGTTATTGTATTCAACACTAACACTTACAAAAATTCATACAAACAAAAAAACATTATTTAAAAAAAACGTGCATTGTTTTATTTGTACATTATCAATTTCATTTAAATGTACAAACATATAAATTACATTTTATTTTTATTTCACATATGTTATGATTTTGATAAAACTAATTGGTTAGTCCTAAACTATCAAGTAACGGGTGTATCCCTTCAAATAGATATCTATTCTATAATATAGAATAACATCTTTAGTTATGGCTGATTAATAAACGATTAATTAACAAAATTTCTGTACATTATTTAACGTCTTTTAATTGAAACGATAAGTCTTTAGTAAATTAATATCATTTTAAAATTGATGGCATATTAAAGTCGTAATCCTACATCTCTCCGCCATCTATTGAACAAAGACCGAACTATAGACAGCCTCAAATGGAAACATTAATAGTTCAAGTCTCCGCACATAGACATCGTTGGATATCAACAATACCCTACAAATTTGTGAATAGTATTAAAAACAGGACTAATTTATTCATCCCTAAACAAATGAATTATTTTTACCACAGTTTTTTTGTTATATTCTATATTGCTAATTGGTGATGCAGTTTTTTGTGGGTAAGGGTTTTTAAATGTTCACATATCTTCAGCATTTAATGTGTGGTTCCTCCCCCCCCCCATGTTGTTTAAATGAAAACCTTATCACCTTAAGAAAAAGAAAGAACATAAAATAAACACCCCTAGTTCTCGAGTACTCTTATAGTGCCAGGGTTGGAAAATATAGAGTTTGTAAAGAGAGACCTGGTAGGAAAGATGAAAGAGATGTATCTAACACTAATTGTAAGAAGGTGTAAATCCAGCTATAATCTCGGGATTGCCAACCTCGTAATGAGTCCCTCACCAAATTTGGAACTTTTATACTGACTAATTTTACATGTCGTTACTTAAGAAACTTGGAAGTGGTTTTTTAGACGATTTTGAACTTTTAAATGTTTTGCGATTTTCACCAAATTTAGTAAAAACATTAAAATTATAATTAAATCTACATTTAGCCGCATAATTCAGAAAAACGATAAAATTGAAAAAAAGGGGGGAAAAAAAAAGCTACACAGAAGAGCCATTTTAATAATTTGACAACTTGTAGCCTTATTACATTAATTAGAAACATTAGATAGTTCAAAGTGATAGATTTTGAGATTATAACGCAAATATTCGTTAAAGAGTTCTCCGACTAATGGTTTTTTTTACTCCTTGTTGTTAAAAGATTAAGAACTTCTACCGGACATCATCACCTAAACAAAAGAAGAAAACAGTATACAATAAAGACCCCTAGTTCTCGAAAATTATAACAACGAAAAGATCGGAACAGAACAACAGTTGGTCAATGGAGTCTTGAGAGAAAAGATGAAAGAAAGGGCTCTAACTCAATATTACAAAAAAGTTGTAGATCCAGCTAGGCGCCTTCGGGATTGCCAAGCACGTACTAATCACAATGAGCTCCTGAGGGTCACTCACTGGCTGTAAACAAAATGGTTTCAATGTCTGTTTTTATGTCTAAAATGATTACGGGTGTCGGCCTAATTAATTATGAACCTTGTGTATGCTCAAGTTAATTAACCTAATGTATCTTTTTCTTGTACATACAAATAAAATTGTCGAACTGCTGAAATGTTTAAAAAAACTTTTCCAAGAAAGAACCAATCAATATTGAGCTTTGGTTGAGTCTTGAAACCTTTTTACTTCGAAATCCTCTGCGGATTTAGTCTAATTTTTATAAAGGCTCATTTTGGCCTCTGCTTAAAAGTTAAGAACGTGTGGCATTAATAAATAAACTTCCAAACATTTAAAAAATATTGAAACATTCAAAACTACAACACATTTAAGACGACTTCAGTGTATTCTTGAGGTATTTCTCCGACTATTAACGTGTTACGATTACTTGTTTGTGATAATGAATAGTTTTAATGTTTGAATCATTTGATTTTCTTTATCTTTGACGTGTCTTTACTCTACTAAAAGACAAAGTTTGGTTTTTATTTAGCTATTCAGAAAGCGAATTTGTTAAATTTAAATAATTGGAAAACAACAATAGATACGGAAAAGTTGTAATAAATTTCTTTTTTTTTGTACAGAATGACAAAAACTCTAATTTCGTTTTTGAACTTGTTTTAGTTTTAAAATGGGTCTAGTTATGGCTATTTTCAATTTTGGTTTTTTAGACCCTTGGGAGACGAGACCTCTTTTCATGTTTAAGGGTGGCATTTGAAGTAAATTTCATTATCTTTGGTTTGCAACTAAACGAGTTCCAATATTTTTTAATTTGTTCAAGTTGTGACAATTTGTTTACACAAAAATCGGATTTTCGTAAATTAAGAAAACTTAAGAATCTTTATCTCTAAATATATAATTATTTTACTTTTGATTATGTCTGAGCGTTATATGATATTATAAATCATGATAGAAATGTAAAAGGTTTTGGGGGAAATGTAACTTTAAATTAGAAGCTTTCAAAAAAACTGGACAAAATCCGTTATGATTCAATGATTCAGAGATGACTGCTTTTTTTTTTTTTTTTTTTTTTTTTCATTTTCTGGACGTTACTATAATTTTGTAAATGATTTATAATTATAACCTTTTGATATTAGTTGTATAAATCTAAGCCGCTTACTATTTATTATAATACGTTGTTAGTTATAAATTTATTTACGAAAATTTAAAGAATCGAGAAAAATTTTGTACTAAATAAGCTGGATTATGTTTTCTCATACGCTCTTACTCCAACCAAAATCCTAAATAAACAAAAATAAATTTCAGCGTTTTTGGCAAGATATCAATCAAATCATTTCGTTCTTGTTCTAAGAAGTTAAAATTGAGTTTAAAAGAAATCAAAATGTGTTTAGTCTAACGCCAAGTAAATTTTTTTAATTTTTCAATTATTACAAAAAACCTCGAGGTACGCCCACATAAAGTGAAGACGCTCTCATAAGAAATGTATGAGGGACAAATAGAAAATAATAATAACAAAATCAATTTTTTTATTTTTTTTTTAATCTCCAAAAACAATGACAATCTGAACAAATATTAATTAAACACGCCTATTGTCTAGCAAAAATATAAGCTTTGTTCAAACGAGTCTTAAAGGATAACTGAATTATCGACAAAACTAAAAACTACAAACACTATTTATTGGTAATTTTGTCCACAACACCAAAAATTAATCTAATCGAAATATTTTGGAATTATGATAATTGTTAATAACAATATTATAATGTATTGCCCAGAAATGTACCAAACATTAAAATGTTTCCCTTAACAGTTACAAAATGGCGACTGGTGTTTAGTGTTTTATGTTGTTTTTTCGTAACACCTAGATCTTGGAATTGTAATGTAATCTGAGTCAAATTTATCCTTTACTATAGACATTACACAAACTTTCTCACTTGCTCAATTCCACAACCAACCAAAACTATTCGTTACCAAAATTATTATTATAATTCAAAAATAATAATGGAATAACAATAGTCTTTAAAATAATAATTATATTATAAAATAGTTGTTCACTTCCGCAGCGTAAATGGTATTTGATTAAAATTGAGTTTTTAAAGAAGGTGGCAAAGCTTAATTTTTGGTTTTATAGCAATGGTTTCCGAACAATTTACGAATCTATTTACGATTTTTACAAGTGTTTGGGTCGTTAATCTTCACATTCCACTAAAATTTAAACGAAATGTGGTATAGCTGATTTGAAGAAATTACGTTTTTGATAACCTCGATCTTTAGGATATTTTTAGTGCTATAACTAACGAACTGGGATTTCTACAGAGATGACGAAGAAACCGTTTTGTTTGGGTTCTAAGAAATCACACTTGGGCTAAATTTGATCAAAATCGTTGCAGCAGATTTTGAGTAAATATTAATTTTATGTTTTTTCTTTGTCAGGTTCTTTGATATTTTGAGTTATAAAAAAATTTTAATAAAAAGTCCCGAAAATGAGCACAATGTGCCAACATAACAAATTTTATTATAATGGGTCCATACGTTGTGTCAATAGTTATGGATAAATCTGCAAAAATCTATAAATCTATTTTTTCATCAATGGGTCGTGGTCGCCAAACTATCAGATACAAGAAATATTCGTATACTGCAATGTAAACGTATTTGTATTATTGTAATAAAGCGAGGCCTACTATAACAGAATGTGGGTCAGCAACAAGTTCAACTATCGACCGCTGTTGAGTTTCATTGGTGAACTTTGTACTGTTCGAAATATCTAAAACCACACAGCCATCACCAAACCAACCAAAACTATAGTTACCAAAACTAGTTGTCAATCAAAAAGTGAAAATGAACCACGGACTCTGCATTTGAACAAATATTTATATAGAGAGTGTCCTGAAAAAGGTAAACTGGTTATTAATGTTGGTATTATGTACATCAAAATGAACAAAAAATGTCAAATAACATGTAGTTGAATTCCGTTTCATTATCCGTATATACACCATTTTGTTCTTTAAAAAATATAACTCCAGAAATAGATAAGATATTGGTTCGAGTTCAGATTTGTTATAAACATTTTACATGTTATTATTTTACAAGTGTACCAAATACAAAGATGTATATTTATAATTTTCAACGTGGCCCCGTTAAGGTAACAGTCTTAGAGATATTTGACGTTAAGAGTTTTAACCATTTTTTTTCTTATCTAAGATAGAATAGGACTCCTAGTAAATAAAGTGGGATATTGTTTCATTCTCCTGCAGATTATTATTAAAACATAATTGGCTTATAATTAAGGTCAACAATTACTGACCTACCCTTAAAAAGCCATCGTATATTACCGTACAAATAAGATCCTAGACCTGTACGGAGTAAACATTTCTCTCTGAACCTTACCTTGACTCTAAACATAATTTGGTCTTTAACTAATAATTGCCTCAAAACAATCAATAGAAATATTATATTTACTGCACAGACCTCTCCACTCTGAGGTCCTGGTGTAGAATTCCAAATGGGGGCCCTAACTGTGTTTGATTACTGAACGTGGTTTCAGTTTTAAATCTAATTTATAAAAGTATTATATTATAAATTATATTTAACCATACATTAACAATTATGCTTAGATAATACTTGATTTTATAAATTTGAAGTACAGTGGTATCAAGTAATGAGATACAGTAATTGTTTTATTTAGCTTTTTATTTGTATAAAAAGTTAGACACTCACTTCTCGTTACAATAAGATCGACAGGATAAGAACGGTTGTTATTTAGGGTTTGAGGTATATAAAAATAATAGATTTTTCAAAAGGAAAATAACTTGGTCTTGCATTGATAAATTAATTGAACTTTTACTAGTAGACATTATGTAATAAACGTTAAACAATTTTAAAAGGACAATTTAAAGTTATAAAAACAAAGACTTAAAAATTTAACAAAGCTTAAAGTCCAAATTTTCTTGATAGCAAGAAAATTTATTATTTATTCAACAGTAAAAAAAGTCGATTAAATTTGAGATTTGAACATTTTCTTTCTTCATTTCATATCAGCAAACATGTCAACGACTTTATCAAAGTCAATCTATTGTGCTCTTTCATTTCTTATTGAGAACAGATACAAGCCACATAGGCTTTCATAAGTCATAGAATTTTGAAGCTATTTTTTGATCAATTTTAATTTATAAAATGATCTTTCGACTTTGGCCACTGTAACAGGAACTGCAAACAGTACGTACACCAGGACAGGTAGAAGTCAAAGAACTGTGTCACTCAGTCACGTTTTTAATCTTAAATCTGAAGGAACTTCTAACTGATTATATTTCTGGTGTTATGTTGTTAGAAAAGGTTGATTCAAATTTTTCACGTTATTTTCCGGTTGATCATGAGTAGAAGAAACCAAAAAGAAGGGTTGAATTATCCTATATGCGTCTACTACTGACTTTATCCCGATTGTCAAGTTGTGAACATTTAGTATCAATCATGGGATAATATATTATCAACTTATAACTTGATTGTGGGTCAGTGAGTCTTTGATTTTCACAAAGCCCATCAAAGTGACTTTTCTCCTTAGTGACTCTCTTGTTTAAAAACTGAGATTCTCCATTTTAAGCAGATTTTGGCTGCTTCTTCAACAAATTAATCGAAGATCCTCTAAGGTAATTTATCTCTAAAAGAGCATTACACAAAAGGTCATAGGAGGAATCTAATTCTACATATAATATTTGGTGTGTTTTTGAGATAATATTTATTTATTTTTTCTAAAATTTTACACTGAATTACCAACAGTAAAGCAAATCTGAAGGATTCGGGTGCTTTCTTCAAGCCCACATCGGACGTGCTGTGGATGCCGAATCCCCCCCCTCAGTCAACCACTGTACCGCCAGTGTATTCTTTGTTATGTTTTGTTTTTTCGAAATAATTCTCTCACTTGCAATAACGAGGATTAACGTTAATTTATATTCGTTGACGTGTAATTTGTTAGAATGTTTTATCAAGGAATAGTTTCAAAATATTTTTTGATCAGGAACCACACCCTTTACTGGGGTCCTCATTTGGGACCCCTGACTTCGACAGCTGTGGCACCGGTGTACCAGCATAGCTCCGCCCGTGAATGCTAGAAAGTCGATAATCGGGAAGAAACATTACACGGAGGATGTAGTTAAAATCCATCTATAACAAAATAAATTAAACATTATTCTAAATATAACACAAAGTTTGGATTACTTTAAGGTATTTTTAAAATCAGTTTCTTTTCCAGTAGTCTGTAGTAAAAGAATTTTATTCACCTTTTTTAAAAAAAGGTCTAGTGTTATTCTCTTCCTGTAAATGTCTCCATTTATAAGGGAAAGAGTTCATAGTCTAAATTCACAATTGTCTAATTTATCTTTATCAGCATCAAATTTTCTGTATTATGAGAGTTTTTTACGGCCGCACCCTACTTTACAATTAATTCAAAATGTTCGATATGTTGTTTGTTTAGTTTGTTATTCTTCTTTTTTTCCAGTAGTCTTTGTAACAAAAGATTTTTTTTTCCCTTTGTCTTTTTCTTAAGTATTTTTCTCTTCCTGTAAAGGACTCTTATTGTAAGAGTGAGTTCATTCTTCTAAATTTCCACTCCAAGATGTCTAATTTTCTTCATTTTTTATGAAAGTTCAATCAAGTCTTATGATACAAAAATTAGTGTACCTCGAATTCGTTTTATAAACAATTCCAAAACCCCCTTAATGCTGTTATATTTTTTATTATCCCACACCTGTGGGCCGTAACACATTACAGCTTTGAATCAGACTATCATTATTAAAACTATTTTTCCGAACCACCAACATAATCGACATTGCTGTCAAAGATTGTTGCAACTCCCACGATAAATTTGGTGTAAAAAAGACGCCCATGTATTTATATTTGTTAACTATCTTAATTATCTCCCCTTGTAAATGGAATTTTCGACCTTACCCCCCCCCCCCCGACGCCATTTTTTTAGACTTATTTAAATTAACAACTTTAAAGTCCCCGTTAAACGTCTCTACTAAAATTTCGGTGAATTTATTTACGTGAATTATCGTTATAACACTAAAACAACTTGTCATGGGGCTGTTACTAAATACATAATTACCTGAATCACCGCCATTAAAATATTGATTTTTATTGAAATTATCCTGAGGACTCTTAAGACTAAAGCGAAACACGTTTACCCTCTATTTAAATATTTTCCCCAAGACAATGTTCATATTTTTACTTTTTATTGACAGCTAGAGAAATGACGTTTTTCGTGACGATTTGTTTGTTTTTATTTGGTTTATTTTTATTTGTGGATTGGTGAATGAGAAAGTTTGTGCATTATTTTGTACTATTTATCTTTTATATGTACAGTATTAGTAAATTGTGTTATATTCAATTCTTTGTTTATCTGTTGTATTTTCTTCCTTTAATTTAAGTTTTCCAATATTTTAAGCGCGATACCAATAAACCCTACACACAAGTCATTACATATTAAGAGAAGGCTGTTAACGCAAGTGGGCGTGGCTAACTGCCCAGTGAGCCATGACTTCCGGTTATAAATTTACATTAAACACGTCCATAATAATCACTGGTCCTAAACATGATGTACGTGTTTGCCACCCAAATGTTGACCTAACTGTAGTTTAGACCAATTGGACACAAGCTCTGCAATTGGCTATCACAAAACTAACCAAAAAATTAATTTACCGGTACTTCAGGAATTATTTATCATTTGGAAAAGAGAATGAACCAAGACGTCTCTGAAAAATCTGGGATATCTCATAATGTCCAAAGGGATTTCTATTGAATATTGATATATTTTAACTAATATTTTTCAAGTGTTTTTTGAGTAATATAAGAATGTAGTTCGTGCTTTAAAAAAATAAGCCCGATTTTGACAAAATTTTGTGTTGGTCCATTTTGGTCGTATCTCGAGGTGTTTAAGACAAAATTATTGGAAGTACCATAACATCAAAACAAAATTTATCTTTCTCAAAATCAGCTGAACAGTTCTTGATTGAAGCTATTATAATGCCCTCAAAAAAATTCCCCAAAATGTGGAACTTTCGCATACTTTAACAAAATTAATTATTTTTAATACTTTATATTTTTGTACAAAATAACGATTTCAATCACATAAACCAGTGTACCAAATTGGAAATAAAATTAGGGTTTAAGGGTAATAATAAAAATGTGATTTTGTTAAAGACATCGTCCTTGGTTCATTTTCACATTTTGACTGACAACGATAAAATGACAAATAATTTTGATTGGTGTTCTTAAGTTTTTGAGATGAGTAAGACGGTTTATGCAATGTTTTTGGACATCTTATTAATTAATTAGATGAAATCGAAATGATGAATTTGTTATTATTAGAGAACACGATGTTCCACATTGTTCTGCTTAATGTAATAGAGAAAATGAAATGTAAAAAGTTATAATATTATGTATGCGGATAATGTAGATAGAAATCTAAAGTTCTTATTGAAATAGTGGTGTCAGAAGCAAAGGTCTGAGACGAAGACAAACTTAAAGAGTTGGAAAGTAAACATTCAAAAGTGTGGAAACTCTGGGAGTCAATCTTAATCAGAAAATAAACCAGAAAACGTTTTCAAAAAGATCATGGATGGGAATAGGGTTGTCTTTACCAATTAAAGTTTGATGAAATCCTAGGTTTTTATACTTTATGAAATTTAAAAGATAAAAGTTTTTAATAATGCTGAAACTTGGATATTGACGTCTGCTAGATAAATATTTTGTGAATTTTAGAGAAAAGTAATCCACAGGGTTTTGGGTTCAAGATTTGAGGAAGGAAAATCTTGAGCTGTGCTGATATTAATGAAATTCTCACTAATAAAGATATAAATATAGAAGACTCAAATGGTTGGGACATGCGCAGATGTTGCTTGTGAGAATTAGATATAGAAGAAGGATGAATGAAACCCAAGAAGGGTTCATGAGGTGGAAGGAGACCTAAGTAAGACCAATGGTCGTTCGAAATTGGAATTTGAAAGTGGTCTCCAGCTTGTGAGAATTAGAGATAGAAGAAGGACGAGAGAAACCCAAGAAGGTTACATGAGGTGGAAGGAGACCTAAGTAAGACAAATGGGCGTTCGAATTATGAGAGTGGTCTCCAGCGAAAAATGGTAGGTGTGATCAATAGAATTTAGTTTACTTGGAACGTTCTGAACACCAAACTCAATTCGAAAGACTCTTTGAATAACAACGAACAAGATCGCAATCCAGTAGGTTTTGACAAGAGTACACAATGCTTGCCAACTAACCACCAAGTAAACAAATAAGACATATCACCATAGCAATAGCAACAATACCATCTATCTTCAGCTGTTTTGAATCTTCCAAATGTTTTCTACAGGTTTATGTAATTTGTGTGCTTAATAAATTAATAAATTAATTCCTGGAAGACCCTGCACTACTGGTTTAAAAGGAAGTTAAAAAAATTACATAAAAGCAACCTTTGAGCTGTTATACATTTCTGGAGAAAGATGTTACTTGTTGTGCGGATTTTATTAAATCTTTAATTAGTATTGTCGGACTCATTAATGCGGAGGAAGTTTTGTAAGAAGACCTTTTCTTTGGCCTCTGAATATAATAACTACGGACGAATGGACGGCTTATCTACAGCTGATCTAAGATGTTCACACTATCCAACATGCAATACCCCCCCCTCTCTCTCTCTCTCTCTCTCTCTCTCTCTCTCTCTCTCTCTCTCTCTCTCTCTCTCCTCTCTCCTCTCTTTACGGCTGAATAATAAATTATAAAAAGTCTGAGTCCAAAATATTCTACGTCCAAATTCTGAGTTATGGAAAAAAAAAGTTTCCTGTTATATCTGTTTTGAAATCCCTTGAGTTCAAAAGAGTGGCTTTTGGAATGATGTCTATCTGTCGTCTGTCCTATGTGCAGTGCTCTAAACTTTTTACGCGTTTACGGTTTTTAATCAAATTTGATATCTAGATATATTTTGGGTAGTTCTTGTAACTATAAATTTCGGAGTAACTGTCATATAAAAAACTCTACTCATATTCATCTCTAACGATTTGGTATGGGTTCTTAAAACCCAAACAACCCACGTATTAAGTCGCCAACGATTCCTGTACGAGTGATATCGGTAAAAAAATGAAAAATCCGCCATGAGATTGTTATAAAATGCATAATTCCCTCAACATAGTCTGTACCAATTTCGTTCTAATTTGAGTAAATTTGATTTTGATTAAATTTTACTCACGAGTCTCTAAAGACCTAAACAAAACGTTTTGGCCGCCATCTCTCTAAAAATACTGGTGTGCGAAGGTAAAAAGCCAAAAACATTGCCAAGGGGTGTTATAAAATATTTATTTTCGCCAAAAGGGGACTATCGATTTCGTTCAGATTTTAGTAAAGTTTGAAGATTACTCACCCAAACCAGTGTTCAAATTCACATTTAAATATTATTACAGTTCACGAACAATTGGCAAAAAAAAAAAAAATGAAGTTTGACTGTCGTCATTAAAACCCCAATAAAAGCACAAAAGAAGCAAGTTTAGGCCCTTTTCAAAAACATCGTCCACAGTTCATTTTCACTCTTTGATTAACAACTACCGAACTGACATTTTTATTAACGATTATTTGGTTTTGAGTGAGAAAGTTTGTGCATTCTTTCTGCATAGTTTTCATGTTGTCTTGTACAGGTAATTTGCATTTTTTGAGTTTCCCGTCCATCGAGCAATGAATTCCATAATCGCGAATAGTTTCAACTCACGTAAGGAATACAAAATCAAGTTCAATGACAAAGATTATCTTTCCAAATGAACGCTTTTTCACGCATGTTTGTTGAAACCGTGACCTACAAGGTGTTATTGCGTCATAATGTAACAAATATGTCGAGAGGAGATAAGTACTACAAGGGAAATAGAAACCATTTAAATATATAAATACAAAGAGAAAACTGACCTTGTAATGTCCGGAAATGTACTTTCCATACTAGGAGGAACGGAGCACGCGAGGAAGACGTAACTCCTTGGGTTAGACCCGAAGTTGTCACTGATTGCTAGCTTTCTTTCGCACGCAAAGCTCTCTCAATAAAAAATAATTAATCCAAAGATGTCGACATCATTCTAGCATTCAGTGTTTGCTTAATAATTATAAGACCAATACTTTTAAGATTATTTAATATAGAAAAATCGTTATTGCTATTCCCTTCAAGGAAAAGTTGATATCGATCTATGTAACCATGAAACAACCATAACTCTACACATTGAGGGTAATTTGGCAACATTTTATTTAACCTGTTTACCAAGTTTAATAACAGAAACAGTTTCTGTTGGTAAGTTTGATAATCGCAGAAATGTCGACCTCCTTTTTCGATTGATCATCGCGTTTCATCGCTTCAGGAAATCGATTAAGTGAGTGCCCGTGGTCAATGTGGTCGTACGTAAGCACGATAGGGGACTGTAGTGTGTTCATTATACAACCATATAAGTCAAATTAAAAATATCAAAACGTCGACCATTTTTAACAGTCTTTTCTTCATATCTCGCGTATTTTTTTCAATTTATAACACACTATATTAATAAAAGTTTACGGATTAATCTAATGGTTCCAACCCTATCTATCTACGATGAGAAAAAGCGTAGTTATTGTTTAAAATGTAATTTTTAAACCTGTACTAACGGAAAATGTGTTACTCATATGGCACGAATGCTGCTTCGCCGTCACGAGCGTAGCGAGTGAAATAGTTCACATATACAGCTTCGAGGCCCGCCATGGCCGAGACACACGAACGAACGAGTGGAGATTTTTTAAATATATATGTATACAAATCTAAGATGATTATATCTTGTAAGATTCAGATAAACCTGTGTAACAACAGTTTTAAACAAATTTACTCTACTTGAAATTTTTTTAAGACGCCAAAATACAGTTTTAGTAACGAGACTTTAACATTTTACATTTAATTTGAAAGACCCTGCACTCACCACGTTTGCAACTATGCGAATATCAAATTGGAACGCCAGTGTTTGAAATTACAGTTTTGACAATAACTTCTCCATTTGTCATGGTACCCTTAGATGTAGAATTGAAATTTATAAATATTTATTTTATTATCTGTGTAATTATTTGAATGAAACAGGGTATAAAACAAAACAACTGTTTAAAAATAACTGCCAATTTGACCCTTTTAATTCAATTATTCTGAATTTCATTACTTTTAAAGGAGCACACTATAGTCCTCTATACTAAATTTCACGTTCCTATGTTAATTTGTGTGGGCATCACATACTCACGTACAGATGACAACAACGTCGGCTAACGGATAGCATATCGAAAATCTCTTTTTCGGTTTACTAAGGCCATGAAAGGTTAATATCAGGTAAAAAACAGAAGTCAAAATTTTTGACGATTAACAAACTTGCCCACTACTTCATATAGTGAGTGATTAAAAGCTGAACAAACCCTGTAGTAGTGGGTTATATGAAGTGTTATATTGTGAGTGAGTAAAAGCTGAACAAACCCTGTAGTAGTGGGTTATATGAAGTGTTATATTGTGAGTGAGTAAAAGCTGAACAAACCCTGTAGTAGTGGGTTATATAAAGTGTTATATTGTGAGTGAGTAAAAGCTGAACCAACCCTGTAGTAGTGGGTTATACAAAGTGTTATATTGTACGCATTCTTACACTCCGTTAGTTGCATTCTTTCTCTTCTGAATTAAAATTGTCGCGATGATCCAAATCCAGAAGTTCGTGCTAGTTGTTAACACTGTGATGTAACTTGTAACAGCTGATATATTTTATCTGTACCTCTACAATATTAAGTAACGGTGAAGTAAGTGAACGACAGCAAGATCATGCTAGCAGTGGCTGCAATTAGATGACATGACGAATAGAACGCTTGGTCATTAGGACTAGAGGTGTGTACAACGTGTTGGACCAAACAAAACCTAACCTTCAAAATTAAAATTCAATTCGTTTTAATGGATTATTCAGCTTCTTCTTTATGGTTACTGAACTTTTTAATGAACGAATTTGTCTATCTAAAAATATTTGTTTTATGATTATTCACTTGAAATGAACAACAATTGTAGAGTCTTTTGGTTTCGGTCTATTCTGGTTCATAGATCAGTCGGTTTGACCAAATAGTGGTATTTTTCTGAAATGTGCTTTCGCTGTTGTTTTACTTAAAGTGTATTTCAGGGTTTGTATTTGACCACCCAGTTTTATGGATAACAACATTTGAAAATTACATTTATTTATTTTTTTATTTTATGTTGATTGTTGATTAACTGTTATTTTAATTCATAATGCCTAGAGAATAAATGTGTTCGTTATAAAATTACCTAAAACATGAAGTGAGTCACAATGTGTGTAGGAGGACTGCGACATCTGTGCCTGCTTACTTGTTCTAAGATCGGGAACTATCGTCTATAGAATTCCCTCCAGCTCCAACTCCTTTAGGAAGTTGGTAAGGCACATGAAAGGGATCAAAGGTAAGATTTCCACTACATCAATCTTGTACCCGCCCAGACTTGTAGCTCTGCACCGTATTTGACTGATAGATGATGTGGGGTCTCTGCAGATACCATCATACTCCTTGGGTATCTCGTCAAGTTATCCTAGCGGTGGGAGCAGGATGTTCCTTCTTCCATGTTTCTGGCATGTCTTCACCTCTTTGTTCGTTGCTTCTTCTAACAGGAATGTGATTCCTCTAGAGTGGCCTGTTTAACCTTTATCTACTAGGTTTATTATCTCTGGTTTGTTGAGGAAATGTCGACAAAGAGGAGGACTTCCCTTGGTGATGGTCATTAATGAGAGTTGCGGTAAGATCCCACACAAGCTTATATAATTATTTTTCATTTCTCCCTCTTTGTGTTTATCACAGCAGTTAGGTAAAGGATGGTCCACTCAGCCAGAGCTCCGTTTGGTCGTGTAAGGCGTAATACTATGGAGATGTCACGAATTATCCCACAGGCTAATTATGCTACTCCTTTTGCCCGGTACTATTCACTCCATGTGTACAGGTTGCTTTATACTTTAGGAATGGGTTGAAAATAGAAGAAAGAAGGGGATGAAGACACGAAGTGAGTTAGAGTTAAAGAGGACTTATAGAAATATGTCGAGAAAGATACACCTGCAGGAAAATGGCAATAGTTTAAGTCACAGGAAATACCTCAGTACAATATAAAGATTTATGATCTGAGGAGGCTGTTTGAAGTGGATGCCCAACGGGCATGGGTCACCAACCCCCACCCCAATACAATACTAACGAGCTATTTCTTTGGTCAGTTATAGTGGATTTTTTAAATATAAAATATTTAACTTTTTCATTTTTTCAATTTTTGTTGTCCCTTCATTTGAACTTTCCAAATTAGCTTTAGTTATATTTTGTTTTTTGAAAAAAAAAATAGGCAAAAACCCCTCGCAAAACAAAAATGGCTCGGTTGAAACGTAACCGATCTTAGGTTTTAGATAATCTTATGCCCCATAGGGGCTCAATATAGTGAGTACGGGCAAAGCTATCCCAAGGGACTCTAGCTGGATCTCTAACGCTCCCTTTCATCTTTCCTGTCGGGTCTCACTTTCTCTCTTCCGACCCTAACGCTGCCAGAGTATTCGATTGCTTGGGGTCTTTATTTTGTGTTCTTTATAAGGTTATGATGACCGAGAGGTATTTTACCTTTAAACAATAAATAAAAAAAAGTAATTTTATAAAGAACAACTTTGCTTTTTTGATATTATATATATATATATATATATATATATATATATATATATATATATTGTTTTATGTTAGTATTAGAAATATATGATAGATCACAAAAAATTCGAACTTAAGTTTTCACAAAAATTACGTTTACTTAATCAAGTTATGAATAATCAAGTTTTAATGTTGTGAGAACTTGTGTTCGAGTTTTATTCTATCTAATAATATTTCACAAGTCAAGCTCAACATTTATTTATATTTAGAAATATATGATCATGAAATATGTTTATGTAGACCAAGAAATTATATTTTTAGATTACAATTCAAATGTCCTCCATTTTAAAAGTGTACAAAATGAAGTCTAAGTTTTCTGGTATACTGGTAAAAGGTTACATACATAATGCGCACACCAAATCTTCACTTAATGTCTTATCTACTTCCAACGATATATATTTAACACAAAATTACCTACAGACGGAAAACAAAGCATTTACGGTCCTATGTGTATATAAAAAAAATTGTTTTATATTTAGCTATGGAATTATGCGAAATATTGACGTGCAATTTTGAATCAAGTATGTGAAAATAAACGTTGCTACGTGGCTTCGCAGGCGAATATTTTAGATTCAACATTGATTGTTAAATTAAAAAGAAACTTAATTCATATTATAATGGGAATCAAAATTAGCTCAAGACAATTATAATTTTTGAAAATTTTTTTTATATATATATATATATATATACAAATTTTACACATCTATATTTAAATATATAAATAATATATCTACACTTTTACAGATTCAAAGCTAAGTATAAAAACCAAACAAATTATTTATTTTTCTACACGCATACACTCGTGGACACTAACATAATATCATCACACGGGCTGTCACTAACATGGACACTACACACAAAAAGGCACACTCTACGCTAAGCTTAACCTATATTTGTTTTGAACTTTAAATATGATGGACCTAATCAGCTGTTATGAGTATTATTATATTGTTTGCTATGGTAACTTAATTTGTTTGTTACAATAATAATAATTATTATTATTCTCGCTTTAAGAGATTTATTAGTATAGAATTAATACTTACCAATTGTTTCAAAATCTGCTCAATCTGAAATAGGGAAGAAGATTAGAAGAACTCATATTATCGCATTGAATTTTAAAGCTAAAATGTTTCTTTGACACACATTAGGTTTGTTCAAACACAGTATTAATATGAAACAAAGTCTAAAACCTTCTTCAAAAATACTACTATAAACTTGCAAAGTTTCATTGAGATTGTTAGTCCAGTAGATGCTGGGGTTACCGCGAACAAAGATCGACCTTTACGATTCCCATTTCCTTATGGTAAAAATACACAGTAACTTCTAATTGAGGGGAAAACAAGAGTTTAAAACCTTCTTCTGATTGGAAACTATGATGTTACCAAATCTGTTTTAAGATCTAAGAGCCAAACATTCACCCCCACCTCTTATAGATTTATGAATATAGGAAGATTGTTTTCCCAATATAAACGTTTATAAAATCAAATATTGTGTATATTAAAGTAAGATATTGTTTCTAAGTTATTTTCTAGGCACTATACCTCTCGGGGGGGGGGGGTGATTTACCACCACTATGAACTCGTTTGTACAGAGTGTGGAGTAACTTAGGTTACCTTAAGTGTCTCACTTTAGTGATTACGAGCTTGGCAATCCCGACGAACTTAGCTGGATATACAATTTTTTTTCGTGTAGTCTTGAGTTAGATCTTTTTGTTTCATCTTTCTTTTTGTTTATGTTCTTTTCTTCCTTTCTTTTATTATGTATTGATGTCGGAAAGATTTTCCGTCTTTAAACAGTGGGAGAGGGTGTCTAGGCACATCCCTTCTATGTTGAGGAATCACTTGAGATCCAACGTGTGTCCTGCCTATTAATTAGTTACTGTTACAAATTAGACATCTTGTGAGAGTAACAGTACATGGAAGCTGATATCTATGTTCTATTAATTGTCAGTCTAGTATTGGCCTACATTCTCTCAACTTCTACAGTTAGCTCTATTAGCAGGTTGTCATCAGCTTCCGGTTTTGCAACTTCTGCTTCACTACCACAACCTTGGCTCTTATTTACTTACATTTTCGTGCGGTTTTCTAGGTCTATTCCTTCTTTTTGTAGTTCATCATCTTCGGAAATTACTGGAATGAAACTGAGCATATGATTATGACACAATTGAGTTTGAAAAGTACAATTATTTTTTAACTCGTTAAATTAATTTTTGACCCGTAAATTTTGCAACTTTTGCTGTAGTTAAGTTATTGCAGATGGATATACTGTATCGAGTGATATATTGATTGGGGAGGGGGCACAAATATGTTCAAAAATCTGAATACAAGATTTGAACAAAAGATGGTACCTGATCGTACCATTGTTTTGTACAATTTGGATAAATTTAAATTTAATAAAAACCAAAAAGAGACCAAACAGAACAAAAATCCTTGTCTTCATGAACAACAACATTTCTGTAACTCTCATTTGTTCTTTACTGTCTATATTTACAAAACATTTCTGAGAATTTACGAATTTCGTTCAAACATTTTGTTCATTTATAAGCCATTTATTTTAGATAAAAGATTAAAATGAAATGTAACAGCCTCTGGCACCGTGATCATCGGCATATTTTCCAACTAAGCCTCTTAATTCTATTTCAGTAGTTGCTGGCAAGACACACAATCATGGCCTTCGGTTTTCTCGTCTAACCCAGTCTACCCCGTGGTATAGTACTGTCCTATGAAAGTCCACCCTCAGACCACAGTGTCCCGTAATAAGTTCCGTGATTCGCCTGATCTGCCCAAGATCAACAAGTCCACCTGAAGGAACCTTTCTTCATGAGAATACCCTCTACCATGAAATCAGCTTCTAAGACGATCCCGTCTTTGCTATCTTTGGGGGGGGGAATATAGCTCAGGAATATTTGGAAAATAAATTAAACGTTGGGTCATTAAAATACGATATACTGTACGTTGAGAACTCTTTTAAGGCACGAGCGAAATCAATTTAAGCATTAAATAATTTATAAATATGTTTTTGAAAGTCAGCGTCCATGATTCACTTTGATTGACAACTACAACTGATATTTTGGTGACGAATCGTTTTAATTTGATTGTGGGGAGAAAGATCGTTCATTGTTTATTAGGCTCTCTAGGTAAAACCAAGAATCTGTATAATTTCACGTGCGTGTCTGTTTGTCGCAACCCGTCTACACAGACAAGACTGGTTAAAATCCTATATATTTGTATTGTCCCACATATAGGTACAATATAGTGGTAACAAAAAAGACCTTGAAGTAGTTAAAGGGTAAAAACTATGGAAATACATTTTTTTAAACTTTATGTGTGGGGGTATTAAACAAGATTAGAAGTTATTCTGATTATGAATTTGCAAGTTTATTTGACGAAAACAAATCGCATCAGATATCACCCTACCCCCCTTCCTCTAACTTCAAGCCGGCATAACCTACAAATCTGTTTTTTTAGATTAATATTAAATTGCAGTGTGAAATCATATATATATATATATATATATATATATATATATATATATATATATATATATTTGTATAACGAATACAACTTAATTTAACTACAAAATGAAAAATGAGTAGCGTATAAGTTTTAGAAGCAGTTTTTGTGAAGTGTGACAAAACATTCAGTAGCCATTAATACATGGGTTGCATACGTGCGTGGTTCTCTATATTTATATTTTGTTAAAACCAGTCTACACAGACAAGACGATAAATCCTATATATTTCAAAATTTACATTTATATTCTTTGTATTCTCCCACATGTAGTAAACATATTATAGTGCTAACAAAAAAAAAATAATGATATTGGTGTAGTCAATGGGCAAAACATATCGAGTTGAAATTTGTTTTTTGTTATTTAATATTATGTGTGGAATATGAAATAAAACGAATAGTAATTCTGATTACGAATATGTATGTTAGTTCACTTATAATACTTGGATTCTATGTGAATCGTGTGGTTTTAGAACACTCTGTATCTGACATCACGTCTAAGACAACATCACATTTAGTTACATCTGAACATTACTGACGAGGGTAATGCTCTACAAGTTGCCATTACAAAATATATAATTATTTAAGAAATGTTCTGTAGTCACGATTGTGCTTGGCCAACACGCCTGGATAGATAAAGCTCACGGAATCCATGAATAAATGATGAACTTTACAGTCAGTTGCTTTGCTTCTTCAGTATCTCCATCTTGATTTTGCCAACATTTCTGCACGCCCTCAGTCGGAAGAGTCCCCAGCTTGTCTTTAAACTGAACTTAATGTATTCGTCCGAACGTTAAAGTCGCCAAGCAAATTTGAAATAATAATGAAGTATGTGTTCGTATGATCTTCCAGCAAAATTGTATTTAGATTGTAGATAGAATTGTATTTAGAATTGAATATTTAGAATAAAGTTAACATCCTAATTAAGACACTTGTCAACTTAATTCGTTAGTTCACAAGTTTAATCCAATCATTTATGACTAAAATTTGTCAACACATTCAGCCAAAATTTATAAGAGATAAAGAGGACATTTCGATTACCAGAAAAATCTGTTGGTAAATTTCTCAATAGTTTACAAGAATAACGCTTCAGCTGTGGGCCCTAAATCGTCCTACAGAACTAAATTTCGTACTTCTAATGATACTTAAAATAAATTTCTATTACACAAAAAATAAATAGGTATAATAATAAACTGTATAAAAAAATAAACAATCTTTCTTACACACCCATTCCCAAAACCAAATAAAATAGAACCAAAAATTATTCTTTACTAATAATGTCAACCATTTTCTTTCAGGTTTGATCATTACATGTGAAACCGATAATAAAAATTAAGACTTTGAGTTTTGCTTAATTCCTCGAATTATCAAAATGTCTATACAATAACACCACGACTGAATGAAAAAACCCGACGATTGAATTAAAATCTGTTGAGCTGTTTAGTCGCCAGATCCGTCAACGTTAAAAAGAAGATCAAACAATTTTGGTCATTTTTACAACGGAATATTTCATAATTTTCTGAAAGGTTTCGTTGATAAGTCCTTTAAATATACGAGAAGTTTCATCAAAGAATGTTGTAGTGTAAACAGTACTCGTCACGTTCTAATGCTGGATTGATCAGACATTTGCCATCATTTGTGTATATTAAAATAAATACACGACATTTCGAGAATATAAATCTACTCTCATAGCTTTGATAGAAAATTATTTAGTCATAGCTTTGTCAGCTAAAGCCAAGTTTTAGGTTCCACTTCTTTTTTTAGATTATAGATTTAGTTTTAGTTTACAACAGGGTTTTAGGTTACGTTGGTGTTTTTCTAGTTTTAAACTTGATAACGAGAGTTAATTTATACTCTCGAAACGTCGTGTATTAGTTATCTTATATAAAAACGATGACACGATTAAACCATATTCATGATACAAAAATAAAGCAGCGGAGTATCACTATTAAAAATACTGTAACTCCAAATCGCTTTATTATAAATTCCAGTAAACTATTGTAATAAAATACACATAGTTTCACTAACTATACAAAGAAAGCAATTTGACAACCAATATGGCGACAATATTACTTTCGTCTCAGTAAAACTGTCACATTGATTCTGATCTATATGGAATTTAATACAGCGTGTCCAAACATTGGTGACGCGACCTAGAATACATACTACCTGCACTACTAGCCAAAAATAATTGACTTCTTTCTTAGCTCTTGTGAATAGTATGGAGAAAGTACTGTTTTGATGACAATTTGACTTTCCCTCATCGACAGCCTATATTTCAACTCTTGTATGTATTAATCTAGTTCTAGTAGATGTGCAATACTGACTCCACGTGTTCTTCACTCATTACTGGACCTCGTTCACAATCACCCGCCAATCCAAGTCTGCAACTCGTCTCCTTCATCCATTCATTTTTATAGTCCTACGTCATCAATACATTGGTCTTTTTGGACTGCTCTTTCTTCTTGTATGGTAAAGCATATCTCTCAGCATTCTTCTGGGTATTTGTTTATTTTTATGGCCGTAGACAAAAACGATTGCTTAACGATAACTTGAAAAAACAGCACACGATAACTTGATTGTTAATTGTTCGAAAAAACTATACCGATAATTATACTAAATTTCTGTTTGTTCACAACTCCGCAGGGGGGGGGGGGAGGTGCAGACTAATAAGAGGTGGTTGGCGTCCCTTGCGGAACACAAAATGTACTATCATCCATATAAACATACACCCAGAATATCATACCGGAGGTTGAGTGTCATTAAATGCAACTTTGAGGTATCATAAATATTCAATACAGGTTAACAATTAAGGTTACACAGGGTGTCCCTCAAGAAAATGGAGGAACTTTTAAGTACATATTCTACTGTTGATCCCCCAGGGGGGTGCAGTTTAGATGTACCTAATAAGAGGGGGTTTTGGCGTCCCTCTCGGAACCCGAGCAGCTATACAAGGGTGGTACAATAAAACATCTTCTCCAAATATACACACACATATATCACCCATACATATTTTACAATTCGTAGAGGCACTTACACTACATGATTTACAGTGGAAACATATACACTCTACATTCATATATTGGGATTATTTTTTACCGTGCTGGGTCGTAGCGCCTCTGGGAGTGTTTACCAGACCAAAGCGTGACAAACTTTGAATCTGGTAAGCTGACGTGAGATTGCACTGCCGAAGACGTATGCGCTATTTCTGTTCAGTAGCAAACCATTTCGGTCCTTGGTCAGGAAGTGTTCGCGATGGGGGAGGTGTCGGATCCTCCCTCTCCAGTTGCGGGTCTGGACTGATGTCCATCCTGTCTGGTAAAAAGGATACTCTGGGCCCCAGAGTTTTGGGGGTTGGGTTGATCGAAAGTGATCCAAGAGTATACCCGTTCCCAGGGTCTCATCTGCAGCCGTTTAACACTATGCGCTGGTTAACCCTTTTATGGTCTCTACAAATAAAACAGTCAACCCGGGAAGCGAAAAGAGACAGCTATCGGCATCGTCCGAAGAGTCTGTCTGTAATGAATTTAAGAGAAAAAATTTGGACGTAGGGAAACAGGCACCTGCTCCCAGATACCTTATTGTACGTAACAGTGCTAAAGGGTCAGATCTATCTAAGATCTCGCCCTTTGTTATTAACAAAGGTGTGACTAGTGCTCCAGGTAATGTTCGTTTCATTAGGAAAATTTGGATTGGACTATATTAAAACAGACTGACTCAGACAGAGTCACTCTCTGTAGAAAATGAAATCCTTTTTCGAGGTCGTTAACGTGTCTGTTGAACCTCATAAGGGTTTAAATTCCTCTAGAGGCGTTATTTCTTGCCTTGACGTCTTGAATTAGAGCAGCACGGAAGAAATAAATAAAGAGCTCACTGAACAGTATGTTATCAATGTGGAACGAATTTGCCATACAGAAAATAGTGATACAAAATCAACCGGCTCTCTCATTTTAACTTTTTGCTATCCCAATCTTCTTGAGCGAATGTTTGCTAGATTCTACATTCTAACTTTTTGACCGTACATTCCAAATCCAAGGCATTGTTTTTGATACCAAGGTTTTGGACATGTTAGCAGCACTTGCTCTACACATAACATTTATGAAGAGTGTGGTATAAAAGGCAACAAAAGTGAATTAACATTTACGGGATTAGATTTGCCTTTAGTGTTGTAGAAAGTTAGTGCGCTGTTTATTCAATACAGAAAAAGAAGAATATGGAAAGTGTTGAAGCTTAGAAAGTATGATGTAGAGGTCCAAAGATAAAAAAAAGTCATCAGTAACACAGGAAGAAGGCGTTTTTAGAAAGTGTACAAGAACAGGGATAAGAGAGTAAAAGGAATAGAAATTAAAAGAAGTAGTGCAGTAATAATGGAAGTAAAAGGTAATAAAACAGTATTTATTGTGAAAGTACATCACAAGTAAATTATAAAAAGTGCATTTATAGTTTGAATTTTAGTAGGCCAAATACCTTTACTGATAATATACGAATAAACTATATTTATTTTCTGTCATTTAGAAAAGAAAAAAACAAGAAACATTTTCGTTAGAAATATTTCTGATCCCATGTACCAGTATTTGTTTACCAAATTAATACAAAAACATGTTTGAGTGGTCTCCTAAACTGACTCTAAATATACAATATTGCCTCATCATTTGTATACACTTATATTTAGTACAATATTTTCTTTACTGTAGTCTCTGCCTCAAACAACTTAAAATTATTAACCAAAACATGACTAGTTTATTTAAAACTTTAATTAATCACTTTATTATTTTAACGTGATATACAATCTAATCCTACCCATTAACAATGTTCTCCGTTCCACATTAGTTGGCAATGTGTTTTTAATGCACTGAGGCTGCAATAAAAGCTGTCTTTTAAACGTCTAAAAAACATCAGGCTAAATAAATGATGATAAAACCATAAACAATTTTTTTCATTCACCCATTAAAACTAATCGTCACCAAAACGCTCAATTCTGTAGTTGTCAATCCAATAGTGAAAAATGTATGATAACGTTCGTTTTAGTTTTTAGTTAGGATACTGTATACGTAACAAAATTACTACAGTCGGTTTTGAATTTTGATAAAGTACATATTTAACAACACCATTTTTAGTTCCATTTAGTGTTTCAGCCATTATATGTATTGACAAAGAAACATCAAAACTTTGGAGGTATATAGATAAGATATTGAGTGAAGATTTTTTAAATTTTAAAAATGGCGGAAGCTTAAAAATTTTATACTCTATTTTCATTAACATAACAAAAATTTAGACCTAAAAGAAACATAAGTTATTTCTCTATTAAGGAAAAACCAAAGGTTTTTTCTTCTCTGTTGGGTCAAAGGACAACTGAGTTTTCGACGATACAAACTAAAAACATATATATATATATATATATATATATATATATATATATATATATATATATATATATATATATATATATATGTGTGTAATTACAACACCCAAGATTAGTAAAAACCAAAATATGGAATTATTATATAATTATAAATCTTTTTCATCTTATAATGCAGCTCTGTACTATGTAGTTGCGTGATAAGACTCTTTAACTCTTCCATAATGTCACGATTACATGATACACTTCCATGTTTATGATAACACTTTGCACCCTACAGTTAGTTATAACGGTATCAAGAACATTAACTTAATATATTGATACATTATTAAATCATATTGTATCAATAAGAACAGGTTTAGTGGAGCAAGGAACAACGGAACCTGTTGTGGTCTGACCAGATCAACTCATCTAGAACTCGAAACTCCGTTACTGAACGCACATGACGTGTTATCATTGTAGGTTACGACATGCATTGTCTTCTAATATGTCGTTCAAATTCCCCAGTGTTAAATTGATGGTTGGTATCTTACCTGTCGTGCATATTTACCGTTACAGATTTACTCTAATTGTAATATTATTATCTTACAATCCTCGTAGTTGTTCTTATATTGAATAGCCTCTACTTGTTTTGAATATCAATGACTAATCCGTGTGTGGACTAAAAATATATGTAAATATTTTTTGGGGACCACTGGTTAAAATTTTTATTTTGGACAATACTTAGTTTTATTTCTTAATAAAGAGTTGGGTTCAATTGTTTTCCTTCAATTTCTTCAACCGTTTTCGTAATAGCCAACAATGGATTATTGCTCTCCTAAAGTGGTGGTTTGATATCGCTAGCCATCTTCAGAAAGACACGTAATATCCATGAACTTTAGAAGCTTCATGACAAAGAAGATCAATTGTCTCTAGGCCACATTTGCTGCAATCCTCTTCCTATATGTCCATCCTGTGTGTGTTTTCTCAGTTGACAGTATCTTGTAACAAATCCTACCTCCTTCCTTGTATTTCCACTGACTAAAGAGAAATTCAGATACAGTTTCCTTAAAGGTGATAAAAGTGAGAATATGTTCATATTTAAACTTGAGATATTCCAACTCCTCTCGACCTCTTTTTGAGTCTAAGTGTTGATGACTTCATGAATAATCAACAGAATGGCTCAAATCACATGTTTCACTAATTTTATGTTTCATTCATTATCACTAATTCCAGCATGTCCTGGAACCGTTCAGTTGTTTTTAGTTTCAACACATTTATCTCTCTATTTTTCTTGTTGTTTAAAGGCGTCAAGCCTCTTGCTCAAAATAACCTTGTACAAAAAAAGAACCCCACACATTGAATTCTCGAATAGCTTCACGATCAAAAGAGAAAAGGAGTTGGTCAGGAGAAACCAGATAGGAAAGATAAAAGTTAGGAAAGGGGAGGATCTAACCCAAAACTACAGGGGAAAAAGCTGTAACTCAGTTTAGGCTCCCTCGAGTCCCTAGACTGACAAGTCCTTACTCGCTATAATAGAGAGCCCCTAAATATTTCATTCCCACTAATCCCAGGAACTTCGCGAAGTATAACATTGTTGAACATCCTCCTCTCCAGACATGATGTATCCTAAAACAATCCGACCTTATTTCGTTACAATTCAGAGCTTTCAAAGCCACCTAACTGTCTTTATATCCTTATCCTTGTATCCAAGTCTTAAGTCCATTAAGGTTGTCATTCCTGCCTGAAACACGACTCAACCTAATCTAAGCTAACCTAACTGTCGGCATAGACACATATATCCTTATCCTTTTACCCAAGTCTTAAGTCCATAAAGGATGTCATTTTACCTGAAACACGGATTAAAGTAAAATCTATAGAGTTTTTAATCAAATCCGTATCCAAAATCGCAATTAGAAACATGTTACTGTTCTTGATTAATTGGCTAAACTATCGTTTACAGCCGGTATTAAAAACTAAATTTTAATTAAACACGACTTAGGCCGAGGACACGTTTTTCCCACAAACGAAAGAAGTGTACAACCAATTTAAATACACTATGTAATTATTTTTTTAAAGTCTATAGTCCATTTCAGCTTTTTTGATTGATAATTACTGAAGTTTGTGGTGGCGAAGAGTTTTGGTTGGTTTTTAATTAGTTTTGGGGGATAAGTGAGTGCAATGTTTTTGTACGGTTTTCAATAATATTTATATTACATCATCTATAATCTTCCCCCTCAAAGTCTTTACACAGTTTCTCACGGTGTAAATACAGTAGTTCTACCTATGATGAATATCATAAGGCGTACTAAATAAACTAGTTTGGTGCGAACCAATGCAAATTACTTTATAAAACCCGGTTGTATTGTTTTACTAAAAGTGAAAACTATCAGACCAATGCCAAACTAGTTTTTTTGCCACGGTTTTACTTGTTGTTTAAAAGGCGAAAAACCTTTGGGTTAACATCGCTTTATGTAAAAAGGGAGGAAAAAAACATAGAATAAGGTCCCCACAGTCCTGTAACACTGTAATATCGTCTGGGTTTTAAGAACAAGAGTTAATAAGGAGAGATCTGATAGGAAAGATGAAAGAGAGGTAAATCAAGGAGTGTTATCCAGTAAGGTAAGTTTGTTTAATACAGTTGTTACACAGATTCTCTGAACCTCATAATTGGGTATATCACTACTGTGGGCTCGGCCCTAGCGTTCGTAGTAGACATGTATATATTAAAACGTTTCCACTCACTTCGCTCGTGTTAGTATTCCGACCTTGACGTACATAAGTGAAGGAGCCACCACGCGTGACTCTGCTGAATCTCGTAACTATATGAATATCACATTTTCTTTGGGAGGTCAGAGTGTATCTCTGACAATAACTCGGCTGTTTGTCGTCGTAGAGAGTTATTTATTATGTTTGTCGTTATTATACAATTACAAACAGAATTGAAATCTACAATGTGTGTACAAAAAACTATTTAAAATTCCCACCATTTTCACGTTTTTAGTTCGATTTTTCTGAGGTTTTTCTAAAGTCAGATTTAGCATACTAATTTCGTTTAAATTTTGTTGAAACATAAAGATGAAAGACTCAAACCCGTTTATAGAATTCACAAGTAGTTCATGATTAACTGCGAAAAACAAAACTAATCCTTGTCCGTCGTCATTACAATCTCGATTAATCAAATTTTATTTACGCTGAGGGCGTGTTTATTGCACAAATTAAGCAATAATTTTAAAATATAAAAAAATTTCAAATAAGGTGTCCATGGTTCATTATTGCTTTTTGAATGGTGAACTGACGGTTTTGGTGTCGATTTAGTTTTGGTCCTTTGTATTTGGTTTTGGGGGTGAGTGAGAAACTTTGTGCATTGTTTTAACGCCTTATATTTGAAAAGTTAAATATATTGTACCACAACAGTTTGGGATGGTATCAATTGTCGAACGGGGCTTATATTCTTAAGTTCGATTCAGTGAAGCCAAAAATCAAGTCTTGAAAATAGAAAAGATTTGATATTAAGTTACACATTTTTTTTTTAACATTAATATTTTTATTTCAGCATCATAATTTAATACATATTTTTTCTGTCCACAGGTGAGTGAAACGCAGATTTATTAAGAACTGGATATAAACAGGTACTTTTAATAACATTTTATTCTGGAATTTATTCATATTATTATTATTTAGGTGGCGGGTTTTACCCCACACATCTCAGACTGAAAGACTTCTTGTGTACTTCCGTGTTCCAATCCAATCAGCTTAGCTTATTATCCTTTTTGCTTCCCTATATTATCTGATTTTTTCGAAGTAAAAGAGTGACAAAAAAACGCTAGTTTCTCTTTCTCCAGTATTTCACACTTCAGCAGTTTCGTGTATTTGCCACAAAGCCTGTATTCCAAACGCATGGTGTTTGATGTTTAGTTCAGTGACAAAGCTCAAGATTCTTCGGTTTACATTTGCTCAGTAAGACTCCATATATAAGGAACGTTTGGTCGAGGTGGAACAATGACCCATAGAGTTTAAAGATTTCCTCCATTTGTTAAAAGACGAAAACCTCGTAGTTATTATCACCTTAAAAGGAAAGATCATAAAATAGAGACCCCCTCCCCCTCCCTCTCCCCTCTCCTATGAATAATCTAATAACGTCAGAGTCGGAAGAACAAGAGTTGAAAGACATTTGAGAGGAAAGATCAAGGGAGAGGGATCGAACCCAAGACAACAGGAAACAAGTTGAACAGGACCATCATTGTATTTACACAGTCCTATCATACAATGTAATACAAGCAGATCCTCTAAATGTAATGTCCAAAAATTGGTTTCTTGGGCCTTGTAGGAAATGTCAAATTGTATTGGTAGATGAAGGAGTATGTTATGTTTGTTTAAAACAGTTTTTAGAAATATTTTCAGAACATCGTAAGTCTATTTTCTTAGACACTAATGGGCCTCGTAGATGTGTCTATATAAAAAAGTGGCACTCGCTTCGCTCACCATGTCGGTCCTTGAGTATGTGAAGGAAACACCCACCACTTGTTACGTTCAAGTCGGTAACTCAAAGCTGCCGGATTTCGTAACTAAACAAAATGACATTTTCTTTTAGAGGTCAGAGTATGAAATAACATTTCTGACAATAACTTCGCTGTTTGTCATTGTAAAGCGGTCGGGTTGATGCCACCACATGCAGAATTTATTTTTAATTGGGTTTGTTATAAATTCAATAACACACGAAATATGAACAACGTTTTGAAATGAACCCCATTTTGATATTTATAATTAGATTACATTTAATTCTCGACATGGCTTCCGTTCGTGGTAATTGTCATCGTTGTCTACTGTACGTAAGCAAAATAGCGGCTACAAAAATTAATATAGGATTATAAAATTTAGAATGGAGGACTACATTATTTAGAACCCGATTAAAATTCAGAAAAATTGAAATTTTCAAAATGGCAGTTATTTTAAATAGTTTATATATATATATATATATATATATATATATATCGTGTATTATTCAACTGAGTTAGATACAAATTTGCACATTTAAGTTCTACGTAATGGTACCAATTCTACATTTCTACGACGATAAATATCAAAGTTCTTGTCAAGAATGTAATTTCGAACCCTGGTGTCCCAACAAAAAGAAATATGTTACAAGATCCAGAGCCGCGTCACCGACACGAGCCAAGTGACGCTTGATCTACGAATGCCCAAGAAACTAAACTTTTGGGCATTACATTTAGAAGATCTTCTTGTATTATATAGTAAATACCATGGTGATGACCTTCAACTTGTTTGTATATGTCAGCTGAACCCTCATACTTTTCTGCAGTATATTAAAATGCTGGTTACCAGTGTGTCATCACATATTACAATACAGTAGTTAACTTGTGGAGTGTAGCGAATCCTTTAGATGATCAATGCCGCTTTTCTGATTTTACCGAAGGACGAAAACATTATGACCAAATATTTCTGTTCTTTAACGATTGCAATTGTGTTCACCATTATAAAACAGCTGTTTGAAGTTTCCTTTTATAAAAAATCTTTTTTTTTTTAAATTTTCAAATAATTAATTTTTATGTCATCTGCGTCAACATATTCATTTAAGACGGTCGAGAAATGAAATATGGGTAGCGTCGTCGTCTGCCCGTTCCAACTTCACCATCTTCTCTTCGGACTTCCCAAATTTCTCTTGCCATCAGGTTTATACGTCATCGCCTGCTCCTGAACCCTTTCATCTCTTGGCACTTGTTCTGTATATGAAGGATTTCCAATTCTTTTCTTTTATCGGTCCCTCCTTCTGTACCTTTAAAGCAACCTAAAACACTCTTTTCAGAATCTCTAATTACCCAGATTTTCCTTTAACGGAAGTACTTTCTGACAGTTCCACAAACTCACTGATATCTACTTAATTTGTTGACTATGTCATTATCCCTTTCATTAGTAATATCAATGCCAAAATACTCAATATTTGGGCTGTGATAAATGAATTCCCTTCAATAAATGAAACTGCAACATTATCGTACTCCCTAATTAGATCAAATTTAATGTAGATATATGCTTTGTAAACAAACATATGTTTCGCTTTGATTGTATTTAATTGGAGATTAGCGGAACGGGTCGATGCCAAAGTGGGTCGGTTGTTTATGGATCCATCGAACTGTGGATCAATCATCAATCGATTGCATTGTGTGAGTGTGAATGTTTTATTTTGACTTTCTCCTCGTTAGACGTCCATCTTTGAAGAAACTAGGCCTAGAACTAAAGAAAGTATCAGTTTAAAGTAACCCTACGGTATCGATATGTTTTTTTAGCAAGTCCAACAATTTCCTTCGTGACAGAAAAAAAAGGCAACTATGTATTATACAGAGTGTTCTGTAAGTAAAAAATGAGATAGAAACATCAAATTTGATGTAGGGGATTAGAATGTGCTCATATAGAACCCTATTGAAATTCGGAAAAAAAATATTGAAAATGTCAAAATGGGGTCATTTAAAACAGTTTTTTGTTTATATCTCGTATCGCACTCAACTTATAGGTCTACGCTCTAAATTATATTTAAATGTCCACATTTTATTCTGCATGTTTTGGTATCAACTTGACCTCACTACCATGACAAATAGAGAAGTTATAATCAAAAATGTAATTACAAACCTTGAACCCTGAAAGGTTTTAAACTGGTTTCCTAAACTCGTAATTGTGTACATCACTACTATCTTGACGTCAGCTAGGCCCTAACGGACTTCCTCGTTTAAAACTATCCACTAGCTTCGTTCATGTTAGTGTCTTTGCAAGCATATGAGGGAGCTTCCAGTGACCCGATCTTATCTGTAAGGATATCACATTGTCTTTGGAGTTCGGTGTTCAAAATTGCATTTTTGATTATAACTTCGCTATCTGTCATCGTAGAGAGGTTGGATTAGTACCATTACATACACACTTGAAATCTGCACATTTATATATAATTAATAAAATTATATAATAGTGTGTTGTAAGTTAAATAACGCAAAAAGTTTTTTAAATGACAGCCATTTTGACATTTTCAATTCGATTTATCTAAATTTTAATAGGGTTCTCACACTATAGTCCTCTATACTAAACTGCATGTTCATATCTTAATTTTTGTGGCTGCTATCATGTTTACGTACAGACGACAACGACAATTCGGTTTCCTGAGACAATGAAACTTCAAGATCAGTAAAAAACGATCAGATCCTTTTAAATTTTATCCTTTTAAAAGATAAAATCCTTTCAAGATCAATTCTTGAAAGGACGATTTATCCTAGCAACTCATTTCTTTAACGCTCGTACAAACTCGTGTGATATCGGACATCATCGGAGAACCCTCGTGGCTATGTGGACTGTTATGTTATGGGACAAGTCAGTTGGTCTTGTGGTGAAGTGCAATTCAATGTTCTGTGCTTGTGCTTTTACTTAAAGTATTGTTTTGTTGTGTTATTGTGTTCCGTTCACTGGGAGTGTTGTTTGAAAGTTTATTATGTAAGATTGGAGATGTAAACATCATTAAATTGTGCTTGTTTTTATAAATTAATATTTGTAGTAATATATAATATGGTTTTAGAGGTTATATTTCACTTTGATGTTGTTTTGGTGTCGCCACGTACGTTGTTTGGGACAATTCTATGCAATTTATATTTTTTTCCTATTTGAATAAAATATAATTCGGAGCGAAAACAAAAATACCCAATAGTTGGGTGGCCTGCTTCATTATTTTTTTCAAAAAGTTAAATTCGTTTACATTCTCTTCAAAGTGTATTTGTATGTGTTTAGTATTGGTCTTTCCAAAAGTGAAATGAGTTTTTATTTTTTTTATTGTACAACGTAACTGAGATATTTTGAATATTTTTTTGTTAGCAATATTTACGGAGATCTTTATGTGATAAAATTATTGACGGCTTAATTATTGACGTGATAAAATTATTGACGGCTTAATTATTGACGTGATAAAATTATTGACGGTTTCGAGAAACATGAAATGGTTTTAGGCGCTAAACAGGACAAAACAATGGCCTTATCACGAATAGATATATTTAAAAATACATGGAATGTGTTCACATTGTATTATAAAAAACGATATGTAAAAATTGAGGAAAGCATTTTTGTGTGTAAATAGTTTACAAATTTAGGACTTTCGTTTAGCAAAATTTGATATAAAAAATATGGGTAAATATTGTTTTAACTCGAGGATGACAAGGTTAAGGGATAACTTTGTTTTATGAATAAACACGATACATTTTAAATTACGTTTCTGGATTAATTTTTTTAACATCTTCTAGAACATTTCGTCGTTTTTACAATAAGTAATTTTTTTATGTTAAAAATACAGCCCGTAAGCTACCCATTTGAAACCAGATTTACTATGAATCAAAATTAATTTTTAAAAAGGAAAAACCAAAACAACCCATTAACAACTTAAGAGTATCAAATGGGGATCATAAACACCATTAAAATGCAATAATGATAAAAAATGTAATATCTTAACATAAATACGTTTCAATTTAAAAAAAAAAAACAAACAAATAAAAATTATGCCTAATGTTTCAACAACACTTTAAGCATTCTAAAGAGGCTTTTGGATGTTGTAGTGTATAGTGATTATATCGATACTGATTGTTTTCACAATTTCCTGAGCAAAGTAAATAGTTTCTTGATTTTTTAACCAATTTCCTCTTATAGTTAATAAAAGGACCTTGCTATACTCCAACTACCCTAATTTCAAATCCCTTTATTTTATTTTTAAATAAAACCAATTCAATTTTAACATTTTATATTTCAAATACTTCTAAAATTCTGACGGAGTTGCTTGAATAAATAAGCTAATTAACGAGAGATTAGGGGTGTGGCTGCTTACAGGAAACCTAAATAATAATAATTTAGTTACAAACATTGGAGATATAAACTGCATAAGAGAACTCAATACTGCCATAAGTATTAGAATTTAATCCCAAAAGAACTATTTTATGATAACAGTATGCTAGTTAAAATTACCAGTTTTATAGATTGTAAAGGAGAAACAAAGAATAGTAAATTTTGAGTTAAGAACGAAGCATTCGGGTTTTTTTAACAGTTTTCATAGACCTAGTATTGTTTTCTAATTTTAATTTAGCTAGACATGGAGTAAAAGAAAAACTTTCATATTTATTGGATTCCAATGTAAAAACTGTTGACTGTGTAAAACAAATTATAAAAGGAGATGTAAAATTAATTTAGCAAAAATACAAAGATTGAGTTGCTTTTCCCATCTAAAACCGATGTAAATATAAAAACAGTGTAAAAATTAACCAGATATTCTAAAGGAATTAAATAAAAAACCTTTCTATGTATAAAAGTTAAATATAACACAAGAATGTTCTGGAACTTTTCAACAAGGTGGTATTCGATTATTCGTTTTGATTTTAGGCTGGAAGAATAATTTAAACAATAGTGCAATAAAACAATCCTTAACAATGATAAAACTGTTGGTTGACATTCCTGTTTATTTGTAAGTCCTATGAGTAAAACAAGCAACTTGGTAACAATGTTTCAAATTCTTTAAATTGTTCAGATAAAAGATTAATCCCATTTAAATCTGAGTTAGCTAAAGAGAATGGAATTACAAGATTAATAAATTATATCAATCCAATTTTTCGAAACGAACAGAATTTGTTCCATTAAAAGCCTGGGTTAATCGTGAACAATAAATTAAAAATTATCCCATTTATTTTGTGCCGTAGAAACAAACACTTTACAGAAGAGTTGTTTTGATGTTATGTTTACTGGGGAATACAAATAATATTCTCCGAGATTAACTTGTGGAAAAGTAAAGAAAAGGGGCTTAAATTAATAAATTACTTTTTTGTTTTGTTTTTAGTTTTAATTTGTTGCGAGATAGAAAATGTTAAAAGAGGGAAAATAATGTTCTTGCAATGTCCTCTTTTATCAATATGAAACTGGGATAGGTCTTTCTTTACCGATATGAAAATATTTCAAAACATTAAAAGAGATCGGTATCTGCCATCACAGGAACTAACAATTTTATATATTATATTTTTTAAAGATATGTTGCTGTTTTTTTTGTAATGTGTTTATTGAAGGTATTATAAAATATCAAAATTTAATAAATGCTTAGAGATTCTATTTACTTTCTTTGGGTCAAGCGCCTACTAAAACCACACGACTCGTAGGCATATAAGGACAATTTATGTTTATAAAATCGAAGACTTTCAACCGCCAGTTTAAATTAATTGTACAAACAAATACGCACGTGAAATTATAATCGTCCTTGGTTTTGCTTACGAACTCTAAGAAAGAGAAATCAATGAAATTCCAATCCATTTTTTTAATAAGCTACTCAATTGTTTGTCTCACATCTTAAAAAACTGCCTTTAAAACTGATACACTATGCATTTCTCATTGTGAGGTTAAATTAGTTGTATTCGACATACAAAAAACTATAATGTATGATTTCGTATTGCAATTTAATTTTAAATCGAAATAATTTTTTCTGACTTGTCGGTTACGCCGTGAAGTTAGAAAAAGGTGGCCTTTAAAAAACTTTAAATTTGGACTATCGTCAACATTTTAATTTACAAACATACAAATTTTAATAATCATACTTTCTTTCGTCGTAATCAGAATAACGTCTAATTTTATTTGATACTCCATTCACGTTTTAAAAAAAAAAAAAATCAACTCTAGTTCTTGCTTCTTAACTATCGCAAGGTTAAGATTTGGTTACCGTTATATTTTCTCTATATGCAGGACAATAAAAAATATATAATTGTAAAATTTGAAATATACAGGATTTATCGTATTGTCTGTGAAGACTGGTTGCGACTTACAGACAGACACGCACGTGAAATTATGAGAGTTTTACCTACTGACCCTAAAAATCAAAAATCTAATTACTTTATTGAAAATAATAATAATAATAATAATAATAATAATAATCAGGGCAACAACGAATCTTTTTTATAGTCTCTACTGTCTATTACTAAGAAACTATCTTTTGGTCGATGAAAGAATAACAATAACATCGTTTTTTTTCATTAAAAGGGAAATATATTTGTTTTTTTGCCTTTTTTTGTAAAGTTGTTTTCGAGATATTTTGGAATATACAAAGTAAAGTGTAGATTTTATATATTTGTATATACCGTAAAAAGTTACATCTAAAATACATATACCGTACCAAATATGAACTTAAGTTCTTTACATAGATGTACATTTTTTAATATTTTTTTTTTATAGATGGACGGAAAACGTGTTTGGACAAATGTTTACAGAAACGTTTTCATTAAATTTGACGTAAGAAACCTACCGCCAAAGTAGATCCTTGCTTTTCAAATACAATGGACCCACTAATATCATAATCATATGTATTGTAAAATGTAAATTTAATATCGGCAGTCTTGTCCAGATATTGCTGAAGATTAATTTCCTTACATTACGATTAAGGATATTAATTTCTTTACTATCGATTATTGCCATTGACAGTTCTTTTATCGAAAACTCTCTGATTTGTTTGTATCTTTAATGAGATGGCAACCGCACTTTACATTTGGAAACTTAAGAGAAAATTATGGTGACAATCGTTAATTATTTTGAGCACATCAAAATGTTGTGGTTCTGTTTAATGACAGGTACCCAACAATGTTAAGTTTCTGTTATTATATTTTACATGCATAGAAAAAACGTTTATTAACAAATTCATTAACACTATAAAACAATGAGTCCCCTACCACAAGTTTGGTACAATAACACAAACACAAATAAAATATTTATTTGCCTTATGTTATTGTGTTATTGTATCAAACTTGTGGTAGGGAACTCATTGTTTTATAGTGTTCACATTCACCACAGTGCTCATTGAACATCTAAATTCATAAATATCGATTTTAGAAATCATTACGGATAGACATGTAGACAAACATATTTTTTTAAATGCTTGTTTGGGCTCAATAGGTACTCAAAACTCACACAAAACTTTAAGTATTTACTATTCATCTTTATATATTAGCTGGTTCATGTAATTTGAGAACAAGTAATTGTTTCAAAAATAGCAAACTTAGGAAACAAAAAATGTCCACACGAAAGTTATTTGGAATTGAGACTGAAATAAAATGACATTAATTGTTTGATTAGTCTCTGTAATTTGAAAGTCAAGTCAATTTTAAAAAATAGCAAATTTGTTATTTTTTGTATATTCTTAATCTACACTAAAATGTGAGAAACTTTTTATCTGAAATTTTTTTTTAATCCAACCTTAATTTTTCCAGATGTTTAGCCATAATTTTGGAGATACCCTGTCCTTTAAGATATCGTTTCTCGAAAGAACAACATCAGTTTTAGAACAATATTACAGGATACAACTATACATTACTTTAATCCTGTTATTTTCAAATAGCAAAAATTAATTATCCGAGTAAGTTTTAAAGTTAAAATAAGAATCTTACAATTGTGTTCTAAACATGGTGTTTTACGAAAAATAATTCTTCAAGTTCGGGAAATTTCCAAATATTTTGTTAAATATCGAAAATTAGTCATATATCGAAAGTTTCATATCAACGATTTGATTCAGTTTCCATTAAATTGAGCTTTGTGTCACTTAACATCTACTTGGCAGACAGTAGGTGTCAAGTGCAATCTATGTAAGGCCATGGTAGTCGTAGGTGTTGTGAAGGTCGCTCATTGTAACAGTTTCTCAGTTATTATACATATTATAAAGTCTATTGCAATCACACCTATAACCTACAAAGTAAGGCTAAACCCTCTTTGTTGTCGGATTGTTTTTAGAATAGCTAACGTAGTATTTATACTTTTCAATTACCTTTTTTCCGATGTTGTTTAAATTTTAGATGTAGGCTGAGTTTGATTAGGAGCCTTGGAAATATACAGTACGCTATTTTACAGGAGCCTAGGTTACGCCATTTTAAAATGATAAATAACCTTTTACATACATCAATCTTCCTTGGTGTAATGAACTTTATTTTAAAACTTTATAAAATTTAATAGATTCTTTTGCTATAACACAGTTACCATACGTAAAGACAAAATGCCAAATGGTTGAGTTAAAACAGTATCACTCTCAGAGGTTCACTTATACTCGAACCCGAGAGTTCGATCTACACTTTTAGTATTGGATTAGATCTTTCCTATCAGGTTTCTCTTAAACAACTCTTGTCTAGAGTATTGAAAGACGGAGGAGTCTTATACTCTTTTCTCCTTTATTTATTTATCTGTATAAGAACTAAATATGCCAATCGTAAAAAATTTCTTTCTCCATTAACAAATCTAATAGCTTCAGGAATCTGAAAAAGTGTTTTCGACAAGCCGTCTGTCGTTGTAGTTGTCGTCTGTACGTAAGTACGATAGTACCTTGAAAAATTAAGATAGGAACATTAATATAGTATAGAGGATTATAGCGAGCTCATTTAGAATCCTATTGAATTAAGAAAAATATAATGAAAAATGTCAAAATGGCAGCTACCTTAAAAATATTGTGTACGTATTTCTTGTGTTATTCAACAGATAACACACTGAATTTGACACAAATTTGCAGATTTCAATTCTTTATGTGATGGTGTCAATCGTATATCTCTACGATGACAGATAGCGAAGTTATTGTCAAAATGTAAATTCCAACTCTCCCAAGAAAATGTGTAATTCCTAGTTATGCCATCCAGTTTGGACGAATCATCGACAACAGCGTAGCGAGTGGAGGCACCTTTAAATTGTACAGCTTTGAGGCTCGTTAGGGTCGAGACACTGACACGAGGAAAGGGGGTGGAAATCTTTAAGACGTATATGAGGCTCGCTAGGACCAGCCAACGGTAAGAAGATAGTGGATACACTCAATTAGGAAGTTCAGAAACTCGTGTAGCAATAATAATTTGAATTTGCCCCTAACCACAATCACTGGAACTTAATAAAACACAATTATCTGATTGATTGTTCTTTATTAATTATATCCACTTAATGCCCTGATGTACATTTCGATAACATGGTTATCATCATCGGAGTTATCATCGGTTATTATCATACTCCGATGATGATAACCATGTTATCGAAATGTACATCAGGGCATTAAGTGGATATAATTAATAAAGAACAATCAATCAGATAATTGTGTTTTATTAAGTTCCAGTGATTGTGGTTAGGGGCAAATTCAAATTATTATTGTGAATTTCACCACAGTGCTCAACAAGATTGTATCGTGTAACAATGGTTTTTAATAAACTATTTTTTAAGGTGCAAGACCCCTTTATCAACCAATAAAATTTCCTACAGTGCCCAACCCAAGGCATTTGGAATATTTGCTAGTATGATCAGAGTAAGTACCATCGATTTGTCTGCAGTGATGACTGAGAGGTTTTTCTTCTTTTAACCAACAAATGGGAGAGACACAATACCTCACATCGCTGGTGCAATATTTCTGTGAAAGTAAAATTTTGATGATTGAACAGAAGTGCGCTAGATTACATTGTGTCAAATATTAAATTGAATTGCCTACAGTAAAGCGTTATGTCACAATGGCCAAGAACTTACTTTATGTGTTTACTTTCTCCATGTCTTGTCAACCAGGAAGTAAACCAAAGAATTTACATAACAAAGAGTAAATGGTTTATTTCCGTTGACAAGAAGTTTTGTTCAAGGAGAAATACTAATCTCTCTTTTCAGACCTTATTATCTTTCAATGTAGAGTGACTTTAATAATTTGGAATGGATCGAAATGAAATCTGACTACCGATCGATGTTTTCTTTCTTTTATCTGCGTCTTAGTTTGTCCGGGTTGGTTTGAGATATTCGACCTTCTAACCTGTCGTTATGATTTATTTTCTTTTTTCTTTTTTTACTGCAAATTTAAAACATGCTTTCTAAAGAGACGACGTTTTGTTCGCTTTCTTAGGAGCTATATTTGAGCAAAATCTGTAAAGTCAATTTTCATAAAAGCGTCGTGCCCAAGAGGTACAACGTTGTCCCCTCTAACCCTCTACGTTGTTGTCTAGATACGACTTCCCAACCCTGCATTTTCCAATGAGAAATTCTTTAATTTCACAAGGATGGCTGCAAACTATTTTATTGAACTATTTAATATAATTGAAGGTCAATTAGTTAAACGTAAGTTGATGAGAGATATTAATGAGATATTATTTATTAGAAAAATAATAATTTATGCGTCTAAAAATAATACATTTCAAATATTTTAACACTAAATTTATTAAAAACGAAATACCATTATAAAAATTATTAAATTATTATTATATAATTACTCAGTATTTAATTTTTAACTAGTTCTTTTTTCGATTTTCAAACAGCTCATTTGTTGGGGTTTGATACTCGTCTGAATGTACCTTTTACAATGTATTCGACAGGAACCTCGCTTGAATGTCGAGAGAAACCGATGCATCGATTACACACGGAAACAATCTTCTTAGAATATGATGAGATAATATCTAATATCTACAATACCAAATAAAACATTGAAGTGGAAAAACAGATGATGTCCTTTAATAAAATAAAACGTATACTTTCCCAGTATACGAAGTATTGGGTAGGTTTGGTAATCCTTAAAAAATTCGAGCTCCGTGTTTTTAACTGATTTTCGACACATCCGTCTTTGTCTTTGGCTGCACGTAAGTACGATAGCGGCCACAAATATTAAGATAGAAGCACGAAACCTGGTCTAGGGGACTCATATAGAAATAGAAATTCAGAAAAATTTAACTTTTTTTTTTTTTTTTTTTTTTCAAATCTCGTGTGTTATTCAACTTACAACACATCGAATTAAATACAAATTTAGAAAGACTTCAATTCTCCTCGTAAGAGTGTCAATCCCGCCTCTCTACAATTGCAAATAACGAAATTATTGTCAAAAATGTAATTTGGAAACCTGACCTCCCAATAAAATGTGATATTCTTATATAGTAATAACAAAGCCTATAGTGTACATCTTCGATAAGACCGAGACACTCACACGAGTGAAGCAAATGGACGTTTTTTTTATAAGACCCGTTAAGGTCTATCGGATGGAAAGTTGTGCTGTAAACAATTACGGGGGAGAAAAATTGCTTAAGAAATATTTTAAAATATATTTACCCTATTGGATTAAGCCCTTAATCTATCAAACAATTCAACATAATCTAAAAGACATAAGAAACCCGCTTTTGTCCTTCAGGCTGGGTAAGTACCATGATGGCGCCTATTAATCGAATGACGTGATGTGATTGTATATATATCAGACACTTGACACTGTTTGTTTACCAAAGTAATTGTGATAATTTAAATCCTGACTCATTCCCAGGAATGTTACGGACAGCTGTGGCAATTTAACTGTCGCTTTCTATTCCCTGCGTTGGGCACAGTGTTGTAGGCATATAGAAATGCAAAAAGTTATTTTCAATTGAATTAGATTCACCGCGGAAGTAAAATAATTAGACAGATTCAATAGAACTGCCGACAGAAAGGAAGGGAAAATGGTGAAAGTGTTCTCGCCTGTTCGTCTTCTTTTAAATTGAAATATAATGTCGTGTGAAATTAATAACAGAAGCAAACGTGTAAAAATTAATTCAGTTGTAGTTATTGTCGTGTTTTGTGAACGCTAAGAAGTCGATCGTGATCTTGTACGATGTAAAAAGGATTTAGAAGCTTAGAAAGGATACCAGTGAGATAGTTTCACTTTCAGTCCATGATTCAATTTTTTTGCAAGTTCAAGAAAATTCATTTGTTATAATGTAAGCGAGGGGTAAGCAGTATTAATGGAAAATAATTAATATAACTGTATGGATTCTAACCATGTTTAGCATTCTGGTATTAAAACATTTTAATTTTTGTCATAAATAGCCGTTAAGTTTTAATTGCCTGAGTGAGAAATTTTGTGCAATGTTTTTTCACCATAGAATAAAAATGTACACAAAAATATATCTATTTATAAAAAAAGATTTCACCTTCGAACAAAAATGTTTTGCTATTTTATTCTCCACTTTACAGCAAATAACTTTTGTTTACAAAGCTGTTTTTTTTAGATATTCACTTATTGTGTTCTTAATTTAAATAATGGACCCGTTATAAATACCATAAGGTGATTTGAAAGTTGTTTATACGAAAAAATAGTTTACGAACAAATTCCCGCCTATTACATCAGTTTATCTACAAACGGCTGCATAGATCTGTTTTGTTCCTCAGGAGCTCACTGTAGTAACTACAGTCGTGGCAATGCCTCTCTTACATCTTGCCTATCAAGTCTCTTTTGGCCAACACTAATTCTTTTTCGACTTTGACGCTATTAGAGTATTCGAGGGCTAGCTATCTTTATCTAGTTTTCTTTCTTTTTTTATGGTTATTAACAGAGAGGTTTTATCTTTTAAACGACAATGAAAAAATAAGTTAGTTTCGTTGTAGTATTGCACACCCTTAATAAACTTTTACGTAGCTTTCTGTTTTGACAGAATTCTATAACAAAGCATCAAATTCGATTTATAATTTTCAATTTGAACGATTCTTTTATTTGTTGGAACAGTTGTTAGTCGACATATACACTTTATAAGTGTACTGTTGAACCGTGTTTAACCTAACACTTCTTAATGACAAATTTATCACTACTTATTAGTCATAACTGTAAGTATCTATAATTATACGATGAATCATCTCTATATAAACGTTGTACTACATCACTTTTCATGTTGTACTATCAATGATGTTAATTACCATTAGAATATCAAACGACATTACTTTTTTTATCTAAAGAGCCTCATTATTTCTAAATTCACTCGGTCTTGAGTATATAATTGTCATAATCGACTATTTAGCAACAAATTCGTAATATAGAAATTAAGTCTATTGAGAACTTATGTATAGGCCAAACGAAAAAAAAGCCTGACAAATCAGAAATGTCTAAAGATTGTTTGTTTGGAAGAATAAATTACTTTAAAGTAGAATATATTAAAACTTCGCGCCTAAAGTGGAGATTTAACAGGTGTCATTAAATAGGACTGGCCCTGGCTCTGTTCTCCACAAGTGTTTGCTCGTAATTAAATGTACAGTAACTGTAGTAAATTCAATACCCTATATATCGTCCACAAAACTTTATTTTGAGTAGCTTTTAATCGGCATCCAAAAAGAACCAAACTTTTTTTGTGATAAAAATTATGATAATATTAAGTGTAAAATAAATTATACAAAAACAAATAAATAGAAAACAAAACTAATCAAGACAAAAAATGAAAGTTTGGTTGTAGTTGTTTATCAAAAAGTAAAAAAACAATTTAAGCTTGTGCAATAAATCCATCCTCAACATAAATCTTATTTGATTAAAATAAGAGACATAGCTGCCATACGAAAAACATAAAATTATGATTTTATCAAAATCGACTGTTACTTTTAGTGAAGTTTGGCCTCTAAGTACCCTAATAAAACCATCACTTAAAAATACCTGTTTATTAGTTTTTAGTAAAAAAATTTAATAATCATAAATTTCTCAAAATCTGCTCTACCTATTTCGTTAAAATTGTTTTAATTAACTACGCAGCGTTTATGGCACAAGTGAAACTAGTTTATATCCTACTTTAAAATATAAATATGTTTTCAACGTTTAGTTTTATTCGTTTATTTTTTATTGTGTTTGTGCAATGTTATAACGTCTGCTTAAATACAAATTGACTAAAATTACATTTTGCATTTGTATTATTGAAGCTCGGTAGTTACAGCTTCACACGCTAACAATGGAGGAGTTGGATTTGCTTATCGTAAATCGTCCATCAAGTCTCAATGATTTATTGCAGAATGTTTTGAATACATTAACAATCGTTATTGTTTGCTGCGTGTAAGTGACAGTAATGAAAAATGTAAATGTAAAACTGATTTGTACTTTGAACCAACGAGGCAGTTTAGTTACAGCCCACAGGAAGTCTGAGTCCTTCTTTAACCTTTGTTAATGTACTGAGAATAAATAGAAATCAGAATTGGTAAATGTGTGATAGTAAAGAATTGGTATAGTGTGAAATAAATGTTTAAACAAGAGTCAAATTATGCTGTACAAAATATCCCATACTGGACTATATATAATTTAACAAGATATTCATTTGGGGAGATAATAACGGAAAAGAACCCAGATAATTCCACATTTCTAAATTGGGGCATAAAATGACGAATAAGTTTCACAAACTGCGAGGAACTTTAATTTCATTCGTTTTAACAAAATGAGAGTTAATTTGTTATTGTAAACAAATAAGCCAAATCTGAACACTTTATACAGGCTGCAAAAACAATACATAACCTACTCATTAACATGTAAACAAAATTCAGTAATATCAAAATTTTAAGTACTGTTTTCATCGCCATCTCCAAAAATTAATTTCGATAGCTACAGTTAAAAAGTGAAAATGAATCTTGGACGCTATTATTGTTTTATAAAGTACGCGTTTATTTTATTTTAATAGAGTACAAACTTAATTAGACTATGCCATAAACTTTTCGTAATCATAAATCTCTGATCAAAACTATTGTTTTAATGATTGGACGTTGGAGGTTGTATGCTAAAAGGCTGAATTGGTTTTCGTGCCATTAATACTAATTTGTTCTTGGGTGATCTAATTATGTACTACAAATCCCCTTTTGGAATTTTTGTTATATCTCAAAAAAGTAATATAATGGCCTCTTTAATTATGTAAGAGGTTATTCAAATTCCCAAATTGGCAGGCCATTTTTCCACCTTTGTTAATACTTTTTTTTTTTTTTAATTTACAAAAAAAATATTAATAGGATTATCCAAAACTCAACTTGTTACATATCTTTTTTCTTCTTGGAAAGGTTCATAGAATTCATTTATGAAATGAAAAAATCATTTGGAAGAAAACATTTGGAGTTATTAATGAAAAAATGTCCAATTGAAAAAGTGGAAACTTCAACAAAAGTCTCCATAGTCATATAAACGAATTTTTCTAATTTTTGTTTCAAAATATGCAAAAGTTCTGGAATTTATTAGTTACTAAAAATCGTTAAAAAAATGTTTCATTTTTGAAATTTTCTTTTAAATCAGTCACAAATGGAAAAAGTGAAATATAGGTGAAAAGTTTGGCTTATTTTGAAAAATTCACAAAAAATATTATCCAAAACCCAACTTGTTAAAAATATTTTTTCTTGGAAAGGTTATGGAATTCATTTATGAAATGAAAAAAAAAAAAAAAGTCATTCTGAAGTAAAAATTTGTATGTTAGGTATCAAAAAAAAAAAAAGAAAAGTGCAATCTCCAAAAAAGTACCTAGACCAAAAAAAAAATTATTAAGTAGGCAGTTCCATATTTTTTGTTCCATTAAGAAATGCTTACCAAAAAGATTACACTCTGAAAATTTTGAAATCTCTGAATAATATAATTACATTAATAATTCTTGTTTTTATCTTGCTTTGTTTTCAAGACAGTTGTTTCACGTAAAGTAAATGACCTTGCAAATGATTTTGTCATTCTGTACACCACACACAAGGCGTCACTTTTGTTAGTCTTCGCATAGCTCACTGCATCCGTGAACTCACGATACCATGACGCGAACCTTATTTTAATAACCATACCATGAATATTTACAGAATATTCTGGTTTTGAGGAGACAGGAATGCTGTTTCATCTTTCTAAATATTGTGGGAACTAAAATTCTTTCTCGTCGTGATATTTTTGTAGAAGTATTAATTTCATGAGTAATTTATAGGTATTTCAAGGCTTTATGAAATTCAAGTATAAAGGATAATACTAAATTTAACAGTATGTTAAGTAAGTAATAATAAATGGAGGACAAACATTGCACAAAGTTTCCCATTCACCCATCTTCAAAAACAAACCAGAAATATTTGTCATCAAAAATGACATTTTACTAGTTGTCAAACAAAAAGTGAAAATGAATAATCACTTTTAAGTAGTAATGTTTTTTATATTGAAACACGCTGTTACCCGGGGCTTAGCACGCGAATATTTCAGGTTCAACATTGATTGTTAAATTACATAATACATTTTAGTATCAGGGTAAGTCAAAAAGTAAAGTGAAATTGAAAAAAAAGTCTATATATTTAGTGTACATACTTACATAAATAATAGTAGCATTAGTTTTCAACATAATCCCCTCCTACTTCTATAAACGTAGTCCATCTTTTAACGAGCATTTTAATTCCTTCCTGGAAGAAGGTTTTTGGTCCTCAATTTTACACGTTTCAATGGCCTCTTCATCAGATCGATAATGATTCCCTCGTAACTGTTTTTGTATGGAACAAAAAGATGTAATCGCTTGATGCCAGTTCTGGACTATATGGTTGGGGGTTGAAAACCAAGATTTTGAAGGCACCGGACTGTGTTTTTGGTCGAATGGGGTCGAGCGTTATTCTGAAGTAAAATCACCCCTTGTGAAAGTTTACCATTTCTTTTGGGTTTGATTTTTGGCTTCAATAAACACAGTAGTTCACAGTAGCGTTTATTGTTTGTTGTTCACACTAATTATCGTTTGACATTTAGGCTTGAATTCAACAAAATTGGACCTTCCGTATCCCAGAATATCGACATCATTCCCTTTCCTGCAGACATCTGAGTTTTGAACTTTTTTGCTGTGGAAGATGTTTCCACACCAAACTTTGTCGCTTACTCTCTGGTTCAAAATGATGGACCCATGTTTCATCAACTGTTATTATTCGCTTAGTAAATGAGTCTTCTTCTTCATGACGTTGCAAATGCTTCTGGGGAATTTTCAAAAGATTGGGTTGTGGACGCTGGTCAATTTACGCGGAACCCAGCGAGCACAGACTTTTCGAAAGTTTAAAGAATCGTAGATGATTGAATATGCTGAGCCATCACTTACATTTAACTCACTTGCAATTTCATCAACTTTAATTCGTCGATTATCGAGAATCGTTAGTTTAACCGCTTCAATGTTGTCTTTGAATGGAAGGCCTACCAGGCTGTTATTCATCACACAGAGAAATCCTACCACTTTAAAGCGATCGTAGATCTTGCTTCTATTAAAACAACTCTCTCTATATTACTTCTGTATTCGTCGAATAATCTCTGCTGGTTTCAAACCTTCTGAATTAAGGAACGTATCACTGTTTGCATTTCTTTCTTGGTGCAATCAGACAAAGGCGACTCATTTCACACAATCTTAAACAAAATCACAAATAGCTAACAATACTTTCAATGAACAGCTGATATACATTATGAGTTAAAGTAAAATAATCTAGTGCTGCCATACGTGTGATTTGGTGGGAAATTAAAATTTACCTTTACTTTTTGACTTTCCCTCGTAGTTTTCAGTTAAGAATTTTAACAGTTTTGAATAACTGCTTTAGTATCCATTGTGTATAACTGACGGAAGACTAGCAGAACACTTGGACGCACTTCTCCAAGTTACTTATTTTGTTGTAAACGGAACTGTGTATTCTAAAACAGTTAGAGCCCAAATCAGGAGGTATTTCAACATCCGGCTCCAAATAAAGTGAAGACCAGTGCGTTGTTGTAGCGTAATGTCGTGAATGTGGTTTATCGCTTGTAATTAGATTTTGTAAGTTTGCATGTGCCTTAGGGAATATCTATCCTTACGCTCCTTTTATGACAACACAGAGGCGTTCTGCCAATCTCACAATGAAACATCAAAGCATTGCAATATCTACATTCATCTCAAAGATCAAAATATGTATTGTTAATATCAAATAAACGTGCAATTTTAAAATAATGGTGTTTACGTTGGCATCAATAAGTTGATTTACTTCAAGATTCAGTAGCCTTCGATTTTGTCGTTGGCAAATGTTCGACGGTTTCTACGCGGTTTTCCTGAGGCCGGTCTTTTGTTTACTGCTTTAAATAAAACATCTAAGCTCCTACGCAATTGTCACACATTAGCAATAAACCTTATATACCGTTAATTTTTCCGAGATGTAAGCAATCAATCACAACACAGCACTATATAAACTAAGCACTATATAAGTCAACCTAAAAAGAATTTAAAACACATATTATAAATTTTCAAACAAAACAACAACAACAACAAAAGTAAATTATAACAACTGTTTCAAATTATTTTTGTTGTAAATCGTGTTATTTACCCATAATAGTCATGTTACTTAAATGATAAATTCAATACAAAATAATTAAATAAATATTGAACTTTACTTGTGAGATAATATTAGATAGCAATAATATTTCATTATATTATTATATTATTGAAATATTATTGTAAATTCAATCATTTGCTAGTAAAAACGTATAAGCGGAAAAATCAAATAATTAAAAATCAATAATTAAAAATATTAGATAGAATAAAACTCGAACACAAGAGCTCACAAAAATTACGTTTACTTAATTAAAGACATTTCAACGACAAAGTCGCCATCCTCAATGATACATGAACTACAATAATAACTGTAACACAGAATCACAGAGTAGTTCTGCGCTTACGCGAACGTTAACTGTTGCACATATATATTTTTTGTAATAACTCAGTTTCTTTTTAAATATCAATATGAAATAAAGTCTAAAACTTTCACTGCAGATTTTTATTGACATCGGTCCAGTGGATGCTGTGATCGACGAAGAAATGTCGACCTTTACGGCTGACATTTCCTTATAGAAAATACATAGGAAAACGTTTTCATTGTCGTATCTCAACTTCTAATGGAGATATCAAAAAAACCTCAACGTTGAAACCTCCTTCAGAGTGGAAACTATGATGTACCAATTCTCATGGAAATCGGTTCAATAGTTTATAACAGTTGAGAATACAAACATAGAATCGTCTTACAAATTTATTAGCATAAGTCGTATCTGAACAACGAAGCAATTTGTAAGTTTTTTCAAAGAAACCTTTCATTTTCACATTTTGATTAACAACTACCGAAATAATATTTTTGGCGACGCCGACGGCTCGTTATGGTTCGTTTCTTGGGATAAGTGGGTGGGAAAATGTGTGCAATATTGTTGCACTGTTTATTTGATAAGCAGTAACTTAATTCTATGGGTAAACGGTTTGACCTTTATTAGCGACAAATGTGTGTTTTGATGAAGGAGTTTGCACGTTTTTTTTTGTTGTAGGCCTATATTATAAATTAGCTAAAAATATTTGAATAGAACAAACATTTTATGGGTTTGTTTTCCTTACAGTTTTGTAGTGTTAACAAACTTCACTACCAGTGAGCGGTGTTATAGTGTAGATGAATGAAACTGTGCGATATCCTGTGTAACTTTGCTGAAGTTAAAACCAAATCCAATGTAATCATGACTGACAATGACTGCGAAATCCTGCGTGTACCTGGATCACCGCAACCTGATGCACGTCGTGTCAGAGGATCCTGGAGGGATTACCTTGATCCTGCTGCCGACACGAGGATCGTACACGACTGTCTCCAACACAGAGATTTCTTTGAAATTCCCGACACGGAGTGTTTAAGTTGTGATAGTTCCGAGTTCGAACCATTCTCTGAAGATGAATTATCTGATATGGACTTGACTTTGTTCGAACCCGGACCTAACGTGTCAGAAGATGATTCTTGTACACTTTGTTGCTCGCAATGCCAGAAACAACGGTTGGCAGCGCGCAGGATAGTGATACCATCGGCAAATATCTACATGTTGACACCGACAGATGTAAATATTAGTGGTAAGTTGTTGTAATTTATTTAGAAAACTATTAGTTGTTTTAAGAAAGCATGTTAAATTAATGATGTGCGAACACTCTGGAAACTTTCTCTCTCTCTTACAAAAACATATTTAACATTCCTAAATATTTGACATTTGGTTATGCGGAACGTTACTACGTTCATAAATGATACTCTGCCCTATAATAGGCCAGTCGTACTAACGTTTTTTTGCTAAAATGTGCTTTAACCGGCGTTTGCTTAAGCATAAAGAAACATACTTATCCTACTGATCTACTAATAAAATTCCTATAACGTTCAAGAAAACACCTTTAGGACGTTACATTTAAAGAACCTCTTTGTATTACATTGTATGATGGGGCTGGGTAAGTACCACGATGTCCCATCTTCTTGTTTCTTTCTTATTTCAGGTGTTTAACAAAGTATACAGTTTTATTCTTTAGGTTTTATGGTTCAAATCTCTGGAACCTATAAGCGGATTTTAATCAACCTAGTCACAAAATGTTCTTTACTGCTGAATGGCTCACTTATTGCTCTGATTGTCATTATTGTTTTTAAAAAATAAAAATAAATTATAAACAAATTGCTGTATCTTTATAAATTATTAACCATAAACTTTGCTATTTAGCGTGTATAGAGTGCAACCTCAAAATATTGAACCTAACCTCTAAATCTTTGGATTAACGGATAAATTTTGGGACTATAAACTTATAGTCTACAGTGTTAATCAAAATTTCTAACTGTGGACAAATTTTAGCTTTTTTTAATATTTTTAAAATTCTATTTTTAGTTCTTTTAATTTTTTTAAATTAAACTAGAAAAATTCAGATGCTTGTAATTGCAACTGTTTATTTTGACAGTTTTTATAAACAATAGTGATACTATATTGTTCAGATGTAATCTAAAGCTCATAGCGAACGTTTTGTTTGTTATAAAAAAAGCAATAAAACAAAAAAGCAAAAAAACAATTGTTATAAAAAAATTGAAAAGCAATTGTTATTATACAATGTTTTGGAATTTTCCTGCATAATGGAATATTTGTCTCACTCATTAAAAGAAACAATAAATGGAGCGAAAACTTTGTGCAAACTTTCTCACTCACCTAAGGAATTCAAACCTTACTGGTTTTTTAATGATTTTCAATTACTTGTTAAAGCGTCGTCTAATGGAATAAGAAATGAAACAACGAAAATAAAGGAATGTTCAACAGATACATAACTTCATAAACTAATTTTTGATTTCAGTGATGAACCTCAAAATCACAATATCTGCTAAAAACTCATTGATTTTTACACACTTTTCTATAGTTTGCTTTCACGTCTGTCTGTCTGTCATCAAATCTGGGAAACTCTATTTGAGTAACTTCTTGTTGGCAAAAATTTTTGAAACATTGTTGATCTCGAATGACAATACAATAATTCATTGTTATATACACATGTTTATGGTGGGGGAAAAGCATGCGCTGTAGTTATGTACGTGTAGTATAAATATGCAGCAGATATTGTAGAAGCACACATGCGCAGTATTGAGGTGGGTAGTACAAATACGCAGTAGGTCTTTCAAATGAGAATCAAGAAGAACGCGAAGCGCGTTTACAATCTGATCGTCAACACAAATCGCAATGACGTGCTGTGGAAACCTTTGAAGAACCTCAAGTTCGCTTAAAGCGTGATCGACAACAACGGCAAGAGCGAAATGCCAGTCTGGCAACGTTCGAAAAGGCGATCAACACACTTTATGACAAAATCTGTGAAATTTGTAGGAAGCGATGCTATCGCAGCCAAAGTACAATGTGGACGTTTACCGGAACAAAGCCATCCCATTTCCCCGAGGAATAGAAAGATAAAAACCATAACACACCCTTAGTACAAAGTACTAATTCAAATTTAAATTAGAAAGGTGTGGGCTCTTAGAATTTTAGATTATTTTTATGACTTTTAGGAAAAGTGGGTTTAAATAAAAAAAAAAAATTTTCTACTTTTTAGTTAGAAACATATATTTTTTAAACTCAGCTTATAAAAATTTTAGTTTTATTTTTGTTTGCCCTATACTTTCTTTAGCCTATACTTCGTGTATTTGAAAAAGTAAAAATGTCCTGAACCAATCAATTCTATAATATTACTTCTCTATGATACACCTTTTCATTAAAAATACACCAAGCCATTTCTGAAAGTGTTAAACAAATAATGGAAGAAAGAAGCAAGATATAGAGATTAGTTAAGTAGTAATCAACAGCCGTTATATCTTGACACGGGAGAAGACAGACTCCCACATGTCACCGTTAGTATGTTGGCACCATGTCTCACTAAGGAAACAAGAGTTACATAACTTTTAAGATTTAGGTCATTGAACAAATACCTTTTTCATGAATGTTTTGACAAGAACGAACTACGATACTTTTTACGAGTCTCAAGAAGCAATGTAAGAGCTACTAACGGTATCGGAGTAAGTGTTTTGTAACCGCAAACTGTAATGGCCTCTTGTTTGTGTTAAGGATAACATCATAGTAATAAAGTTGATTTGTACGTGTACCATCATTTGTTTTTATATATTTTTATTGATGTTTAAAGGTGAAAACCCTCTCTGTCATCATCGCCTTATGAAGAAAAAAAACTTAAAATAATGACTCTTAGCGCTTGAATACTCAAATTGCGTTAGGATCGGAAAATAACAAGAGTTGATCAAGAGAGATTCAACAGAAAACACGAAAGAGAGGGTATATCGAAACATCTAACCAAACACTACAGTAAAAACCGTGTATATCCAGTTTGGTTCCCTCGGGATTACCAAGTCCCTCGTTGTGTTATTTCAGTGTAAATAAATGTTAAGCAAAACAATTGTACTGTCGGAAAATTAAAAGAGTTTAGAAGTGTAAAATTATGTAATATGTTGACGATTTTAGGAGGGATATTACAGTAGGGATTTGGTCAATCAAAAAAAAAAGAATGAACTTTGTAAATTTAAAATGAGAGCAAATTGGTGATTAAGAACTAAGACGGTAGTGATGATTATTAAATTCTGCGAATTAAGTGGTTGGGTCACGATTATCGCGGACAGCAGGTTGCCGAAAATAAAATTTAATGGACAAACAGATTGTAAAGAAGAAGAGATAGGACAGGATGTTTCATGTTGATTAAAGGTGAAAAACCTCTCGGTCACCATCGCGTTAAAAACAAAGAAGATAAAATACTGACCACTAGTTCTCAAATACTATATAATAGCGTCAGGCTCGGAAAACAACAAACAGACGTGATAGAAAATATGAGAGGGATCTAACCCAATACCACTTGAAAAAGTCTGATATCCAACTAGGGTTCTCCGGTATTTCCACCCTTTACTCACAATAGTTGAGCCACTGAGACCGAGAAGACGATGTCCAGAAATCGGAAGTTATTATATGCTGACCATCAGGGGGTTCTTTAGTGATTACGAGCTTGGCAATTCCGAGGGTCCCTAGTTGGATCTACACCTTTTTTCATGTAGTCTTGGGTTATATCCCTAACTTTCATCTTTCCTATCAGGTCTCTCTTGTTCTTTTCCGACCTTGGCGCTACTAGAGTATTCAAGGTCTAACAATCCATATTTTATGATGTTTTCTCCTATTTTTTAAGGTCATGATGACTGAGAGGTTTTCCGCCTTTAAACAGGAATGAAAAATATTGTGTGCCACCTAAAGTTAAAATAAAAACTGACTCCAAATAACAATATAAAACATTTCTTACTGAACAATGCTGACTTCTAAGTTCGTTACGCATTTATTTCTTTTAAACCAAAAGAACTTTCGATCATCATCGCCTTATAAAAAAAATGGAAGAAAAGAAGTTTATTTTAGTTTCTAAGCAACTGTTGTTAAAGGAAATGAGTACAAATGTTAAATGATTGTAAACATAAGGCTACCCCTCCCACCTATACCACTCACTCCGCCAAATCCAAAATTGCCCCACTCAAATTTTGGATCTAATGGGACTCGTTCCTACATTCAGTTCTTAGCGGCAACGTTTAAACAAATTTATCTGATTTCGGTCATTTTTACAAAATACTTACAATTAAAATGGCTCACAATCATGTTGTACATTTTTATCCATTTCGTTTTTCACAAAGTTACAGATTTTTAGATATTTAACTTGACGTTTTTCCGTAAACATATATACGCCTACGTATGAGTTTTACTTACTTGAACATTTTCCCCGAGAAATAAATTAAAAGTTAATTCTATGCTAGTTGGCTGAGGTCATTTGTTAACGTTATATTTAATGTAACACTAAAAACACTCAGCTAAATTAACATGGAAGCATGATCTAATAAGCGACCTTTCCCTTAGGACTCAGTTTCCTCCATTATTATCTTCATTTTGTATATTATAACAAGTTTTCCTGTTGCACATGTGAAGGATAGAAGTTAGTTGAAAATAACAAATAACACCAAAATATTTCACTAATTTTCTTATACAGAAAAATTGGGGGGGGGTGGATCAAATTAACCGTTCTTATAATGTATCCAAGACTGCACATTTTAATTTTTAAAAAGCGTTTAAGTGTTCATTTCTGTATATAATACCTAAAACACAGAAATATGAATTGTGTTTTGTTATAATTTTAGTATTTATTATTTTGAGTTTATTATTATTTTTTACTAGTTTCCTGTATTAATATTTTATCACGAAATAATCCACCAACAGAAGACGGTCTACATAACTGAAGTCTACAATCGTAATCATTTTGTATGAGATGTTCTAAGCAAGCCTTCTTGTTGTATTTCTCCGGCTCTGAATGTCTTCCTCTAAAATTTGAGTTTATTTTTCTCGCTTTTTTATTATTTTATCACGGCATAATCCCCCCCTCCAATAAAGCTTGATTGGGTACAACGTTTTATTAGTGTTTAATCCATTCTGTCCAGCACAATCTTATAACGATTCATTAAATTTTATCTAAATTTGATAAAGCCCGATTTAAGAAATCTCAAACTGGTTTATCTGAAACTAGGGTGAAGGAGTACGGTAGGACTACTTTAAAACAAAGAAGTCCTAGAGTTCATAACTTTGTCCCTCCAACAAAACATATGTTTAGGAATAACCCTACAGACACATAATAATACACACACGTACGTACGTCAAAACTTATGACATCTGTAATTTAATATTAAATGACGTTACAAAATCTGATTTACAATTTTATTGCAGACACGTTAGGTTTATTGCATATGGTGAATGTTTTTCTCGACTACTTAAAGCTTGAGTAACAAGTACCTCAACAGCTGACATTAAATACGTAGTTAAATTCAATGTTTATAGCATCTCTGACAGCATGACCTGAGAGTTTAAGAAGCTGTTATATTTGATCGTAAGTTAAATAATTATTAAGCTACGTGTCAAGAGTTTTGGTTAAGTGTCCTGCGCATGATTTTATACCGTTTTTATATTACGCGTCCTTGATTTGTTGTAGAAAATTTAATTTTAAATATCTGTGTATTTTTTATTTGTTTTAGCCCACTATAGACTATATTAACATAACCTGATTTTTTTCTTCCGTCAGAACTATTTCTTTTTTACCTTTCCTCTTCCGATATGACCGTATTTTTTATGTACGTTATCTTTAGCGTCAGATCCTTTACCTCTCCCTCTTTTCCCCTAAACCAGTTTCTGTCGTCCGTTTCTCTTCCCCTATTCCGATTTCTTCTAGGTCTAGGTGAGCTTCTTTCACCCACGTTATTTGTATCTTTCCACCTTCCTGGTAGTTCAGTACTTCCTTTTCTAGCCTCTTTAGGTTAGGTTAGGTTAATTGTTTTCAGGTGTTGGTGGAATGTCAGTTTTTGTTCCGGTTGTGTTTCTTATATCTTCGTACTTCTCGTAGATTTTATTGTTGTTGTTTGTAACTTATTTACAAATTAATATAAAAAGGCAACTTTAATAGAATAACATTTTAGATAAAACGATGTAGTGGGTGAAATAATATTATATGATTATATCTTTCGAAGTTCAACTCAATTGTTTTTAAAAGGAAACTTTTTATGTCCATTCATTTTCTGCACTACAAAGTGACAAACTATTTTGTCTTTATCAATATTGCTATGTAACTAATATTTTTCCACGAAGGAATTCTTGATGGTGAAGAATTCTCCAACTATATGTTAAATATCTTAAAATATGGTATTTAAATTGTGACAACCCAAATATCTCGAAAATGGCAAGTTTTGTACAAAAATATTTTTGTTCCTCCATTTTCCAATGAGTCGCTTTTTAAAGGGGTGGAGGGAAATCGAACACTTACGTAATTATATCAAATACAAAACAACAAGAAATATACAAATTTGTTGTATTGATTTCAAATGAAAAATAAAGTTCAAATATTATTTAGGCGATAATAGGCCATTTTATTTATCAATTTTTGGTTGTACTTCTATCATTTTTTCTTATTTTAATTATAAGTTGGGCAATTTTCATGATAAAGTCAAAAGTAAAGACTCAAAATAAAATCAGTTAAATTTAATAAAATAGTTATTTTTGGAATTTTGCATACGACGTATAATTCTCGAGTGGTTAGATTCAACGTCATATTTAAAAGGCCATAACTCTTGTCAATTTTAATCGCATTTTAAGAGTAAATTACCAAAATATAACGAATTTTTTAATCGTTAAAAGTTGTATGATTTTCGGAAAACTCGTACTTTTCGATATAATCTTCTCACACTTTAAAAAAAACTTCAAATAATTTTTTTTGGCACTTTAATAATTTCCATTTTTCTTACCCAGAATACTATAGTATAAGTGTAAACTTGGTAATCACTGAAATTTCGACGCAAGTTTTTTGACAGATCTTTACTTTTCTTTACCTCAGATAACCGAAAGTTATTTTTGTCATATCGTCCATCCGTCATCATTGTCGACTGTACATAAGTACGACAGCGGCCACACAAAATAAGATAGGGAAAATAGAATTTAATATATGGAAGTATAGTGTGCTCATATAGAACATTACTGAAATTCTAAATAATATAATTGAAAATGTCAAAATGGATGCCGTTTTAAACAGTTTTTGTTCATATCTCGTGTGTTTTTAAAATTATAATAGACTAAATTAGATAGAAATTTGCATATTTTAATTGTATATGTAATGTTACTAACTCCCATCCCACTGAGATGGCAATTAAGGAAGTTATTGTGGAAATGTGTTATTCTTATAGTGACGAGATCTGGCAGGTAAAATTAAAACCTGTTTTTACTGTCCTACTGGAAGATATTTTGTATCAGTAACCGATTTCTAATCACATAAAATATCTCCTAAGTATTCAATACCAGTCACATATCTTGGAATCTTTACTGGTTTACGTTGTTATTGTAACGGTGGGTGTGAATGCTATAGTACAACGTTATCTTACGCGTACTTTCTTATCTCAACTTAGGCATTCAAGTCTCCAAGAATTAAATTGATCCTTTATTATGCATGAAGTTCCAATTATCTTTGTAGAAGAAAGCAAGGAATATATTCCCTACGTACTTATACAAAGGAGCAAATGTAGTTTCAATCTAATTATTTTCCGCCATCATCAGTCCAGCTATTACACACATTACCGTTTCACAATACTGCTTCTCAAACCCTCAGAGGGTCACTTAGACTGAGTAGTCTACGGGCTTAGCAATCCCGAAAAACATTTTTGAAAATATGGCGGTCAATATGTTTTATTTGGGTCATTAAAACATTTGTTTTAACAAAATTTTATCAGAGTAGTAAGCACTAATTTGAGAAAATTAGAATTTTTTGTTTTGTTCTTTGAAACCTTTTACTCTAAATTTTAAGTTGGATTGACATTTTCGTGTATTGATTTTACATTCTAAATAGATTGTCCATCTCCATGGTGTGAGATGAAGCAAATAAATTAATGCCTAGTCTTGCTATCTAACAGCTCACTTGTGTTAACTTTAAGGATAGCATAGATAGAGTATTGCATGATTATACTTCTCCAATAATAGCGTATTTTGTACCTAAAGCCAGCAAACTACTACTGTTTAGCCCACTTATTGATGCTGCTTCTTAAGATATAAATTCTTATGGGTCAGTTAATAAGGTTTTTCACGTTTTAAGTTAATTGGCGGTAAATTTAATTAAATATCACGAAAACTTTAGATAATTTGTCGTGACGAATGTTTAAATCCTGAAGCATGACACAGTTGAAGGTTTGGTAGATTAATAACCCTTGAAATAACCGTATAATAGCTTTACACTTCAACTCAAGGTTACAAGTAATTTAATTATTTAAAGTATTTAAAAAATGAGGTAATATTATGCTAAAAGTAAACCAAAGGAAGTATGTTCTGGAAGTATTGGAGTTGTGGAGATGTTATTATATTGATTATTTACATATTTATACCACTGAATAAACATTTTTACTGGACAAAAATCTTCCAGACACGAAATTTGCTGGAAAGTTATGTTTTGGTTTTACTTCAATGGGTGGGGGACGGACACTCCAGGTGATCGCTGGGGCCCCCTGGGGGTTTAAAAGATGGAGCAAAAAGGGTTTTTTTGGAAATATCTCAAAAACTAAGTACAATATCAAAAACGTTTAGTGGAAAAGTTGTATCTGACTAAATTTACCATAAAAATGGTCCTTAGTAATTTCTTCGTCAGACGCACTGAGATAGAGATATGAGCTCTCAAAAATGAGACATTCTTTTACAATTGTTCGTATTAGGCATTTCTACAAAAGAAAAACTTCCATTTAGAGGGATTTTTGTATAGTAAAAATTATATATTTGTATATAAGTGTTTGTACATGTAATAGCAAGTATTTAGATATCAATTTTTGCGTGTATATATTAATGCACACATATACACACACACTACAACTACAAAAACGTGCATTTTTCAACGTAACGTTTTTAGTTGTATACATCTATATATACACACATATAGGTACAAATATGTGTAGAATATTTTCATACATATATATTATACTGGTCTAAATAAAAAAATCCACATCTATATGATGGATTAGTCAGTATATGCATGTAACTATGCAATATGTAACATGTATGCAACTAAAAACGTTACGTTGAAAAATGCACGTATTTGTAGTTTTAGTGTGTGTATATGTGTGGATAAAATATATACATGCAAAAATGTATATCCAAATACTAAGTAATACTTGTACAAACACTTACAAACCCATATTTAGAGCGTTTTAGTTTACAAAAATTGGCCTAAACTCAAAATAATGCACGTTATTTTTTTCTTTCGTAAAAATGCCATAAACAATCAATTGCAAAAAAAGGTCTCAGCTTTGAGCGATCATATCTCTGTCCCAGTGTGTGTGATTGAAAAAATTACTAAGGATTATTTTGATGGTAAATTTAGTCAGCTACAACTTTATTATTAATTTTTTTTAAATATCTTGCTTGGTTTTTGAAATATGTACAAAAACCGTTTTGTTACACTTTTTATTCCCCTCCCAGGGGGACCCAGTGGTGAGCTGGAGTGTTTGATTTTTTCCTCATTGAACCAAATTTCGTGTCTGGAGGATTTTTGTCAAGATTTTCACAAAATGTGCCTTTATTCTCACACATATCACTATATATATAAACGGCTTTGTCCTGACTGACTGACTGAATGACTGACAGAGAATCAACGTAGAGCAAAAACCAACAAAGATATTGATACCAAAATTTAAAGGCATATTTGTATGAGGTCATAGACGCTCACTAAGAAAGGATTTTGCGAAATTTTAATTTTAAAGGGTATTAAATACAAAAAGAAAAAAAAGTCAATTTCATTCATTTAATTTTAAACGTCAACATACACGCGCGCGCGCCTAGCGGCAAAAAGATAAGACTCGAATCAAAACAAATTCTAAATCTAATACTTTCCGACCCAATTATAACTAATCCAGAAAATTGTCAATCTAAAACAAATCAAAACCTATATTAAAATTGCGCCTAAGAATTTGATTAATCCATAAAAAATAACAACACACAGTTAAAGACAAGAAAACTTAAATAATTTGTTTTTATCTAGACGTGAAAGGTCAACTTGGAAAATAACCGAATTGAAAATATAACTCCGATCTTTCGCCGATTATAAAAATACAGAAGACCTAGAGACAAAATGAGATATACAGAAATACGAAGTAGATATTTCTAAATATAAAACATCACCTGAGTTCATATAAATATTTAATAACAAAGACATAATCTGTCGAAATATGAACGAAAATATGGAATTAAGATGGCGACCATTAGAAGCAAGACGTTAGTTATAAAATACACGCCCACAGAAGTTTGTGATTGAAGAAGAATATTATCGGACTTTCTTCGCCGATATGAATAGAAATTGTATATATATAAATAATAACTTTTTTAAAACAGGTTATTGTACACAATGTTATTTTCTCGGGAATATTAATTAGGACAGAGATTTTGTATTGTTATAAATAAAAGAGGCAATTTTCAATTTATAAAATATATCATTTAACATATATAAATTGGCCTACTATTAAATTCTAATATGTCTTTTTTTTAAATTAGATTGTAACATATTGTTTTCTTAATTTTAAATATCTTAACGCAAGCTTTTATTGGTTTGTGTGTGTTGAAACATGTGTTGGTTCAATCTAGGCCTAACTTAAAAATATTATTTGTACTAGCTGGACATCCGAATCAACTGTTTCATCAGTTATTTTATTAAATTGGCTGCTATGGTAATGAATGCAAATAGGTACATTCAAGAAATATGTATTGGTTCATCTTTCTAGGCCTAACCTAAAATTATATTTAATTTATTTTACCTACCTTAATGGCAACATACACATATAATTTATGTTGTTGTGCACATCTTTGGCATAGTACGTTTCTATTGATATTTATAAATTTCATCTTTCAATAGTAATTTTTTAGTTTTTCATAATGTTGTTTATTTATTGATACTACAGCTGCTAGACGCTGGGTTTAATGCCCAACGATTCTTTACGATTTTCAAAATAAATTTACAAATAGCCTATGGAATATAAAAAATGTTTTTATCAAAATAAATGAATCCTACTCTATGTTACTCTGGGATTGTGTAGTTTTTTTATTTAAAAAAATGTTTCAATTGGTTCAGTAGTTCCAGAGATTAACCCCATACATACAACAAAGAAATAAATTTTAAGTCTTTATAATATTAGTATGGATATAAATACAAAACCAATTGATATATTATATATATTTTTATTATTATTAATATGACATAAAAATAAGTAATAGATACCATTTTTAATTTTTTTTGGAAATAAAATTTTCTTTAATATAGTTAGTTATTATTTTTTTTATGTCTTTTATTTATTTTCCATTTAACCAGATGAGCCACAGCAACGCGTGGCCGGGTACAGCTAGTGTAGTATAGACAAATTAATGTATTGTATCGAGAAATCTATTTGGAAATTTTTAAAGATAGGACATACGTTTTGAAATCCCTTGGTTTAAAAATTGTTTTCGGAATGAAGTCTGTGTGTGCTACAACCCAACGTGTGTCGTCTGTGCAATGCTCTACAACCTAATCACGTGGAACGATTCTAATCTAATTTGGTGGCCATAACTCTGGACTTGTTTTATCTTAGGTGTAGCTGAATTTAAAAAAATAGAAAATTACAATTTGCTCAAAATCAACTCTTAACCATGTTGATCAAATTATTTTTAATTATATCCCCTTAGTACATAAGCTCAAGCTCATAATCATCAACTCTTCTAGTTCGCCATTTCGACAGTTATCGGTAATTTAAAATATCAGCCATGGATATGTCATGGAATACGTAATTTCTCAAAATCGGCTGTATAGATTTTATTCAAATTTATAGAAATGTGAAGGTTAATAACCCAAAACAGTGTTTAAAATCGCAAGTAAAAAATAATTTGGATCAAGAATAAGTTACAATAAACAAAATTAAACTTTAACCGCCATTATTAAGAGCCTCATTTTAATCAAATACAATTTATACTGAGAACACGTATAAAACATAAGCGTAGGCGCCATTTAAATTGTTTTTCAAACACTGCATCCATGGTTATTTTTTAACTTAACAACTACCGAACTGATACCTTTGTTGGTGAAAAGGTTTGTTTTGTTTTTAACTGGTTTTGGGGATGGATAAATAAGAAAGTTTATGCAATGTGCTTGCACAGTTTATTAATATGTATATCCTACAGGACAGAATATACCATGAGTGCATCATTGTATTAATTATTATGTGTTGACGAAATTGTGTCAAGTGCTTTATTTAATGACTCTTCATATTGTTAGAGAGTGTGAAGTATTGGGATACGTACACGCATTAATTAGACGGTCAACTGTCGTAATACTTCTCTAATACTTTCGTAGCATTCCTAGTGAAACCTTTCTGTTTGATGAACATTGGTAATTACACCTGTTTTATACAGAGTAATCGGTTTGGTTGATTTTTTGTAAGTATCTAAATACAATATATTTAATACAAGTATGACAAGTCTATAATAATGCACTATGTATAATCTCAACTACACATTTACAACATCAAAAATAGCATACGTCATTGTCTCTCCCAAAAATGTTTCTATTTTACTTAATCATGAGGCGCAAAAATTGATTCTGAATCCGGTTTATCTTATTTTTGTAAAAAGACAGACAGAGAGAAAGGAGGCTTTTTGGACATATATTAATAAAAAGTTTTATCTCCAGAATCCTTTTCTATGGTTTGCTACAGTACTTAAGAGACATTAGTATATGTGCGAAGTCTGTATATAAAGTAATAAGACTAATTGAGTGAAAGCTGTTATTTACAATAACAGTTCCCTTGAGGACGGGTTCCCCACTCTTCATAGCGGAGCTGGAACTTAGAAACTGGAATGTCCTGCACTGGTCAGTTATTTGTTTAAATGTCGTCTATTGTCCGATAACGGTGTCTTTTGGCATTTTGTTTTTTTAATCTCGGGTAGAAAAAGTAGTCACAGAGTCAAGACAGATAAATAAGGGAGCTGAGGAACAACAGGAATATTGTCCTTTGGTGAAACTCATTAACCGAGCGTGTTGTCGTGATGCAGCATCCAGGTGTTTACGATGGTTGGTCTTACGTGGACAACTTTTTTCAGGAGCTTTTCAAGAATTTCTCAGTACACATGTTGATTGACAGTCTGTCTTGTAGAAAAACTCCTTATGGATTAATATCAAAGAAACAAATGAACATCTAATAAATTGTATATTTGCTCCTATTGTTTTTTTGACACGCAGTGAATTTATTATGTTTCTCTTCTCGTTCTGTCGTTTTGTATCTGGGTGGTACTTAAAGATCCACGATTCAACACCAGTAATAACATTATTTATCATTTTTAATTCGTCCTAGAAGATTACGACACACTTCCATCCTGTTGTCTTTCTGTTGAGTGAAGTTTTGTGGGACCAACTTCACAAAAACTTTTCTTATTCCCATTTCATTTGTCAAAATCTGATGAACTGTAAGTTTGGTTCAAATTTAATTGTTCCACAGTGATTCTGATCGCACCAAATCCCAATCAACATTGTCTCAGTTCTTGACTGTGACGCTCTTTCGGAGCGTGGATCATCCTCAATTAGTTTCCAAACATCTGAAATGCAATAAACCACTTTAAAACCTGTGCTTTTGACAAAGTTTCATCTCTATACACCTCTGTCAATTTTATAAAAGTCTCAGTAGTATTGTACTCGAGTTAACACAAAACGTGATTGCACAATGTTGCTCGAAATTGATTTTTCGCAACACTCATCTTTATAAAGCACAACAACAACTCACTTCACGAAAAGCCTATGTAAATTTTACTTTAAAATAATAGACGATAAATAATAATACTCAAAATCAATCAGCTGTTTAACCGTGTGTGTTAATTGAAACCTTACAGTGTAGCAAATTCGACTGCTACATCGTTAGTCTCATTACCTAACTTATAGACCTCAGATGACCCAAATAAATTCCTCCAAGATTCTCTTTAAAGTGACTTTAGGAAACACATAAACACGTGACCCTATGAGGACCTTACAGACTCAGGAGACCCCAAGACCAAACACAAGTATCTTCCTTAGTCACAGAGTAGTTTCAACAATATTTACATTTTTTGAGAAAATTAAAATATCCTTAAAATCTTTAAAAACTTCTCAGTTATATAAATACCAGTTTTGCTCCTAGAGACCCCCCACCCCACTACGTAACTATTCAAAATAATTATTTTCTGATTTAGCAAACCTACAGTAAAGACAGCAAGTGGTAAAGTTTGGATGTTGTTGTTGCTTGGCTTTGTGATGGGAATAACTTCGTGACGTCACATTCGTACTGATCCTATGTCGTTCGTGACTGCCTCCAGCACGACATTTTATGTCCTCGACCTAAACCTAATTGAAATAATCCTTCCAAACCCGCTCCGACACGATGCTCTTCTCTCTCTTCACTATTGCATACATACGGTATGATACAGTTCAAGTTTTGCAATTAAAGGTGCAAAACATTGCACAAACTTTCTCACTTACCCATTCCTAAAATCGAAACAAAACTAAACGTCACCAAAAATGACAGTTAATAAAAAAAGTGAACAAGAACCTTGGACCTTGTCTTTGAAAAAAGTACTTCTATACTTAAATAAGAGTGTAAAGTTGTTACGCTTTAGCCACACTTCCTCAGCTTAAATTGTATGTGATAAAATAAAGCTTTTAGTGACATGGTTATCGGTTTTTTTTAACAATTATTTTTGATCTGTAATAATTTTCTACACGGATTGTGTTAATTAATTTTTAGATTTCGACCAAATTTGAACGCAATCGGTGGAGTCAATTTTGGTAAATTAGTAATTTTATAACAGACCCGATACGGATTGCTTTTTACGGAGTACTCACAAACCCGTATTTTTATGATGATAATGAGTAATACGTTTTGTTCGGGTCCTTGAGCAAAATCGTTGAAGCCGACTTTGAGAAAATCGTAATCGTGTCCAAAATATGTTCAAATTTGATTAAAATTAGCTTTCCTGTTTGTGCTGTAAAGACAATTTCAAAAACCACTTATTTTTTAGATAAGAACAACAAAACGTAACATAGAAACTTAAAATTGTGTTTATATACTACACCAGTCAGCATTATGAAACTTTTAAATGAAACATTTTATATTTGTTACGTTTCTGGGGAATTAATTAAAATACTAACAATTATAATATAATTCCATTCTAGGTTTATCTTAGTTGTTGTAAAGAGTTACCAAGAAATTATGTTTTTAATTTTTTGTTTATAGCTCGGTTATCCTTTGACCTATAAAAACAAATTTTGTTTTCGTTAAAAGGTGAAAATATTTTGTATCTTGTTTTCAAGATATTCTAAATTAAACATTTTAAACCTCCGCAATTTTCAAAATGTACAAAATAAAGTCTTGGTTTTCTTATATTCTGGTAAAAAGGGTTACATAAGTAATGCGTAAACCAAATCTTTACTCAATATCTTATGTACTTCCGAAGATTAAATGTTTATTTTGTAAAATAGAAATTGGCTTACACATTGAAAACACTTCGGGATCTATGTTTATATAAACGTTTTTACTTCTAGAGCCAGTTTCCAAATATTGCTGTGTAATTTTGAATCAAGCTCTAATCAAGCTTGTATATTTTAAAACTATCTTAAGTTAGCTTGAATCTTACTCTAGGATAGTCTTTCATCTGTTCTGAAGGTAGCCAGGCAGCGGTTGTAGTTCAGAGACCGGTAATTACCGATTGTAGTCACGAGTATTAATACTGTAGACGACGAGTTCAATTCCATTTAATAATGAGGGTTGTGGGTTCCTCAACAACCCCAAGTTATCCATCCCAATAACAGCTTTTGATTGGTCTTTATTATATCGACTTCTTTGTCCATCTCGCACGAGACAAAGAAATGCTGGCTTGTGATCTTTCCCTCATATAGTAATGGTAGATAAAGTATGTAAAGATTGTGTCGAGTTTTTGTGCGGATATTTTTGAGTCCAAAAAGTAGTTTTTAAAATTATGTCTGTCTGTCATTTGTCAAATGTGTAACGCTCTTAAGCTCAAACGCGTGGATATATTTTAATCACACACGCACGTTTTGGTCAAATATATCGAGTAACGATATTCTCAAAATTGATTTTAATCAAATTGTTCTCAAGTATAACCTTTAAGGACAAAAACAAAACGTATTGGTCTCCATCTCTCCCTTATATCGGATTATTAATAATCAGTGAAATACCAAAAAATCGGCTATATGGCTAATATAAAACATCTCAAAATTGACATTTGAAATTTTATTGAGGTTTGTCGATTAGCTATCACATCGCAAGTAAAATCGGGAATAATTATTTAAAAAACAAAATTGAACCTACGTCAATAATAGTTTGATTTCAATCAAGTAAGATTTAGATTGAGAATACAAGCAAAGCAAGTTTAGCCCTTGTTCAGAGACGTCCATCGTTCATTTCCATTTTGTGGTTGACAACTATCGACTAACATTGGTAACGAATATTTTGGTTTTTTGGATGGGTGTGAGAGAAAGTTTGTGCAATGTTTTTGCACGTTTTTTAAAAATAATATTTATTTACTCGCAACGATTTTTGATTCGATATGAAGCAATACAACATGTTTTGATTTTCAAATGGAATCAATTTTATTTGGCTGATTTTAGGTTATATCTGTTTATCAACGTTAAAGATTTGAATGGACAGAAGTTAACTGTAATTTTTTTTTCATCCACTGCAAGCAAGATACTTAACGAATGCAATTGATTGAGAGTGGCAAATAAAAAATGTTGTAATATTTTCAACTAGAACGGAAGATCCTCCCATACCGGAAGTTTTGTTGATTAAAGTTCAGTAAAAACCTGGGATTATTTGTTTCAGGCATACATCATGTCGTCTTATTATATTATATTTATTAGGAATATATTATTTTTATGGAATACGTGTCTTGGAAACAATTTTCTAAGTATTAATAGCAGCATACGCGTGTGGACATTATTAGATGTAGATATTTGGATAGAAAATATTGAAGATTCGGGGGAAAGCTTAGTTTCAATATTTATTTCATCTTTTCTGAAAATCCTTTTTGAGTGTATCGTTAGGTTAGAAGTAATATACTCTGGGAATTTTATGTTTCGTGTCAGAGAGAATGTCTTTGTTTCTCTCTGGATATATAAAGCATAACCTCTGTACGTCTGTAAGATTATAGCTCTAGAACCGCTGTTCTGATTTTCATCTAGTTTTAGATATGTTGTATAGTTAGGTTTCAGTCTTTGTTTGATAAATATTGACAACTTTTAAATTGACACGTTAAAACAATAGATGTCCTTAAGGGTAATAAGGGAAAAAAACTTTTCATTGACAAATTTGATAAAATTATCATTTATTTATGATTTTAATGGTAATTGAAACTGAAAACTTTTTGACATCGTTGCATTAGTTTCCGAGTTATAACCTTTTTGGGTTAAAATTCGGAAATCAGCAGGAGTGAAATGAAATGAAAATCAAACTTGGAGGATAGTTTGGGGCATAAATAAGAAATTTTTACTCGTCATTTAAAAACTAAAAAACAAACAATCCTATTTTCTAACCAATTTCAAAAATTCCAAATGGGGGGAATTAAAAAGGTTTTAAAAAAAAACAACAAATTCAGGACTGTGTGTAAATTTGAAATAAAAGACTTTATGATTTCTATGATTTTTCTTTAAAAAATCAATATATTCCGAGATAATAAAAACTTGGAAAAAATCAAGAATATAAAGAATGTGAATACTTTTTAAAAAAAAATAATATCGTGATTTTATTAGTGCTAAAATTGTTGAACAAATTTATTATATAATTTTAAATATGCATTCATGTAAAAGGGAGTCGTATGACCCTATGTTCCTATGTTAAGTGTGCTAACTTTATGTACCTTTTATTCACAGGACCTACGAGAGATCACATTATGTTATTTTAAAGGTAATTTTATTATCTACATTTTAACTCAGGGTTTTTTAAACAAATGTTTCTTTCAATTTTAAAATGTGTAATATTTTGTTCTAAAAATAACACAAGTTTAAAACTTTAATCTGAATATTTGCAATAATCTTCGGAATTTTATCAAACTCGGTGATTAAAATTTGTAGCAGATAAAAACAAAAGGAAAAAATGAAAAATATGTTTTATGGTTTAGAGGAAATAGGTTCTAAATATTAAAAGACCACAGTTTTCAGAAAAACTCATTAAAAAAATTCGCTATGGTTTCTCTAAAACTGAGCTAACCTTGATGTACAAGGAGTTTACAGGATCCTTAGTTTCTTCATACACATCGTCCAACTGCTGTTGATTTTTGACCGCACTTTTATCACTTTCTTTTATAGCTTTTTCCGCTTTTCTGATTCTTTCCTAGTCCATTTTTTAAAGTTTTTATTTTCTATTGGAACATTTTATTTTAATATTTAAATATGTTTTCTGAATATTGGCTGCTCTTAAATTCTTAAATAGTTTATTGTATTCATAACGTTCACAAACGGCCACTACATCCATTTTATAGTGTTTTTATATATTATAGTAATACGTCTCTACAAATATAAATATTTCCAAAATGAGTGCCTTCTATGGAGTTGGAAACTAAATACCCCCCCCCCCCCTAATGGATGTTTATTTTCAAAGAAGACTCCCTCAGGTTGCAAAGAACCAAACTGCACAGAATAAACCTTTTGTCCTGGGTGGGATTCGAACTCACGATCTCAGGTTCGAAAAAAGAGCAATGGGGAAAAAAAAGAGAGATGGGTAGAAAAAATTAATGAGGAGAAAAAAGTAATGGGGAGAGAAAAAAAAGAGAGATGCGTAGGAAAAACGTAATAGGAAGGGAAAAAGAGATGGGTAAAAAAGAGTAATGTGGAGAAAAATGAGAGATGGCTAAAAAAAATAGTAATCGGGGGGGGGAGAGAAATGGGTAGAAAAAAGAGTAATGGGGGGAAAGAATAATAGGGAGAAAAAAGAGAGATGGGTAGGAAAAAAGTAATGGGGAGAAAAAAGAGAGACGGGTAAGAAAAAAGTAATGGGGAGAAAAAGGCGTAATGGGGAGAAAAAAGTTCATTAAAATAATTGTGAACAATAATACGTTGATTTATTTAAAATAAACCTAATATAAAAATGTGAATTATTTTTAAATCTTAAAAATGTGTTCAAAGAAATATATTATCTTGAAATTTAAATAAAAATATTGTATTTTCTTCACTTATTTGGATTTTTTCAAGAGGCTATATTTAAAAAAAATGTTTGTTTGTTTTTTAATGACAAGAGTAATGATTTCTTATTTTTGGTCAATTCATCTAAAAATAATAATTCCCCAGTTATTGTTTTCTCACTCTTTGGTATGTACGCAATTGTATTGCTTATAACAATGATAAACATTCTAGCTTAGAATCCCCCCTCCCCCCAGGTTTTGTCTATATGTTATTACGAAACAGTTTTCTCCGTTAGATTTTTCCATTCCCTCCTGAAGATTTCTAAATTAGTTCCCTCATTTGACTGGGCTTCATGTTACATTTACATTCATATAATGTATATAAATTGAACAAAAACTCAAAATTTATTCCGAAGGTGTTGAATCCAATTTCGTATTCATGGTTTTACCTCAAGGTGCGGGAACTGTAACACTTCTGACTGGCGTAATTAGCAACATGTCTGAAAGTTGAATAATATATTCATTACCATGCGTGCAATACCATTACATTAGAAACTATTAGAAGCCCGTTTTGTAACTATGGTCGCCATAACACCTTATAGAGAGTCCTATCTTTGGTTGAAATGTCTTTTATAGGTTCACTATCTCTACATCTCACCATGTTTTATCTTATTGTCTTCTTGTGTATTGCATTACTTTCTTTATGTCGACTGATCTAATGAGGATGGATCCACATCACTATTACTGTTTCGAGTGCATACTTCTGCCATTGCCTTAACTTCTCCTGGCGTGTTTATGATGAACTAAAGCTATTTAGGTACTACTTCGTCCCTCGAACAAACCGTCTTATATAACTCAAGTAACCGCCCTCTTCTGTGGTTGGTTGATACAGTGGTGGTATGTTATATTTCGAACTTTTGAAAAGGGAACATTCATCTTTGCTTCGGTTTTGAGTACCCAATGTGTCTCAGATTAGTTTTAAATTATTAATCTATGTATTTATTTCTTTGTTTTTTGGAGGCAAAAACTTCTCGGTTTTCATAGTCTCATTGAAAAAAAAATGATGGATCCGATCATGACTCGCTAGGCTTGTGTCGGTGACACGGTCCCCCCGGATCTCGCAGCTACAAAGAGTAACACATTTTCCCTGGAGATCAGAGTTCGACAATAACTTTGCTATTACTCATCATAGAGAGTTAGGGTTGGTATCATTACATGCAGAATTGAAATCTGAAAAAAAAAAAAAAAGTTTTCTTTCATAGCGCTAATAATTGGAAGACACCCAAGATATGAACAGAACAATGTTTACGTGTAGATCCAGCTGGGGATTACTGAGGTTTATTGATGATATTATATTTCTATTACAAGGTTAAGAAACAGCAGCAAAATATATATTTGTTTTACCCCCATCTCCTCTTTACGGGTAGAAACATCCAACCCCTTGAAACTCCCTGATGTTGATAAAAGCTTTCCGTCTCAAGTGCGACAGCTGTTGGTCTGATAAGGTAAACCAACATTGCTTGACGTCAAGATGTCTGGAACTTAGAGTAATCATGAAAAGTAATGACAGATTTCAACTGACGTGTTATTAATACACCTAACCGGTAACTCAAGATCAAATAACGGGTTTTTATACAAGATATCCATTATAAAGCCTACGACTGCTACTTAACTGAGTGTGTGCGTGTACGAGCACGTGTGGTTCGGTTTTTATTATTTATTTATTCCATCTTTACATAAAATTCTATTTAAGTTTCTAGGAAATATCTAACGCTCTTCCATGTAATTGTTGTTAGTGAACAATACAAAAAAATATAAATCCAATGTAATATTTTGTCTGCTCTTTAAGTAACTACATTTAAAAGAATGGGAAAGGGACAATCACTCAAACTCAAAAATAATACGCATACATACAAATTTTATATATATATATATATATTCCATACATGCACGTAAATACTCTTTCAAACGTTTAACGTTAAGAATGAAAGGGAAAAAACCATAATCTCTCCCTGCTTTAACAAACTATAGTCTAATATAATACGTATAAAAGAATAATCTTCATATTTTGCTAAAATTTCATTTAAATAGGTAGCGATGATTTTGAGAAATACATAAACAGCTCTATGACAGATTTCTTTTTTTACCTCTAAACCACGAATCGGTATTTCGGAGCTACCAGCTCCTAGCTATACCCACATACCAAATTTGATTAAAATCGGTTTGCTATTTAAGCCTGTAGAGTACTGCACACTCAGACGCCATAAATCATTTCATGTCATTTTTTAGAGCGCGGGAGACCTCAAAACAGATGTATTCCTAAAAAAATTCGGCATCAATTTTTTTCCGATCCCAAATATACGTATATTTGAGAAAGTAAAAAATGCAGCCGTTCGAGATTTTGAAAATAGTTTCCCCATCTATAAAAGCGACAAAAACACAATGAATTTTTTTTACAATTTTTGATTAAATTAAATAAAAACTACAACAAATTGTATATGTTATAAAAATTAAATAAATTACAGAATTTTACAAATGTATTTTTTGTGCTATTCTCGTTAAATTTCGATTAGTTAGGCATAACAGATCAGCGTATATCAGAATAGTGCAGTACTTAACTTCATATTTTCTTTATTACAAAATCATGTAAATTCTATTCCTCGGTAGATTACCAGATTAATTCCATTAGATAAGCTGTTATTTGCAACATATATACAATACGACCTTGCTCTAATAAAAACAGCAATGGTTGCATAACAGGTAATTAAATGCGCAAATAATTGTATAAACTTGTTAACCCGTTATGTTTCATAGCTTTAAGGTCAACAGACCAGAACGTTCCTCCGAAAAAAGCTTTCATTGATGTTTAATTCAAACCTGTTTTCGCAGACTAAAATACACGTTACCTTTCTCCATCGGTGCTTCCTTAGTAAAGTTGTGTTTTAAATTTACGAAATATTAACTTTAAACTTTTAACTAAAACAGTGAGGCATATATTTCGTAATCTATTCTCTAGTTATAAAAAGATAAGAAACAAATGTGTCACGTTTTTATGTGACTTCTTTACAGGATTATACGACTATTATTTTTAATTCTGTATAAATGAGTTTGGACACCGAGGTGATGATGGAACTCTGGTGATGCGACTAGGAATAAAGTTGGTGATGGATAAAGTCTTGTGATTTGACGATAATTCTCCAACTATTACATATTATGGTGTTATCGAAACAAAACTAATTGTTATACATACATTTTTAATGGAAACATAAAATTTAAAAAAGTTTCATACAACATTCTCGCGACAAAACTTCTTTACTCATTACTTTTACGATGTTTTCATTTATAAGATATAAAACCTTTTCAAGTTTCACAAGGTTATAAAAATATCGGATTAGATGGCAGTTACTGTATTTTGTCATATTTTGTAGTTGTTGAGGTTAAGTAGAAGAGAGAAAAAAATATTTTAATTTTGACACATTCTATACCATGTGTCTAAAAAGTCCCACCCCTCTCTTATTTTTTTATAAATGGAAATAGACAGATTTGCTTTGGGGAAAGTTTAGATAACCAAAGGAGGAGCTTTTGAAGTAACAAAGTTTTCAACCCTTACCCCCAAAATGGGGTAGTTTGGGGGTAAGTCAAGAATATTAAATAGCAACCCCTATTGAGTGATACCTCATTTTAAAGGCCTTTTAAGAATAAGAATAATGGCGCAAACTAGACATCTCTAAGTTCATTTTACTCAACATAGCGACCAATTGAATTGTGAATTTTACGTTAATAATTAGACCGGAAATGTTACGAAATGCACAACAAGCTTTTAAGTCCAGAATATATTTCTGCCAAAAAGTAAATGGTAGCCATTTTAAGAACTAATACGAGCTAAAAAAACAAGGTAAGGCTCTTACCATCATTTTACCAACATAGAGCAGTTTGTAATGTAATAAAAACAACCGGAGTTTGTAGGTTAACATTCACAATTTGATTGGTCGCTATGTTGGGTAGGATGAACTTAGAGACCTCTAGTTTGCGCCATTATTCTTATTTTTAAAAGGCCTTTAAAATGAGGTATCAATCAATAGGGGTTGCTATTTAAAATTCTTGACTCATCCCCAAACTACTCCATTTTAGGTGTAAGGGTTGAAAATTTTGATACTTCAAAAAACTCCTCCTTTGGTTATCTAAACCAAAGGATTCGCTTTCCCCAAAGCAAATCTGTCTATTTCCATTAATAAAAAAAATAAGAGGGGGTGGGACTTTTTGGACACATGGTATTTTGATTGCAGATTCGGTACTACCTGTAGATAGCTCTAATCAAGAGTTTTCCAACTCACTTTCATAGAGTAATCCTACCTCAATTAGAATCCGAAAACAAATATATTCATACTTGCTTCACCACCTGTATAGAGAATATTATCTAATCAGTTAAAAAATGGTCGAGATTTTTCTGATATATCCATTTTGAAGTCTCCTGAATTCAAAAAGTTGGTTATTGGAATGATATCTGCCACACGTCTATCATACATGCAGAACTACTAGTTACATTTCCTAAAAGTTTCAGTGATCTTTCCGACTGAAGATGACATCTTGTTGCTTGAAACGTTATTTTTTGAAATGTTACTAAACAACACTTATGGCAATATTTTAATCCATCGATGTTATAAAAGTGCATAATTTTGAATAATAATCATTCTGTGTGAGGCTACAAAATTTATTGGTTGTAATTAAATTATACTCTCGTATTTCATTAAGTAAAATCTGATCCACAGTATTAAAATGAAATGAATTCTTAGAACGATTATTAAATGTACGGGCAGCGAGACGACCTAGCTTGGCCTTGGAGGGATACAAAAGCGGTCAAGAGGTTCGCGGCCTACATAAGATCTACACCTGCGGTCTTGCATTGCGAACAACGTTGTCTTCGTGGGTGTAACCTTCTCTAATTCCTCGACTTTACAGATGATGTCTTAGGATTATTATAAACTATACACATATATGTTGTTGAATTGTTAGTCATTTTAAAAGTGTTGTGGTGATTAATTTAAAATAGAAACGACTTAAGAATACGAAAGTTATGTTTTGAAAATAGAAATAAAATTATAAAAAGTTTCCTTTAGAATTTTAAAAATCATATTTACCTCCCCTAGGAATGTTATAATTAAAATGAGTACATTGTTATGCCTTTCCCAGCTTCGTTAATCTCACTTTTGTTAACGTATTTCGGATATACTCCATTCTCAAAACATTTAATATATTTCTTAATTTATTAAGTGTTTTGAGAATGAAGTATTTCCAAGTTTTTTCTTGTCGAAAGGCAAAAATTCTTGGTCATAGTCGCCTTATAAAATGAACATGAAATAAAGACTGCTCGCCCTTGAATACTCTAATAGTGTCAGAGTCGTAAAAGAACAAAAGTTGGTCAAAAGAAAGCCGATGGGGGAAAGGGAGAGAAAGAGATCCATCCGAAGAGTACATGGGAAAAGATGTAGATCCAGCTAACACCCTCAGGATTGCCAAACCCGTATTCACTATAGTGAGTCTCTGAGCCGAGTAAAAAATAATAGTCAAACCGTGATGATTTGATGAAAAACAAGTTGATGAACATCATCATCATGGTACTTACCCAGTCCCATCATACAATGTTATAGTTGTAAGTTGTATTGGTAGATCAAGGAGTCTTATCCAGTAGAGGTAAGTTCGTTTAAAACACTTCACACGTTTTCTGAACCCGTTATTGTAAAAGTAGTGACTTTCTTGACGTGGACTAGGGATTAGCGGGTTTCAAACCGTCTCCAGTCGCTTCACTGTTTCAACCTTGTCGGGTCTCGCTACCCTCGTGTCTGTGGAAGGGCCCTGCAGGATATCATAACTATACAAATATCACACTTTCTTGGTAGGTCAGGGTTTTAAATAAATTTTTATTAATAAAATCCCTGCCATCGTAGAGAAGTGGGGTTGGTACCATTGCATGCAGAATTTAAGTACAAATAGTTGAGTAACATACGAGATATGAACAAAAACTATTTAAAATTAGTGTCATTTTCTATTTAATATTTCTGAATTTAACTAGGGCCCCTACATGAGTCCCCTGTACAAAGTTCCTATGCTAACTTGTGTGCCCACTATCGTGCTTACGTACTACAGACAACCACCCGGCGGCGGTCAAAATCACTTTTTCGGTTTTCTGACGCCATGAAACATTAAGGCCAGTAAAAAATAAGTGGTTGATATTTTTCACAATTACCTAACTTACCTTATACTGCGTAAGTAATACAAAAGTAACACTATTCCGCCATACAGAAGGAAGATAGGATCCTAATTTATTTTGATTTACATTCTTTTTTCACACATACGTAGTAGACTACATTACGTGATGGGTCAAAAAATCGTTATAAAGTTTTTTTGCGAATATAAAAGTTTTGAACTTCCCTGAATTCAAAAAAGTTATTTCGGGAATGATTTCTGTCTGTCGTATGCACAGTGCTCTACAAACCGAACTCGTGGACCGATTTTAATCCAATTTGGTATCTGTGAATATTTTGGCCATATCTTATTGGGTATTTTTATCATATTTTTATATAACTTAAAATTTACGGGTAGCAGTTATAATGAAAAATAGACACAAAATTAACATTTTCTCAAAATCGCTCTAAAGATTCGATCAAATTTGTATCATTTATCCAAATAATCTAAACAGAACATTTCACCATCTCATCAAATAATGCCTGTTCATATATTTATGTTAAAAAACCAAAAAAAAACTCGATATGGATCTTTTCATATAAGGTCTAATTTTCTCAAAACGTGAAGATTAAACAGTGTGCAAAATCGCAATTAAATAATTACGTTTCAAGTATAATTTAGTAAAAAATAATCCTGGACCGTCTTTATTAATAATTCGATTTACTCTGAGAATATGTTTATGGCACAAACGTAACAAGTTAGGTGCTGTTTAAATATATGTAAAGTTTTGCTTTGATTTTATTTCCTTTTGGAAACGGGTTAGTGACAAAGTTTATGCAGTTATTTTAATGAAGAAAGGAGTTTTTTATGCACAAGCTATAGGTCTACAACAGTCAGAAGAACAGTATGTGATATAGAAAGAAAGAAACACATGACGTGTAGAGAGGTATGAAATGACATATAAGGTAAGTGGAAATATGGCGAAATAATGGGAAAGAATGGAGGGGAGACTTGGTCATGCGCACAGGCTTCTTGTTTTGTTTGTTGTAGACCTATAGTAAGTGAACGTAAACAATGCTATTACACGTAGGCTATAATTGTTAACTACAGACTAGACGTGGTAAACTGTAACCAGACCAATCGTGTTGTGCATTGAACACCACAGCAATCAGCTGTTTGTTAACCTAGTTGGAATTACAATTCCCATGGTTACACCTCTCGTATCCTCGTAACCTGGCAGAGGTCACTCACTATTGTCTTTTAGATAGTCTACTCATTGCGAGGGTTTCCAAAATACACACCTAACCTGACACTATGACGTGTAAGTGTTAACAGCGACTTTCTAAAAAAGAACGCCGGTATCTGAAACCATGACATATTCACCGATCCTTGGAGTAATTTTTACTATAACACATGTACTTACTTATAGATAAAGTTATGTTATGAGTAAAAATATCAATGTTTTTTTGTTTTTTTTCGATATACTGTATTGTACCGTGACATTGTTTAATGGTGTCCGTCTGGCGGCTGGCAACTGTGCCGTACTCTACAACCTAAACGTGACAACAGATTTTAATCAAACTTGTTATATGAGAATATGTTGGTCACATTTCGGGACACCTATTCATTTTTTTTGACTGATAGTTTCCACCAAAAACACAAAATTACGATTTTTTTCGAAATCAGCTTAACGATTTTGATCAAATGTTTCTCAAACGTAACCTTTAAAGTCCCACATACAATGTATTGGTCGCCATTTCTCAAAAAAATATCCGTTCTTTGGTTTTTGGTAAAAACAAAAAAATTATAATTTTCGTGAAATGTAAAGAATAATGACCCAAACCTGTGTCCTAGTAAAAACACTATTACAATTCAGGAAGAATGACTATAAAATAATAATGAATCTTTACCGTCGTCATTTAAGTTCGATGTTTAATCATCAGCTTTACGCTGAGGACGCATTTATGTCACAAAGTAGTGGAAGCTAGGCCCTATATATATATTTAAAAAAAAATTAATAGGGTTCATCTACGAACTAACATTTTTGATGACGCATTTTTATTATTTTTTTTATTTAGTTTTGGAGTGGGGGAATGAGAAAGTTTGTGCAATTTTTCTGCACCGTATATGCAGAATGTTTTACGATAAGTCTGCCAAATTGTAGGAGGTAATGATGGTCATTAAAATAAAATAAACATACGTCTACAAACGCTCCGTCAATCTGTCTATTTTCAAAAGAACATCTAACCCTTCAACGGATTGAGGTATCAATACCAAATTTTGCAGCATGTTTTATACTGGTAGTTTTCATTTTACAGCAAAATCTTAAAAATTTTCTTTTAACCGTTTCACAATGGCATTCATTAAAATAAAATATACTGGCGCATTGCCAAATATCTCGAAACCCGTTGTTTTCATAAAATATTGAGGCTGTTTAAGACGGAACAAGGTGTTATTTTTATTGTATGTGGAAGGATAGTTGAGATATGGATAAAAAAATAATTCATAGTAATTGACAAGAACACAGGAAAGCTTACAATGACTTTTAAAATTATATTTGGAATTCTATAAACAAGACAATCAATTATGGCTACAAATTTATGAAACCAATGTTACGTATTCCCCTTGTTTAAAGACGAATAACCTTTCAGACGTCATCGCTTTATAAAAACAAATAAGAAGAAAAGAAACTAAAATAAAGACTCCTAACTTTTGAATACTCTTAACAGCGTCAGGATAGGAAAGCTGATCTACCCAAGACTACATGGAAAGGTGTAAATCCAGCTAAGTTCCCTCGGGATTGCCAAGCCCTTTAGAGCAACCATCGTTACTCCACAAAGTTCAAAATGTTCTTAAATTGTCCATTGGACTAATTTAACAGTAGTTCTATTTATATACAGGGTGGTTCACGATCAGTCTACAAAATTGGAAATGATTTTGAACATCACAATAATGAGATAATTTCCTTTAGACAACCTTATGCTTCCTCTTTTTTTCTATCTGTTTGTCTTTTTTCAGAACGGATTTTCATGTCGGTACCAAATTTTGAATGATTTTGTATATTAGTTTACACTGTACCAAAAAATCTTGTACATATTCACTTAAACGTTAATTTAAAATGTTTGATACGACATGTCTCAAAAACCGCAGCTTTAATAAATATTTACAAGACACAAAATATGTAACACATTTAATGGTGAACAAAATGATATACCGTTGCATAGTAGCAAATTTTATATCGATATCTCATTCCTTTAATGAGTTAAGGGCTACCATTTTCTTTAAAAAAAATGACAGAATGAAAATGAAGCATTATTTGATGTTTGTTTTTAATCATAAAAACATATAATGGAGATAAAGTAGAGCTTTTTTTTCTAAATTTTGATGCCCATGACAACCTACTTACAGGATGTCAAGTTTTTAGTTGTGAATCACTCAGCGCTCGCCCTGACCAACGAGTCTAAGCGTGAACATTGTCTTGTTTACTTTTTGTTTGTAAAATTAGTTTTGCTCTCTCGCTCTTCATTTAATCGATTAACTTCTTTTGTGCACAGTAGTGATGCTCCCAACTCTACAAGTTGGGAAGTCATCGTCTAGCCGCCATTCGTAGGACGGAAGTAAAATAGATAAAAATCCGTTTTAACAGGAAAACAGGTATTTCGCTTGTGTGTTTGAAAATATTTTACTTTAATTTGAAAAAAAGTATTGATAAAAATGTGTATGCTAAGGGTGGCGGAGGGGTTAAGAATGGCGTGCTATGTATGATATTTACGTTCTGATTGTACAATTAAATCTCCTCTTTAAAAGACTCCAACCTTATAAAAATAACCGTCCCTGTAAGTAACTTAGACCCTAAGTCGTGTGGTTCGACCCATTTATTTGATTTTTCTTTTTTGTTTATTCTCGCAAGAATAAAAAGTAAATTGCAACAATAGTCTATATATATATATATATATATATATATATATATATATATATATGTATACAGGGTGTTACAAAAAGGTTGGGCTGGCTATGCATTTTCATATTCTATGTGTGATTCTAAGCTGAAAATGAAGAATACATTTTTTTTCAATTTCCACTTTGTTCAGCAGCTAGACGCCATTTTGTTTTTTTACAAAAACTCATCGTAACTCTGGAAATAGATAAGATATCGAGTTCAAATTTGGAATAAACGTTTTGTATGTTACGATTTTCAAGTGTACCAAATACAAAGAATTTATTTTCATAATTTTCAAAATAGCGGCCGTTACAAATTTTTAACTTGGAATATCTTGAAAACCGTTAACATTACAAAAAAAAAATACAAGAAACTAAATATTTTCTGTCGATAACTCGGTTATCCTTTGACCTAATGAAACTACAAAAAAGCATTGTGTCTGTTGTTAAAAAATAAAAATATATTGTCTCTTGTACATTTTTGGTTTTGAAAATGTTCCACTCAAAGGGTGTTTTACCCCTAAAGCATATCTCTGGATCCAAGAAGCCTAGAGCTATGCATTTATCTAAATGGTTTGGGGGTAAGACTGTAGACACATTAGAGTTGTGTTAAAAAAAGTATGTCTTTATAAAACGATCTAAGCTAGTTATAAAATAAATATGATTTAAATACATGTATATTTATATTGTTGCATTTTATCTTTTAGTACTTGGGAGACAGACTATCGATAAAGGATAGCTGAGTAGTTAACATTTGTATTTTTCCCTTGTTATTTAAAGGCAAAAACCTCTCGCTCATAATCCCCTTAATTTTTTTTTATATGTAGTGTAATGAAAGTTGACGGGTCAAAAATCTGTAACATCCGTTTTGAGATTCCCTTGGTTCAAAATGTGCTTTTTGCAATGATGTCAGGTATTTGTCGTATCTATTCTACCGATTTTAATCAGATTTAATATGTAGGCATTTTTTCCCCGTTTTTTCGATAACTCAAAAGTGGTAGGTACCATAACTAAAAAAACCAACTAAATTAAAATTTTATCAAAATGTAGCTCTTGTTAAGGATCTCAGACCACAGCATGGTACCAAGCTGTATTTTAAATACTCTTTTACGAGTGACGTTTACACTATTTTTGTTTTAATTGTGTCTAAACAACAATGTGACAATGTGATGAATACCAACGTGTACGCCCTGATGATGCAGTGAAGCATGAAGGCAAAAACTACAAACATGTATTTTTTCTTTTCTTCTTTAAACGCAAAAAAAAACATTTCTGTTATCATCTCCTAATAAACAATATATTAAAAGAGTATAAAGACCTCTAGTCCAATAGCGTCAGAGTTGTAAGAGAACAAGAGTTGATCAAGAGAGGCCTGATAGTACAGACGAAAGACAGGGATCTAATCCAAAACTTCCCGCAATATGCAGAGTGTTTCATTTACTTTACAACTTTAAAATCATGACCAAATTTATTGAGACAACTTATGTAATCGGTTGAAGTGTCGTTTTAAAGCAAAATCTTTTATTAGAGAATCATTTTGGTTCAATATGACTACACTTTGTGATATGGGAGACATCTCGCTTGAAGTCAATTTGTCAAAACTGGAACCATTAGGCGTAATTAGATCTCAGCTCAGGTAGACCAATACGAGTCAAATCTCTTGCATGGATGTGTACGCGGGGCGGTCATACAATTGGCTCTACACAACTCAAATCTCGTACGGGTATGGGTATGATTGAATGCTTAATATTTATAATTTTTATTTTTATAAAATATATTTTTGGGATTATATAGTAAATTCCCTCACACAACCAAAAATGAGGTTTTGGGGTGCAACTTAAAATCTTCAAATCTATACCTCCATCAAGTCTTCATTTTTAAAGTTTTGTTTAACAGAAAATAATTAAGTAATGGTCGCTATCTTACTCCAATCCAAATTGGCGGGTCATTGGGTTATTTAAAAAAAATACGTTTCTCATCATAATATTGATCAATTATCAAATTCCAATACATTTCACATAATTTGAAGCAAAAAAAAGTGGGGTAAAACGAAAAAGAAGCCATTTAAAATGAGATATTTCTCCATGGGACTTTACATTTAAAAATTGTGAGTTACTTTCTAGAAACTTCATTTTGCAATGGAGGTAAATTTACCTTATAATGGCAACCTAAAAACATTTCTAAAGTTTTAATTCTCTAGCTATTCAAGTTATTTAACAGTCCCGGAACTGTTTACAGTGAACTGGAAATGGAACCTAATTATACCTATTGTAAATGGTGAACAGTTCATACTCTAAGGCGTGGCTGTTACCGTGAAGGAAATTGCATATCTAGAAGTTAATATAAAAGTACACTTGAATTCCACGAGGATTATAATGTAATGTAACACGTAGTAATATAACCTGCATGAGACAATCAGACACATGTGTTTACCAGGCGGTATGGCGTGTCGTTAGGTATCTATAGACCACAACTACAACCTTTGTCACACGCCCATATCTAAACAAATGTTGAAAAATAATTGCACAAACGTCACGTCGGTCAAAAATTGAAAATTAACCAAGGTCTGATGAGTTGTCTAAAATTTTCTCTGCATGCCCATTGAAAACTATATTGATTAATGAGAATTGTTTGTTTATATGTCTATTTATTAAAAAGATGAATGTAATTTAGTTGTTTTTAGTCCCTTTAAAGTGAATTAACTTTTTAATTTTTTATTGTAAACATTATTTCATTTTTGTTATTTGGAAAAACGTTTTCCATGCAGGGGAAAAATAAATAAAATAAATATTTCGACCGAAGTGAATGGAGAAACAAACACAAAATTAAAGAAAATTCAGTTTTGTTATATTATTTGATTTGTAAACTGCCTCATTATGTGGCATCATGAAACCGGATCCCTAGAGGCCGAATAAATTGGACGAAATATCAGCCCACAGCTTTGTAGAAAACATTAGTCACCTAAATTACTTAAGGAACAGGATTAATGAAGCAATGACAACCGCTAACAAAGACGTGTTAACTAACGTTTGGGCAGAACTTGATTATCGATTGGATATTTGTCGAGCGACTAATGGTGAACATTTCTAAAGTTATTAGTTATGTAAAAAAAACAGTTTCAGACGACGATTTTGATAAATAAACAACATCAGCTGTAAGTAATTGTGTTTTCATTTAAATCATATTAAAAACGCCACCATTCTCTTATGATAACCCTGTACAAGCTAATCCTATAAATTGTAATGCAAAAAAGTTCCCAATTTTACTGGTTTAAGTACCAGTAGGTTACGTTCACTAAGAACAGTTGTTACTCTTGATTTTTTAAACATCACTACTTTCTTGACATCGGCTAGGCCAAGAAAACATTGTAACTCCAGAAATAGATAAGCTATTGAGTTCATATTTGGTAAGCAGTTTGGTATGTAACGTGTTAGTACACGATTCTTTACATGTACTTAAAAGTCGCTTAACAGGCCTATTTTATTAATAGGTTGTTTCGTCATTTAGTTTTTAGTTATGTTTTAACTTTAACATTTGTATTAAAAACTCTTTAATTTCAATAGACCATCTGACGGGGGAATATGCCATCGTCTGTTCAGAATGCCAACTAAGACCTAGACATTATTCCCACCTAGAGGTGATTTTTGCCAACTAAGACCTAGACATTATTCCCACCTAGAGGTGATTTTTGCCTACTAAGACCTAGACATTATTCCCACCTAGAGGTGATTTTTGCCAACTAAGACCTAGACATTATTCCCACCTAGAGGTGATTTTTGCCAACTAAGACCTAGACATTATTCCCACCTAGAGGTGATTTTGTCAATAACACCTAGACATTATTCCCACCTAGAGGTGATTTTTGCCAACTAACACACATTATTCCCACCTAGAGGTGATTTTTGCCAACTAAGACCTAGACATTATTCCCACCTAGAGGTGATTTTGCCAATAACACCTAGACATTATTCCCACCTAGAGGTGATTTTTGCCAACTAACACACATTATTCCCACCTAGAGGTGATTTTTGCCAACTAACACCTAGACATTATTCCCACCTAGAGGTGATTTTTGCCAACTAACACCTAGACATTATTCCCACCTAGAGGTGATTTTTGCCACTAACACCTAGACATTATTCCCACCTTGAGGCGATTTTTTCAATATGTTATGGTTTTGTCTCACGCCATGTCACCTATATTGTTCAGCCTTAACTAGTTTATTTAAGTTTTTTAATATAAAGTTTTAACTTAATTAAATGGATAATAAACTAAATTCGTATTTTTT